>LPNX010991809.1:235845-375822 GCA_001517045.1 Pseudotsuga menziesii
CAGCGAAAGTAATACCTTGAGAATTTTAGAGATATCTATCTAAGCACGATTTTTCTTTGATCAAAATAAGTTTATGCAGAAAAACTGAAATCGTAACTTCAAATTACTTGATTAACTTCGAACCATACTTATACCTATAGACCTGTAAATAAAAAGTAAACGGCTGCGTTAGCTCGAAAGCTAAGTAAGCCCCAGCCCTTAGACGACAAATCACCTTTTGTTGCAAGCAGATAAACAGTTGGAAGCTGAAAAGAAAACTGTTTCTACATTGTACAGATTAATAAAAAAAATACTCTATTATTTTTTTTAAAAAGAAATAAAAACTGGTTTAGTCAGTTAACAATTGCATTTATTATGTTTTAATATTATTTTAAAAGTTTTTAAATTTTCCTAAATTTTTGGGGTTTTGACATCGTCTTCATCAATGTCATCATCATCATCTTCATAATCATCATCATCGTCGTCGTCATCATCGTCATCGTCATCTTCCTTATCATCATTATCATAATCATCATCTTCATCATCAACTTCTTTGTTATCACAATCATCATCTTCATCATCATCATCATATCTGTCATCGTCGTCATCATCATCTTCATCTTCATCATCATTTTCATCATCAACATCATCGTCGTCATCATCATCTTCATCATCATATTCGTCATCTTCATCATCATCATCATCATCATTTTGATTATCATCGTCATCATATTCATCATCATCATCATATTCGTCATCATCATCATCTTCATCATCGCAATTTTAGGGGGAGCTTAGTGAATGAAGACGTCTACATGACAGGGGGAGCAACCAGTTGAGTGAAAAATTAAGGATTGCTCCTAACACCCATTCCAAGGACTAATATGAAAATTCAATATGATCCAAGGAAGTAGTAAAAAAAATATAAATTTTTGGGTCGTGTGAAGCCTCCTTTTCTTAGATTTGTGCACATGAAGAATCAAGACTTATGGACCTAGTCCAGTGTCTTAAAAGAGGAAGATCCAAACTGAGCAGTTTGGTAGTTCCATAAAGTGCATTCTTTATAGGAGTCAATAATCACTCATAACCATTATACTATAATGTTGGTGAAGCTAAGAACAATTTAGTGAAGACCAAGGTAAAGATATTGTCATCACATCTTCATCATCATCATCTTCTTCATCAACACATTCATCATCATCACCATCGCCATCATCATCATCGTCATCTTCATCATCATCATCATCATCATCATCATCATCATCATCATGATTGTCACATGCCCCAAATTGCAAAAACATTTTATGTTTTAAGAGACATTATGTTATAATTTTATTATAAAGTTTGTAATTAATGACCTAGTGGGGTCGAGGATAATTGCATGTAATTGCTGAATATTTTATTAATTAATAAATGAAAGACGAGACAACAGCTTAAGGAGGCTGTTAAATGAGTGTTTTACTGGTCACTTGGTGGAATAGGATGGCTTGAGAGCAGATTGACACTTGGCAGCATCCTCAGACTACTTCTAGCTGTTGCAGGAGACAACTTCCCTATTTTTGTGGTCATGTTCCGCAAGAAAGTGGAATAAGAGCAGGTGGCTCATTAAGTGAAAATAGACACAAAATACCTAGGCATGCTAATAAAACTTCTCATTGAATTCAGCTGGGGCTGCTCATTCTTTACTTGTTAAAATTCCGAGTGAATTGAGTGCACAAGAAGCTCAATGGAGGGGACTAGCAGAAGTTTTCTTTGAGTGAAAAGTGTTGAAGTTCTAATATAGTGCAACTAATTTAAGCTGAGTTCATACTACTATAAGCATAACAGATTACTACTGAATACTCAGTAGGGTTGCAGAGGTTTACTAAAGCAGTTCTCTCACCTAGTACTTCAACCAGGTGGACCAGTAGATAGGCTCGGGGATCCTGAGATTTGCAGTTCAGCTATCTCCATGAGTTGCTTGGGAGGAACATGTTCCTTAAGGTGTTGTCTCCTCTGCTACATTTCCAGGTTCTACATGTTCTTTCTAATTTCTCTATGCATACTTAGGATCAAGAATTAATGAATTTAGGAAATAATGTGTTATGATTCTGTTCATCTGTTATTAGAATTATTGAATGAAATCTTTTACTGTGAAAAGATAAACAATTTCTGGATTAGATATGGATTGGGATAAATGATTAGAGTAATTTCAAATCTTATTGATGGATAAAAAAAATACCTAACTATATTTTTCCACACCTTCAAGAAGGTAGTACTCTAGTACAATAGGTTAGATTAGATTCCGATGGTTAAATCAAAAGAAGAATGCAGGATTAGGTTTATCACTTTTTATAGATTCTTTGTAAGAATGTTCAGGAGTGCCTTAGTTAGAACGCACCTGTTTAAAGAAATTAGATATGATCTAGATCCGAGAAAGGTCTTTTAAAACCAGTACACAGTCTGTGTAATGGTGATCCTATTTACACAGTAAATAAGTCATTTGCTATAAGCCTAAATATTATAAATTTACATTGTAATTAAAAAACATTATAAAAACAGGAAAATAAATAAGCAGGAATAACTTAAAGGAAACAGTAAAATGAGGGCTAGAAATTACTTAGATAATTTCATTACTAATCTAAGTAAGAATCAAACTTTAAATACATCACAATTAAATGTTAACTATGTAAAGATTTAAAAATTACTAAAATTTTACAAAAACCCTAATTTGAAGAAACTGTCAAATATGACCTTCATTTTCCTCTATTTTTCCAGAAGAGGGTTAATACAGTTTTACCCATAATTACTTAAAACATAAATTCTTCATTATACAAATACATTTATTTATTTTTATAAATACATGGTTTTAAATAAACTCTTCACAGGAACAATGTTAAAACTATTTAACAATTTAAACTAAGACAATTTAAGTAAAGACCCATTAAAACATTCCAACCCGAGAATGCAATAAAAACCTAGGTTGTATTAATCAACCCTACTTTTAATTATTTTCTGAATAATTGTTTTACAGACAGAAAAATTTAAACGTTGTTTTAAAACCAACATTCTGAACTTTTCCCTCTGCTAAATAAAATCGAAAATTATAGATTTAAATAGAAAATAAAAACCCTTTTTAAAATCTTAAACCATTCTTCCTTCAGATACTAGTACTGTAATAAGTAAAGAAATTTCTTTTAAATTAAAACAAGAAATTGAAAATTAACCAAAACAGATAAATCTCACAGCCTGCCATCGTTTTCTTTAAAACACAGTGTATATATATTACCGATTATATAATATATAAAACAGTAAGCTTTAGAGATTATTCAAAACTTAAACAACTTCTAAACCCTAACTAAACCTAATTAAAATTTCACAAAGGTCATGGCTTTCAAGCATGTCCAAAAATCAAATACTGTGGATAATTGAGTTACCGACATTGGCCCTTATAGACTTTTGCATTAAACTGCACTGTGTGTCAAAAATAATTGTAGGTAAGAGAAAAACAATTCACGACCATACGGCCTTCCCCAAAAATTGAAGTCATTGTAGCCACGACCAAGCAGTAATTCAAATACAACCGAACAATTCAACCAAGACACCATACACCGATTGCAGGAGGAACCTCAAGTAGGACCGAGGCTTACCATTTGCTGAAGGAATATGAAGACCCCCTCTTCGTTGGAGACTTCAAGCCACAGTCTGAAAAATCTACATATAAAATGACCTACACACCAATTAAATATTTGTTAAGCTCTTTCTTAATTCAAATAATGAAGACAATAAAGCACTTTGAAATAGTGCAGAAGGTTTTAAAAACTTAAAGAAATTAAACCTGGATAGTTTCTGACCTCAGCTGCGTAGAAGGAGGCTTAAACAAAAACCCTAGCCACTAGATGAAGTAGGTTGAGCAACGAGGTGAGCCTATGTCAAAGAAACCTCAATGAGAATGTTCGAATCAAAATCCAAGGCCACACCACGATGAATCAGAATCAAGCCCACACTGTAACACAAACGGAGTTCACCACTGAACCCAAGCATGAAGGTAAGCCCTCACAGAGGCAAAGAAATGGCAACAAAGGCCTCACACACAGAGTAAAAGCATTGGCGACAATGATCTCACACGTAGAAGAAATGTACAGGCAGAGATAAGGAGTGGTATCAAGGCTTATGCGACCATGCGCATGCGGCTCTTACTCTTCACAGCAGTAGTAAGAAAGATAGGTAAAATGCGAATTTTAGGGTTTTTGGGAGACTTATATGGTTAGGTTCCAAAGTCAAAACCCTAACCAATAATCATCTACCACGTGACGTTGAAATCTATTTTCGAGTGGTGGGTTTTGCACTATAGTTCGAGACCCATTGGAGCAGCCTACACACAATTCTGTTTTATAAAAAAACTTGGGTTAAAAACTTATGCAAATAAATCAATATCTTTTCTTAATAAGATGCATATTATAACCATAAAGAAGAATGTTGGGAGGTAGTCTTTGCATAAACTAGGGTTTGCATTTATATTTTATAAACCATGTAATGGGTACTAACTTATTGTAAAAGAATCATTAACTTGGTTAACATTATAAATAAACACCTTGTCATAAACTATAGGACTTGTAAAAAGACATTGTAGAAAATCTATGACATTACGTTGGTTAAAAACACTTATATATGTAAGCTTGCAAGTATAGAAAGATTTATAGATTGATTCTTAATATAAGTATTAAAGCTTAGTTTTGTTATAGGGTAATCATTTTTATATCATATCCCCTTGTGAGATGAAGGTCATGCGAAGGAGAGGTTGGATAGATTTGTAGGAGATGATCTTTTATTTCCTTACACAAGTAGTAAAACTATTGTTTAACGATATAATGTTCTTATTATTGTTTTTCTACTGGAGTAGTATTTAAACAGTTAGTAGACTGTCTTCTGCACTAAATCTTTAGTTCCAGGTATGAATAACAATCATTATATCTTTTGACTATACCTAGATTTAGTTTTTCCTAGTTTACATAACATTTAAATATTGTTGAGACAATCACTTATGAATTACCTTGGTATCAAGTAATAAGGTATCAAATGACCTGGTTTACAAATGATCTTTCTCTATAATGGTATACAAGACCTAAACTGATAGTAAATAAATGAAAGTTGATGTACTAGTTATAGTCGAAGTTAGGTAGAAAACATCTGGATTTATGTTCAGATTTCCAATTACTTATGCTTACAAGAAATTAAATAAAATGTAAATATACAGTTCAAAGATACCTCCTTTGTTTTGATCAAATTAGCTGTAAAATAAACAAATATACTAGCATTTTATTTTATGCTAGTTGAGATAATAATCTCAATTTGGAAACTGGTTACAAAACGTCTTACCTGTAAAAGAAGCATCACTTCACTGCATTAGCTAAAAAGCTATGTAAGCCTTGGACTTAACTGAAGTTCCCTCATATTTTCACAAAACAATTAAACAAACTTTAGGACTTAGTAATTAAACATATGTTTCAATTCATGTTGTTCCAAATCATAACCTGCTAAATCAAATCTTTAATAATAATTTATGAAAGCAAATATTTAAGTATGCAGATCTAGAATTTAATGAAGGAATTAGTTCTAGTTAAGCCTGATAATATTAATTGTTAACAGTTAAATTTCCCTCAAAAGTGACGATTGTAAACATTTAATTTCATAACAAACATTTTAATTTTTTACGAATTTTTGGAGTATTACAATGATCACCATCTTCATCATCCTCATCTTAGTCATCATCACCATCCTCATCATCCTCATCCTCATCCCCGCCCTCATCATCATCATCACCACCACCATCATTGATCATCATCATCATCTTCGTCATCATCATCTTCATCAACATCATCATCATCATCATTATCATCGTCGTCGTCATCATCATCGTCATCTCCCTCTTCCTAATCAACATCTTCATCATCATCATCATCATCATTTTCATCATCGTCCTCATCATCATCTTCATCATGTTCATCATCTTCATCACCACCACCACCACCACCACCACCATCATCTTCATCATCATCATCATCAACAACAACATCTTCATCTTCATCATCATCATCATCATCCTCGTCATCCTCATCCTCATCCTCATCCTCATCATGATCGTCATCATCATCATCATTTTCGTCATCATCATCATCATCATCATCATCATCATCTTATTCTTCATCATCATCATCATCATCATCTTATTCTTCGTCATCATCATCATCATCTTATTCTTCGTCGTCGTCATCATCATCATCATCACACCTATAAATCAATAAACAGATTTTTGGTATAAGCTAGAACAATAAGGAAATCATTGTGTTAATTTTAGAATGTGAAATGCCCAATCATATGCATGACACATATATGCTCAACTATAAGAGAAGTCGATAAATATCTTATTGATGTCCAAGTACAATACAATTACACGGTTCTCATCAAAATTCATTTAGTGTCTATCCAGTCATGGGTGTAATAAAATTCTTAGTTATTTAGAGTCACGCTATTTGGAAACCCCAAATACACGGTTTATATATAAATTATTTTATAAGCTTGGCACATAGAACATGTGTGGATACTTAAAACACACAAAATATTCATAAATTAGGGGCAAAATGGATTTCATCTTGAGTGGTTATCCTAGATCAACAACCCTCTACATCAAATATCAAATATCATTGAATGTTGATTTATGTTAATCTATGTCTCCTTCCCAACCCACACCATATTGAACAAGCAAATCTCGTGCATCCTTCTTACTCCCCACTAAATGTGATGCCAAGTTTTGCTGTATTTCTAATATACTTGAAAATATACTTAAAACCACTACCTAATGGATAATAATAATAATGTTCACAACATGGGGTATATTAGCACTCATAGTAACCATTAGATGCATTAGGGTTCCAAAAACACTCTCGTATGGAACTGTTTTCATCACTGCTATTTCATCCTCTATCTTTAAACATGCATGTCTCTTGACA
Source organism: Pseudotsuga menziesii (assembly GCA_001517045.1). Classification (NCBI taxonomy): domain Eukaryota; kingdom Viridiplantae; phylum Streptophyta; class Pinopsida; order Pinales; family Pinaceae; genus Pseudotsuga; species Pseudotsuga menziesii. The sequence continues at coordinate 242,814 of LPNX010991809.1, forward strand.
ATTTTATGCTAACTTCCATTGGTGTGGATATGGGATAACATTAACTCATTATAAATATCCTCGTTATAGTTTCATATATACCTTCATTTATTGAATTAGCCTCCTCCTTTTATCTCTTTATACTTGAACTCCTAGAGAATAATGGATCTCCCCATGTTTTTTTTATCTTAGGTATTTTTGTTTTGAAAACATTTAACATGGATTAAGACAATCACTTCATCTACATATAGTTTTAAGATTAGAAATGTTCTTACCAACCCACTTGATGCACCCATTCTTGTTTCCATATTAACGTTGTAGAAGACCATCTCTAATCAAATGACCATCTATCCACTAGTACCAATCTCATGATGATTCCTTCATCTCATTAAGTTCTTTCTTCATGTTTCACATCTTTTGCTTCCCTCCCTTGTGAACTTATCCTTTGAGACAATATATGTATATATTTACTTCCAACATGCCTTTCAAGAACAAAATATTTACATCAAGCTTCAGAAGACCTATATATCCACATTAGCCATGAATGCCAAAAACACTCTTATCCAGGTCATGCCATTATTACTAAAAATGTTTCTACATACTTTATTCATTCAACTTGTATATATCCTTTTTCAACCAAGTGTGCCTTATATCATCATTTGGTCTATGCTTGATATTAAAAATAAACTTGTATCCATTTTCCTTTCTTCTAGGACCATATATTTGCAAGTTTCCAAGTTGATTCTTGATAAATGAGTCTCATACTTCATCCATGACATGTTACCATTCTTTCACTATCTCCTTGAAGTGGAATTTTCATAGATTCAAGATTCAATTCTTTTTCTCTCAATGCATATCAATTGCTAAATCTTATGATCATAGGTTGTACATAAGCATGTTCCTTTGCACAGTTTGTGCTCGATGCACTTCTTCATCCTCTTCCATTAGATCGTATACAAAATTAATTAGCCAAGTGGGGTTTCAGGCTCCTTAACATCACTTGCGGTCTTGATGGATCCAATTGCAACATTAACATTTTTAAAGTCATATATTGGTGCATCACATTGTTGGTCAGGAAACTCATTCAAATTTCCCACTCAATTCTTTCATGCAACTAGTTCATCAAAGATCACATCCCCAATCTTGATAACTTTCAACTTGAATGGAATATAGAGATAATTACAAATTTCAAGATCTCCATAATATATTTTATCAATATGGATTAAATGTTTTTGGCATCAAACTTCCTTTCCTTCTCAGCAAGGATATAAGATTTAATAACACATCCAAGACCTCCAAATGTTGAACATCTGATTTCATCTTGAACCATGCTTGATATGGTGTCATTAACCTTATTGTAATTGTGGGAAATTAGTCTTGAACATATCTCGGAGTCGCCATTGCTTCCACTTAAAAGAATTTAGAATACATACGCTTGTTAGCATACATATGACACTTTCGACCTTTGTTTTAATTTTTTTCTACACTTAATTTGTGGTAGGGTTTTAGAGACTATGAATTCAAAAAAACAATTCTTTCCTAAGGACATAAATTAGTAAATGATTTTGTGAGATACTCGCCTCCATTACTACACATCAACCTTCACTTTCTTCAACAATTTTCCAAATTCAATTTATATTACCATCGCAATCAAATCTTGACACGTCACTGTCCATCTCAATTCCACGTTTGACAGGTCACGTGTGTCCTCTAATGTGGTGCGATCAACAAAGAGGTACTGCCAGCTCCTGGGTTGCATTAAGTATGAGTCTCGTCCTTCAGCTAATTGACAGCCCAAGCCTTCATTTTGCACACATCCCAGATTTCTTGGCCATGAAAAATATCAGTCTCCCTCGAAAAATGGAGAAGCTCCCCCCTTTCATCGTCCTCCTGGAAGAATATTATATCTCTCACTTTGCAGGATTACTCAGCTCTCAAACTGGAAGTGAGGTGCTTCATCAAGTAGTGAAAGATGATTCTAATTCTTTGTGGCTAGTGCAGGAGCAAAACCTTCCCTCTCAGCTTCTCGATTCAGGTATATTTTTCTACAGTTATTCCAATTTAACCTAGTGGCCTTTGCCGTATATTCAAGAGATAGATTGCATGGCTTCCTCCAAGGATCTCCAAGAAATTAAGTCGGCACTCTTAGACCTTCAAAGTGGAATGAAATGGGTCTTTAATATGGTGGGAATTAGTGTCAACAACACCCTAAATGTTGCTAATGATGCCAGGTATATTTCGAACCAATTGGACTGTCACGCTTCGAGAATAGAAGACAACACTAGGGATCTGCATCCATTAATGGAAAAAGTTGAGTATCTTACGGAAGATATTCATAAATTAACCAAAATGGCAGAAGGAAACCACTGCAATGAAACTCTAGAAGACCATCAGATGGAGGAGCCCTCGGTTGGGAAGCCAACCCTCAGCCAAGAAGCTAAAAAATAACAGGCCTTTATCTCTCGGCATTGTCTTGCAATTTTTGTGTTTTTCTGAAATCTATTTAGGTTATTATGTATTTTTGCTTACTGTTGAACAATCAGTTCGTTAGACAATGCCCCTACAGGGGCAATCTCAGTTTCAGGAAAAGAATCAGAATATCCCTCTTTTTTGTAGTTTGCTTATTTGCTTCTGTAAACTCTATTGCAACGAAGCAGTCTTTTGATTTCAGACTGTAAGGATGGTTGTGTTCAACTTTTATATATATATAAAAACCTTCTTCGGCTTCTGCTAAAAAAATGTTGATTGAACATAATTATTGTGTAATTTTATGATTGTTGTTATGTTACAGCTAAAAATATTCTCAATTATTAAGTTATAAGTATAATTTAGTTGCATTTAATTACAACAACAGTTAACTTAGGAATTAAGGACCCAATTTAGATAAACTAGGTCCTTAAACATATGGGGGAGAAGAATAAAAATATTTCCAAGGATAGCATGTGTCATTGTTTTAAGCTTATTCTATACACCAATGGATGTGGCTAATGTACACATCACCATGAATGAAAACATCCTAAGCTATTCCCTCGTCAACCCTTGCAATTCCATCATCACTTCCTTCAAGTAACAAGGTCTTATGGGAACATTGTTCAAATAATAATGGCTATCCTTCAAATAAAATGTGCATGAGATATGAAATGACAATTGAAATATAGAAAAACAAATCAGCCCCATATCTAGGGTTATAGACCCTCCTTTTGTTGGTTAAACATTTCTACAGTATATATTAAATTGAAATGCTTGTATCCCCATATAATTATCATCATTAACAATATTATTTCTAATTGAAAGTACATGCAAAAGATGAGAGGAATTTATGAAATACATGGCTATAAATTTCTGCAATCACCAAATGGATATCCCACACAATTTCCAACCATAACATAAGATTTCATGCTAAAATACGCATGAAAATGCACCAAAAATTAAGGGTACTATTGGCTGGAAAATATCATTAGAAACATTCTCCGCAATCTAAACTTTTTTATTGAGAACATGGTTGGAAATTACACACATAAATTTATGAACATGATGATTTTAAAAATGGTTGACCTATGCTATTTCCAATATACTTTTCACATACAAATTCATCAAAATTGGTTTGTGGAAGGAAATTTTCTAAGTTCTCTCCATGTCACAAATTTGCTATATATGTTGATAAAAATCTGCATTATACAAGGTAGAGGGTGGTTGGAAATTTCCTTGAAAATTTTGCAATAAATATTCCCAAAAGTTAGTGTACATGGATGAAACAAATATTCATAAATATATTCATTGAACTACCCAAAATCTAAATCATGCATATGAGCATATGAATAGAAAATATCTTGTAAAATTTCTAGATTTACCTCCTCTATTTTGGGTTGTCCAAGGACCTCAAAATTATGCATTATATTCTTTAGAAACACCGCCATGATTGTCAATAATAGGGCCCCACAATTTTTTACAATAATTCTTATCCCTATCATGATTGGAATCTAAAAGGTAATGTCTCTAACTTCATATCCTTGGTTGTCCCCATATTCATCAAATGGAGAGGTAAATACCTCTTCTAATTCCTCATCTTCCAACGATTTTTATTTAAGATTATCCTTCTTAAAATCATCAATAACAGGATCATGGAATTTATAATTTTGAGCAGACAACATGCTTACCAAATATTTTTGTTTGTGGAAGGGTGGAATGGGATCTTGGTTACTCTCATAAGCCAAATCCTCTTTACTTTTATATGCGATAGTTTCTTCATTGTTTTCTGCGTAAGGACATGAAATTAATTGTTCAATGAATTTCTCATTTGAATCATAAATATTCTCTTCATGGGAGTCTAAATCGTTAAATTCAACAATATTATCATCCATATCCTCTTCATGATCAAATACAAGTGGGAAATGACATGATAAAATGTCATCAAACACATGCACATCATAGTATTCTTTGATAAATTCTTCAAATGACCACGTTTCCTTATTGTTCTTCATCTTCTTCATCAATATCATCATCATCATCTTCATAATCATCATCATTGTCATCATCATCATCGTCATCATGATATTCATCATCATCATCATCTTCTTTATCATCATCATCATAACCATCATCTTCATCATCAACATCTTCGTTATCACCATCGTCACCTTGATCATCATATTATGAAGAGATGGAAGCGAATTTAAGAAGAAAAAAAAGAGGTTTTTGTCCATCGTGGAATCATTCACAAAAGCCTCTCTCATTTTGCAACATGTGTCATGGATTGAAATATTCGAATTGATATTTATGACCTTTTTTCTAGGGTTTAAAATATTAAATAATTTACTCTTTTAGTCACAAACTTTGGGCATGGTTTGTGAGAAGCTGGAGAAGTGTTTTTGAAAACCAAAATCGTTTTTGTCAAGTACATACCAATACACAAAAACCTCACTTAGTTTTTACACAGGTATCACGGATTGAGCGATATGAAGGGATATTTGAGACACATTTTTCAGAAATTCGCCAAAAGTAGGAAAAATATTATTTTGCATATTAAGAACAAAAAATTGGCTGAGTGTTAAAATCAGAAAGGTGAAAAGGAATTTGGAAATAAAAAAATATAAAGATCATCATGACATAAAATATATAAACACATTCCTCTACTCTTCAACAATTAAATATCATTCATCTTCTTCTTCATCCAACTCAACATCTATATCAAGATCTGGTTCAGAATACATATTGATGAAAGGTTCATTCACATCAACATCATCATCAATGGAATCTTCACTAATATAGTCATCAACATCATCAATGAGATCATCGTCTACTACATTTGGATGATCAACCTCTTCAACTTCTTCATCTAACACATTGACTGCATCCACCTGCTCCTGTTCTGAATCATCATCATCATCTTCTTCTTCGTGATTATCTTCATCATTTACATGATTATACTTTACTGGTCTTCCTCTTGGATCATATCTAACAACGTATGACCAACCCGCTTTACCTGGTACCTCTGAGTAAAAGACTTGCTCACATTGACTTGGAAGAACATAAGGCTCTGTACTCGGTTCAAACGCCCTTGTATTATAAGGCATACCTTGACGATTTCTATTATATTCCAAGTTCCATAGGTGATGTGTCATTCTTCGTGGTTTTTTTCCATTCTCCTCTTTACCATTGAATTTTGCTTTGTCTGTAGTTCGACAACTATGGTTCTTAGGCAGAAAGTGCCTTTACTCATCAAACACTTCCTTTACTAAACTCCTTGAACGATGATATTTTATCCTAGGACCGCAAGCTGGACATGCAAATTTACCCTTTGCTTGAAGACCTACAAGATATATAAATTAGTGTAGCGAATTAGAATTACCATTTAAAATAATGCATGATATTTTCAATAGATATATATAATATTAAATAACAAAAGAAAGTAACAATAGACCACAAAAATGCATTAACCCGAGAGCATCATGAATTGTCCATCCAAGTATTCCATGGAATTGAAATCATCTTTGCCCTATTGGTCTAGAGATGTCATACATAGTGACGCCAGCCCATAACTTCAACAACTCGTTGATAAGAGGCTCAATATATACGTTCATATCTTTAACCTGGCACTTACCTAATTGGTCCAACATACATGATTAATTATATTTAGCTATATGTTGTTATATATAAAAGACATAATTATCATGCACGAAACAAAGAAATGAAATATTTAGTGATCAGACTTTCAAGTAAAAAAATACAAATTAATTAAATACCTGGAACAATCCTTGCCAACATTGTGTGGTCTCTCTTGACCAACATCCAAGGAGGAAGGTTATTGTTTATAACAAAAACAAGCCACACTGAGTAGGTAGAATGAAGCTCTCCAAATGGATTGACACCATTAGTTGCCAACGAAAGTTTAACATTACGAGGTTCTTCTTTGAAATTTGGCCACTTTTATTCGATGTACCTAAATGCAGACCCATCTGCAGGTATTTGAAGAACATCATCTCGACTTCTGTTCTTTGCATGGAAATCCATAAACTGTGTTGTCTTTGACACTTGAACAACCACTGGAGACGTGAAATTATCGGAATATAACGAAGAATTTTGTGAGGCACCTTTTTTGTCACTTTATTGGTTCGATACCTAGTTGTTTGACATTGTGGGAATTCATTTTATAATGCATATTGTCTATAGTATATGATATGATCATTAGTACATGCATCAATAGCTTGATACTCCATTCCAAATTCTTTCATAATCACATATATCTCTTGATATGTGCATGGTAAAATATTTGACGTTGGTAATAGAAATTCACCTAACAATATACAAAATTCAAAAGAATAAGTCAATGTAAACTATATTAATCATCAATATCACATCCATACTTTACAAATTAGATAACAATAGCAATATAGGAAAAAAGTCAACCCTTATGTACATGTGAACATGCAGACATAAATAATTAACAAATTACATACCTTAGTATCTGTGTGAGATAGGTGTTTGGTAAACCATTCAAAACCTTCAAGTTCACTAACAACAATATAACAGAGAGAAGATTTGTTTTTGAGCCTTCATAAAGAGGTTGACGTGACTTCTTAAGTAGAGGATCAACATCATGACTATCATCCTGGTTGTCCTCATCCATTGGAGCAAATGTGTCTTGGATCAATCTATGTATCTCATATTCCTGATTTGTATCACTAGTGTTATCTCCATCCATATCATCATTAAGAACCTGATCAACTTCAATATTCTGATCTAGATGTTCGTCACCTTGTAAATGAGTATTTCTGCTAGTACTTGGCAAATAACTCTCTGGAAGGTGACATTTTGGGGGCATTGTCTATATATTTACAAACAACGTAGTAAAATTAGTGTGTATAGAACATATAATAAAACGATAAGACATTTTATTTAAATTCATGACATCATGACTATTACAGAGAATACATTAAAAATTGAATAACCTCTTACCAAGGGACGATATTCATAACCCCCTTCGGTGTGCCCCTTCTCCCTAAAATGTTTTTTAGTTGTCGCTATTAAAATTCTTCTTCTTTGCAATCCCCTGCAATCAGAGCAAGGGAAATAACATTTTCCATCTCCCCTCGCCTCTAATGCTGCTCTAAACTGAGCAAGCTTCCTTGCATTTTCATTCATAGTGAAAAATCCTTGTAGTGACAAGTAATTGTCTTACCTACACCATACCAAACAATAACTTGTCAAATACATTAGATATAAATATATTTCTAAATGCAGTATATTATATACCAATTTATATAAATAAAAACATGAAGACTGTGATGAATAGGATTGTCATTGATGACAACATTTATGACAATCATTTTGGAAAAATATGGTAATTTGGTGAAAAACAAGAAAATGACCAAGTATGGGGAAATTAGTAAAAATTGCCTTAGGGAAATGCATGCCATAATTTATAGGAGAATATAAATGCCCGCACCACATGGGGGTCTTGTAGATTGTTGTTTTTCCTACCTGAGCATGTCTTCAGTTTGTCCTGAAAGTGCCCGAGGGAGAAGTTATGGACCTGCCAAAACAGGGATTTGTGCTAGAGCAAGCAAAAATTGATGGGTTAGAGTAAATGCCCACAGTACATGGGGGTCTTGTAGTGTGTTGGTTTTTCTACCTAACCATGGTATTATTTATCCTTAAGCATGTCTGAAGAAAAAGTTATCAATGTCCCAAAATGAGGTTTTAGAATAAATTTTGGAGAAAGTCCTGAAAATGACTAAGTGTTGGAAAACTGGCTCAATTAGCCTTAAGAAAATGCCCGCCACAAATTGTGTGTTGAAGAAAATGCCCGCACCATATAGGTGTATTGTAGATTGATATTTGGCCTACCTGACCATGTCTTCAGATTGTCTTGGAAGTAGCTGAGGAATAAGTTATGAACTTGCCAAAATAGTGTTTTAGGCAGATTGGACCAGACTAAGAAAATTGTCAAGTGTTGGAAAAACTGACTCATGTGGCCTTGGGAAAATGCCCGCCGTACCTTATAGGTGTATGATGAAAATTATCTGAAGCTATAATCCTACATCTTGTTGAAGAGGCTATCTCTACATGGTCTTAGTTATGAAAGAAGATGTTTGATGACAAAGATAATGGTCTGCCAAAACAGATTTTCGGGCTATTTTGCACTATTCCAGAACTGGCAAAATTACCTCAGTGGCCTCAGGGAAATGCCCACCCTATCTCATAGGATGATGATAAAAATAATATGAAAGTGTTAGGGTATAGCATGGGTGCATCTAACCATGATCTTAGTTATCATGTGGAGTGTTTTATGACAAAGATATAAATCTACCAAAAGTAAGAATATTATTATTTTGCATTTTAAGAACACAAGAAAATTGGTTAAGTGTTAGATTCAGGAAATTGAAAAGGCATTTTGAAATGCCCGCAAGGAGGGGTTATTTTGATGATAAAATTGATCAGGTAGCATAGGCATGTTCCTTGGTAAACTGACTATCCAGCCATACCTTCAGGTTGTCTTGTGAAGGTCTCATATGCAAAATATCAATCTACCAAAAATAGGAAAAATAATATTTTGCGTAGTGAGAACAAAAGAAATTTGACCAAGTGTTAACAACAGGAGTTTGAGAGGTCAATCGAAAATGCTCGCCAAGGGATGTCTTTGTGCAAGTAAATTGATCAAATGTCATGGATCCATTCTTTGGTAAGTTGTCTATCTGTTCATGACTTCAGGTCTCCATAGAGTGTTCACATGTGTGAAATAGGAGTCTGCCAAAATGGGAAGAAATATGCTTTGATGTTCAAAAGAGGTTGAGAAGCTATTTTGAAATGCTTGCCAGAGGTTGTGTGTGTGTCAACAGGTTTATCTTGTGATATGGTCTTGTTCATTGTTGGAATGGCTATCTAGCCATGCTTGTAGGTTTCCTTATGGTGATCACATGAGGGAGAAATCAATCTGTCAAAGTAGAAGAAAATTTGTTTTTACAAGTTAAAAACAATTTTGTCCAAGTGTTAAATTAAACAATTTGGAAGCTTATTTTCAAATGATATCTAGATAATGTGTGTGTATCAAAAAGTTCAAAAGGTGGCATGGATCTGATCCTTGTTGAGGTGGCTATCCAGCCATACTTTCAATTTGCATTATGATGGTCATATATGCAAAAGATGGACCTGTAAAGTTAGTGAAAAATAATAAACAAAGTTTATTAAATAAGAAGCTATAGGAATGTATTTAGAAAAATAAACAGAAAATTTAATAAAAAGAATTAAGACAGAGTTTTGAAGAGACACATCTTACTATTGGAGAGATGCAATGTTTAGAAGAAGTTTTAATTGATTATTTCATTAAAACAATAAATAACAAACGAAGATTCAAAGAGGCGTGTAAGCATGATGGCATGACAAGGTGTAATTGGAACAAGACATGAAGAACATAGATGACTGAGGACATGCATAATGACATTGACAAGCATGGAAGATCTAGAGAGTCAAATGACCCATTCTGTGGTCATTTGAAGATGATTTAGGCAAGACAAAGATGTTGGTACAAAGATGATAATGAGATGGTGACATGACAATAGACAAGTAAACTTGATGACAGAGATGGCTGCGAGCATGATAAAATAGTGGACAAGGAAAATATTGCAGGCTTCTCCAGAAGATCATGCGGGAATGCTAAATGAGGACAATTGTGGGCATGATAGAAACTATTGCATGCATAAGATATTGCCTATTACGGGCATCTTCTCAGCACCACCTGTGGGCATCCCTTATGGCTACCTGTGGGCATCCTGGTGTGAGCTGCAGACATAAGGAAGGACTTGCTGCAGGAATTTGTGGGAGTTGTGGGCATCTTTGATGGCTCAAATGAGGAGTTGCGGGCATCTTTAAACCCTAGCTGTGGGCATCTTTAAACCCTAGCCGCGGGCATCTAGATAGCCCTTGTGGGCATCTGAATACATCACCTACTGGCACCTTGAAGATTTACAGTGCGAGCATACTTATTGGAAGATCAAAGACGCCCATACGGGCAGTTGAAGAAGGGTATGCGAGCATAAGAGAAGGCCAAGTCTTGGCAAAAAAAAAAATTAAAATGATGATAATGTGGAAAATTAAATAAATTTTGGTTAATGATAACAAAAATAAATTGGTCATGAGGTCGGCCTCCTAAGACATGGAAATAAAAAACTATTTACGGCCAAAAAAGGATGCATGCCTACTGACCCACGCATAAACAACCAAGAGCTGTTGAAAGCTGGCATTGGTTTGGTGGGTGTGATTTATACTAGTAGTTTAAAGGATTAATTGTATTAGTTTGACGTAGGTGCATTCATTATATATGAGATTATGCTATATATTTTGTGGAATTGCTATATAAGTGACTCCTTTTCTTAATTGCATGCTTCAATCTGTGACCATATAAAATTAGATCTCATGTCGTCATATAGCCTGCCCTGCTTTGTCATAAATCCAATAATTTGAATATTTGCTTCTTGCATTTGAAGGCTTCCGCCAAAGGTAGTATGCTCGACAAGTCAAAGTGATCCTGCCGAATCTATAGATTAAAGTATCTCAAATGGCAATATGTAAGTCAGAATAAGTTCATTTTATTTCCCGCGATGAGGTCCCAACTGTACCCCCTTTCAAATAAGATTTAAATAAATAAGAATGGTAAATTAAACATAGCCATATATCGTCGATATAGAGACGAAAGTTCGTCAAAAATTAAAAATGTTGATATTGCCACAGTTTTTCCACCATGATAAAAAAAATGAAGTGTTAATCCACGAATGTTCAAAACGTGGAAATATTTCGTGGAAAAATCCGCCCAAATGGATTAATGTTCTTTACAACAAGTGACTTCGAATCAAGCGATGACAATGAGCAACACACATTCGGGCTTTCTCTTTTTATTTAATTATTCTTATATATTTTTATTTTTCTTTTTTCTTTTAACTTCTAACTATATTTTAAACTAAAACAATTACTTATTAATTATCCAATTGACCCCCCTTTTTACTGATTTGAATCTTTTCAACTACTATATTTAAATTAATAGTCAACTGAATAATTTTTTCCATCCCTTTTTGTTTATTTTAATATTTTTAACCTTTGACTTTTCTCCACCTATGTTAATAAATAAATAAATAAATAAAAATAAAAATAAAATCTTCTCTATTTTTTAACTAAAAGAATTTATTGATTTTATTATATTATTCAATTTGTCAACCTTATTTTTTTCAATTGTATCCTCAATTTTTTTTTATCTATAATTTTTATTAACGGCTAGTTTTTAATTTTCGATATGTACTCTATTGTCCTCTTCTTTTCTATTGTGCCATGGCTTCAAATGATCTTGATGATGGGTGGATGGTCCACCTGAAATGCTTTGATCACTTCTAAATTTCTACACAATGCAAATCCATAAGCATGCACATAATGCATTTTAAATATTTAGATCCGATAACTTTTCTCCAAAGACCCTCACCAAAAAGGCCTCTATATATGATTTTAGCACTTAAAGCAGAGCAAAACCAATATGATTGATTTAGACCCCATCCTCCCTACTTTTTTGGAAGAGAAATACTTTTTTAGGAAGTCAAATGAAATTTTGAATTATTCAAATTTCTAGACCACGAGAACTGAAATATTATCTATTTTATACCTTTTATGGTAGACTTCAAAATCATTTCCATATAAAGGCAATAGACCGAGATACTCTCCAAAACAAATTTAGTAAGGACAACTCTTCCTCCCATAGATAAAAATCGATATATCCAGATACTAATTCTCTTCTCAATCTTTTGTAATAGCCAATTCTAGTCTTCCTTCTTGTAACAGTTAGGTTTTATATAATATCCAAGTTATTTGAAACCTTCACTCACCCTTGACATCCGATAAGGCAACAAATGAAATATTTGTTCACATATCTCATGTTCAACATAATTATGTAAGAACATCGATTTCTCAGAACTAATAACCATTCTAGAGGATGCAGAAAAAGAGGATATAATAGTTAGATAATATTCCTATTCAAGAACAAATCCTCTTCCAAAAATTAAAACCTTATGTTATCAACCCAAATGGCACTTCTCCATCTGAGTGCTGACAATTCAATATGTTGGTAAACAAAAGGACATTTCAGGATTGAAGTTTGCCTAAACACTATAGATGGGCATGACATGAGATGCATTTACCCTTCAACCAACTTGCTATTTTATTTTTCTAAGTGTTGATTGCCGTACGCGACTATCTCCACTGAAACTCGCATACATACGCGACTATATCTGTTGACAACCCGTGCACTGTACACAACTATTCTCATTGCAACCCACGTACTGTACACGACTATTCTCATTGCAACCCGCGTATAGATCTATACGTGGGTTTTCCTTAAAGCAACTTGCGTGTCATACACGGGTTGCTAGTATCAATAGTCGCGTACACATCCATTCGAGATTAAAAAAATATAAAACATGATTAATGCAAATTAGTTGAGCCCTACATTAACCATCTCAACTGTCTCAATCTCCTCAACCTTCGAAACTGCTCTATTTCCCAAAGTATAAATAGAGGCCTTGGGGAGGGCATTAATAGAATCAATCTTGGAGAGCAAAGTTATGCTGGTGGTATATCTTCAGAAGTCTTTGGAGCAACAGAACTCAAAGTCATTTGGTTGCAGAGGAGTCCTTGTCTCAGACGTTGGGTTGTACACTTATCTCATTCATTGATTGTTAATAAAGATAATTGTTCTTCCAACTTTGTGTTGAGTTTCTTTCATGTATCATGGTTGATTAATATATTTGATTAAGCACTATATATATTATTTATCTAACTTGTCATATATACATGTATAAGATTGTACTTGGAGAATTTGCTCTCTGCAGATGAAGGAGGTACATCCCTGAAAGCTTTGGAGAGAAGCAGAGCGGAAGAAGACAAAGCTTGGATCAACCGTCGGTAATCGAGTGAGTCCAATATTTCTTCCTATTTCAATTCTGTACTTAGCTAAAGCTAATTGTCTGCAAGTTTTAGAAGTACGTTGGTAACCTAAGACCCTAGGTTACAAGGGTGTTTATTCCTGAACAACAGAACTGGTGACTCCACTGGGGAGCCCAGACTGTTGTGAGTTAACTATGTAGATACGTGCTCAGTCTTTGCTTTGATTCAGTGTGTGGTGTCTTGTCTTGGTTCATACTTGCAGTGGTGTTTGAAGACCTTTGTTATTTTTCTCTTTTTTGAAAAATTTAACTGCTGTACGCAAGTTGATATACTACACAGTCGCGTACAGAGGTCTGTGTACGTGGGTTGCTCTATTGCACAGTTGCGTACACTACGCGGGTTGCTCTTGTACACAGTCGCGTACAAGCCTGAGCAACAAAAATTTTGGGTTAGGGTTTGCTTGTCCCTGTCCCTCTTTGGATTTTGTTTTGCTTAGTGGTCTTTAATTTTAACATTGCACTATAAGTTTGATGACCTTGTTAGCCATACTTTGTTCTTCCTAGTAAGCCCTTGAGTTTTTATTGCTTGGATTGTCTTTCTGTTAGCAACTTGAAGTGGATTTTTCTGTTGGGGGAGAGGTTTGAGTGTTGGTTGTCTGAATCAGTGATTAAGGTTCTAGACACCGTTTTTATCCTTTTCTATCTCTGGATAGGGTTGGTTTGTCACTTGCCTTTATTTGATTTTAGTGATTTCCATTCATTGTGTCTTCCCAAGCTAGGTTTTTCCAAGTCTTCCTTAGGTGGTTGATCTTTGGTTTTATGAATATGCTTCGCTTCATTTTGCTTACTTTATACAGTTAATTTATTTCAAGCATGCTCAAGAATTGTGCATTTAGGTGCATAGTAGTTGTCTATTTGCTATGCTTACATTACTTGCTTGCATTAGTTGATAGGCTGTTTTTCTTTTGCATTTATGAAAGAAAAATGAAAAAAACACATGTTTGCTTTATATCCATGTAGATTAGTTTTTTAGTCTGGATTGCGTGGCATATCATTGTTTTTGAAAAAAATAAAAAGAATTGTTCTTTTGTGGCTTTCAAGTTTTCTATTTGAAAAAAATAAAGAGAATAGTTTTTGCTTTTTGCATTTCAGTTCTCTTTGTTTAGTCATTTTGTTTCAACTTTGAGTCAAAACACCACATAAGTTTCATGCCATTTACCCTCTGACTAAAAACAGCCTACTAAAATGAACGATATAATTTAAAAATCATTAGTAAGTTTTATTTTATAGGGTCATACACCAACTAGCTCAGGCTAGACTTGTGGATTAGGGAGTTTTAACTCTCCACAAGTATAAAATTTCAGACGTAGTTGGACAATCACTAGGTAAACCCTTTTCTATTTTGATTGTATTTGGGAAGCTCCTCTCAAACGGGAGTTAACCACGAGGCCGCGCGGAGGCTTGGACCGAGGAGATAACCCTGTAATTCCTTGTCAAAATGTAGACCAAGGTTTTTGTGCATTTGGGGATTCTGTCTTAGACAGGGTTTCAGGATTTGCTACCCTGCCCATACGTACGAACCAGGATTGCGACTATCCCCCCAGATTGTCAATATAGTTAAGGTAGCCTTTAGTCTCTTTGACATCTAGGGTTCATACACAGGTACATTGAAAGGCTATTTCTGGTTGACCTTGGACGTGCTTGGAAGGTAACCCCTGTAGAAGGTGTGGGAGGGTGATGGGTGATTCCTCCGCTTGTGCCTAAGAACATCTACAGGGATGCCAAGTAATTTTCTATCAGCTTTCTTCTGGAAAGCATATCTTATACCTGTTTGTCTATTTGGATTTAAGAATTTTTAGTGAGTGCTATGTGGTTTGTCTGTACTTAGTGTGCCTTTAGGTGTGTGCTTGGTACTTTTGGTTTCGTGTTGACCTTAGAATTTGTTTCCTTGTTTGAAACTATATCTAACACTCCTTTGAACACCAACCAAGAGATCCCCATCCTGGGAGCTCCTTGTAATATTCCTCTCATGAGGAATGTTGGTGTTCCTTTGATGTCCACCCTGAACCTACCTGGATTCACCTTAGGGATACCGGTGTGGTTGTTTTCCACTCCAACTGTCCTGAATGCTCCTGGTGCTTCTCAAGTAAGCTCCTTATATCAAGGGCATCAAAACACTGCTTTATCAAGGGCATCAAAACACTGCTTCCCCTTCACCTGTAGTTGATTCTCCTCCTCCTTCTACCTCATGCGGTGAAAGTACTGATATTAGTAACCGACAGTCTAAAAGGAGTAAAAGAAGGAGGAATACAAAGAAGTCACATAAGCAAGGGGGCACCCATTCAAACTCTACAGGTCAAGTTGAACCTCACCACCCAGCCTTTGCAGTTCATGCTGGGGGCACCTATCCAACCTCTACAGGTCATGTTGGATCTAAGGACTCGACCTCTGCAAGTCAAGTTGATCTTCACCATCCAGCCTCTGTTGATCGTGCTAGTGGGATCCTTCCAACCTTTCTAGGTCATGTCGGATCTAGTCACTCAGCCTCTGCAGTTCATGCTGAGGGCACCCGTTCAACCTCTGATGTTCAAGTTGAACCTCCCCATCCAACCTCTGCAAGTCATGTTGGATCTATCCACCCAGCCTCTGAAGTTCATGACGGGGGCACACACTCAACTGCTGCAAAGCATGTTGATCCTAACCATTCAGCCTCTATTGTTCATGTTGGTGGTGCCCATCCAACCTCTGCAGGTCATGTTGGACCTAGTCTTTCAGCCTCTACAAGTCATGCTGGGGGTAGTCTCTTAGCCTCTGTGGTTCATGCTGAAGACAATCTGTCAGCAACTGCGAGTCATGTTGACACTGTTGAAAAGACTAACCATTCAAAACACAAGCCCAAGTTTCCTTGTAATCTTTGTGAGGGAGATCCACTTACTTATAAATGCCCTTCTGTTAAGGCCTGGAAATTCGTAGGTAACAACAGTTAGGGATTCTCCCCAGTAAACGTTCCCAACTAGCTCGTTACTGTTTGGTATGGGGAATCCGTCCAGTTTACGGTCCGGCTACCATAGGTCAAGTAAAAAAATTAAAGGTTTTACTGGTTACGGTCCGGTCCATCGTGTGTATTTTAGTTTTTTGAATTTAAGTATGATATGCAAGTGCCTATATAAGAATGCAAACTGATAGAGAATACGAGGAGCGGTCATAATGTGATGCATAGGTTCTTACCTCTCATCTTAACTCACTCGCATCTAAATCACACACAACAAGAAACTAAAACTAACTATCTAACCTATCCCTAGGGAGCAAGATTATCATTTATCAATGATTAATGTATGTATGTGCATGCATTAAGGAAAATCACAGATAACTATTACTTAATTCAAAACACATGAACATTAATAGATATATGAACAACAAGATCACTCATTGCTTATGAAAAGCCTTCATTACTCATAGTGGAAATTTCATAGAATAAACTAGAGCGCATTCATAACAAGAACATAGGTTCAAAGAGTTAGAACGATCTCACAGTTAATGGATAACAACTGAAAACGAAATAGTTCACATTCAAAAAATCCATAGCACAACATTTGGAATCTTCCACCAAGCTTTCTCCAACAGGAAACTTGTAATTCTTATTGCAAAAGGAAATAGTTCTTCTTACAACATAATCTCACAAATCTATCTGGGAAAAACTCCTTTCTTCTATCTAACTCTCTTATACTTATACTACAAGCAAAACTCTTGGGATGCCCCTCGGTGACCTTTGGGCTCCTCCCAACTGTTCAGTCCCACAATTTTATCTTTTAGTGAGTGCTTATGATTTATACAATATGTTACATTTCATGTTAATGTTTTAAGAGCACTTTAAAAAAAGGACCAGCTTGTAACTGATGAACTTTTCCCAAGCCCGGGCCTCTGCTGCTATCGATCTGTTTGAGATCTCAGACCCTTACTTTCTTCTTCTCTTTCTTCATTTTATTTCTCTTCCTTCCTTGCTGCCTCCTTTCTTCCGCTTTGTCTTCTAGACGCATCTTCTCTACAGCAACAATCACCCTGTCATGAATAACCAGTTCTTAGATCACTTAGCATTTGACAAAGTAACACAAACTGTATCAATACATGCATTCTGTAAAATGAGCAAAAAACAATATTAATGCATGCAAATATAAGGAAAAGACAATCCTGCAAGCTGGGTCTGAAAATCCTCTAAATCTATTGTCCAAACTAAAATCACAAACCCGATAAAATAGGATCTCTATCTCAATCCAGGTCGCATCTGGACCAATTCGAAATCCTCTGATGAAAGCAATGAATCATAACAAATTAACCGCCAATCCGAAACCCCAAACTGCGCTCTCCATCT
This sequence comes from Pseudotsuga menziesii, assembly GCA_001517045.1. Taxonomy (NCBI): domain Eukaryota; kingdom Viridiplantae; phylum Streptophyta; class Pinopsida; order Pinales; family Pinaceae; genus Pseudotsuga; species Pseudotsuga menziesii. Next base: position 260,580 of record LPNX010991809.1, read on the forward strand.
CGGAGAAAACCATCATGGAAAAAAAGAGTAAAAGCACACAAGAAAGGCAGGAAAACCCTCACTGGCAGGAAAAATGCTAAGCATCGGGAAAAAACCTCCTCATCGGTGAACGGAACAACTCTGTGTTGGAAGGTTAGTTCACTAAGCCGCCACAACGATGGAAACCATAAGGACTACGGCTTCTGCGACAATAATACATCATCGACGATCGGAGGAATGAGGAACTAGCTAGAAATGCGTCTGCAGATAAACCAACTAAACATAAAAAAGATAGTGTATTACTTAGCCGCAACGACGGGAAAAAGTCAGAATACTGCTTCCGCTATCAAAAGAAAACTTTGGTGAAATAAAAAACTAAAGACTGCCGTACATGCATTGGAGATCGGAATCACCACTACTAAACACATAAGCATCGGTGATCGGAAGGACTAACCATAATGCGTCATCAAAATAGTTTAGAACGCAACCGCAACGACGGGAGACAGTCAGACTAAAAGTTCTGCAGTCAACATAAAAACATCGACGATCGGAGGCTCGAAAGACTAACCAGTATTGCGTCGGCATATGAACCAACTAACCATCGGAGAGATAGCATACTATACAGCCGCAACGGCGGGAAATAATCTGACTACGGCTTCCGCAATCCAAAGAAAATTTCAGCGATCAAAAACTTTAATAACTATGGATCAGTGAGTTTACAACAAGGCCTCCGAAACAGCGACGTCGCTCGAGATTAGAACTCCGACACTTAGCCAAAACATTTCGATAGCATTAACAAAAAATCATCGCAAAGCAAAAAGTTTGAACCAATAAAACTACGTAATTGGCGAAAGAAAAAACTATCCATTGGCCCGCTCTCTATCTGTCCTCCGAAACGACAGTGATATAAAAGACTAATGTTCCTTCAGTGATAAGTAAATCAACACCGCAAGTCAAAAAGTGAAAGTTTTTTTTTTGAAAAACAAATGAAGGAGATAAACCATCGACGAAAAACATGATTCTCATCGAGACGTTCATTAGTTAGCTTTCGGAATGGCGGCTGCGTAGAGAACTATGGCTCCGATTCACTGTTCAATAGACTTTCGACAGTGAAAAAGGAAGTTATCCACAAACCAAGAACTTCAAGTTCCACAGTCAAAAGCCTCAGCAGACAAAAAGCAGCTTTTCGAAAAGAAGAAAAAGTAGTTCGATCTCAATTCAACTTCAAACAATCCAAAATGTAGCAGAGGGAAAAACACAGTTCAACAATCCAAATACTCCCAGGCAAGATAAAATTAAAAGGAAGGTCCAAAATAAAAAAAAAAATTGGGAAATAGTTGCAGCTACAACAATTGGCAACTACCTGGTGAACCTAGATCTCTGGACAATTTCTTCCTTAAGTAACAGACTGTTTGACAATAAAACCAACATGTTGAATTCTTCTAGATGTATGTATTTCCCAAATGGAAAATGTATGTACTTTTAATCATTGATGATAGTCCAGTTTAGGAAAATGGAAACCAAGATTTCAAAGTCAAGATAACTCTTTTGAGGCCAGGAATATGAGTTTCATTTTTTACCTCTGTCTTCGGGCAGCTTCCAGCTTGAACACCACAAGATTGTAACATATGGTAAACATAAATATTCGTTTGTTCCTCATTCTCATGCCATTTTGCACTTTTTGTGCTTTTGGACTTTTGTCCTTTTTGAGTCCTCTTGCATGCCTTTCTTTATGAATTTTTATTCAGGCTCCTCTATCCATAGTGTCCTTTTGTGTGAGAGATATATTTAATTTTTAGCTCACGGATGGAGAAGAACTTTGGCAATTTTGTACTCATATGGTTCAGTACTTTGTTTTGATACACATTGCTTTCTTAGGAGATTTTGACTCTTATTTGCCTTTTGGCTTTCAATTCTTGGTATGGGATCATTTATATATAATATACTGTTTACCCTGCTTCCTTTCCCTGGGTCTTTTGCTGTCACCCCCCTAAGACATTTTTAAATGTGAGATGGATGGAGCCTCGAAATAGTATTCCAGACCTTTTGATCCTGAGTTATTTTACAAGGATTAAGTAGGACTTCAATGTGTTCATAGCCATTTACGAAAACTGCTAAACTAGAAGAAATTCTTCCAGATAAATCAATAGTACACAGTCTTATAATCAAGGATTTTAGTTAGTCGAGAATTTTGATGCCCTCCATGCAACCAAAAGTTTGCTTCTTTTATTGAAATCAATCAAAATCTAACTAAAAACAAACAGAAATAAAATAAATAAAAAATAAGCAACCAAAACAATTTATTTATGTACAAGATAATCAAGAAAAATAAAATTTGAGAACTAAAACACTAACTGATTAGTTCTCTGCCCACCCCTGCTAATTTGGCAACTTGTAAGTTGAGGGGCTACGCTTGACTGCAAATTAAAAAGGCCTACCCATTATCTAATTCTACTGCACTTGAAACAAAAACTACATCTGAAACTAAGTCTACTATTTTTCAATCAATCTCATCAGCCCGCGAAAATCAAAGGAGATCGGGCTGGGTATCTGATGTACTGCTAGCTTCCTCTACTTGGTAGTTTCTCGGTTCTAGCTCAATTAGATAATTTCCCAATACAGAATTCACTGGTTCATTTTTTTCTTCCAATTGAGTAGCATTATGCTTCGTGTGGGGCTCTCTTAATATTTTTATCTGATTTGGACTTCCCTTATGAGGCAACCACATATGTGATGACCAGTCTGATGCGAAATACCCATTTAGCCTTGCTGAGCAGTCTCAATTCAAAACAAGTCCATAAACATCATGTATGTCTGCTACTACAATATCAATGTACTGACATATCTTTTCATTTGCAGATAAGCAAATCGAAACATCTTCCATTTCCCCGACTACTTTCACATTGGTCCTGTCTAGCTGAGTAACCTACTAGGTAGTTGGTTTAGGTTGTCCATTGATCTTCTTGCAGATTGACAGTGGCATAACATTGACTGCTGACCCTGATTCCACTAAAAAATTGTGCACATTATGGTTTAAAATCTCAAAAGTTAGGAGGAATGGTGGGGTTTTAACCCTAGCCTTACCTCCCACACTTGCTTCAACAATTTATTCTACAGGTTGGTTGTTAGTGGGAAGCTCTTCCTCTTGTACTTCAAGTGCTTTTAACAATTTTTCTTTCTGTTGAGGTACATTACACATTTCAAATAACGAAATATTTGCCTTATCCCTTTTAATGTCCTCAACAATATTGTACCCCTTCTCAGGTGCTTTTAGATATTCTTTGACATTATCAATCTTCTCTTCAACGGGCATGTTGATTTTCTTTGGATTTTGACTCGTAATGGTGAATTCAGGTATTTTATCAGCTGTGTTGCTCTTTTGAATTTTCTTTACATTCTCTTGGAGTCCCTTAATTTTTGGGAGTACTGACCTGTCTTCTTTTAACAAACCTTGACTTCTTGTTGTCACATATGTTTCTAATGTTTCTTCCTGTTTCAGTGAACCTTCATGTTCTGTATCAAAAAGTGAGACACAATCCCATAAAACCAGAGCATCATCCTCTTCTTGTTTTTCTATGGAATTATTACCGCTTTCTTCCTCATCATCAGCTTCGGTTAGTTTGGAGTCCAATAGCTGATTCATCACTAATGTCATCGAATTTAACCATTAGGGGCAATTTTTTTCAGAATGAGGCTGCTGATGAAAGGTGCAAAAATTATCCATACCCACCTTAGTTAAATTCATGGATGTAAGACTCTGTGGAGGAGGTTTATGTTGATTGTTGTCCTCTCTCTTTTTATAGTAAGGCTTACAAGATTTATGAGCTTCTTTTTCCTTCTCCAAATCTATTATTCTATTGGATAGCTTCTGCATCATCTTCACCATCCCTTCAAAGTCATGTGATTGCTCATCTTTAGGCTTAGTCAGTAACCATGCTTTCTTACCATTTTTTTTTTCTCCCGACTGCTCAGGATAATCTTCTATGCTCTGTTTTTCAGCTTCTACTCTCTCAGCTTCTTCATAAGTTTATGACAACGTAGGTTTGATTGTCATCTTGGCAAACATAGCTAAGTCAGGCCCTAGAGCTGAAGTGTAGTATTCAATCAGAACTTTATCAGATGGTTTATCAGTTGCAGAAAAATTCTTTAGGTAAGTAGCAAACCTTTGAGTGAAACTATGCACTTTTTCTTTTCTTTCTTTCTTTAAAGCGCTTACCCTTTCATTAACTCTGCATGAGTTTTTTGGACTGTATATTTACTTCTAAATATTCTTTCAAATGTATCCCATTCTGTGATTGAGTTTGTAGGCAGAGCAAAATACCATGAGGCTGCTGCTCCTTTTAGGGTATGTGGAAACAATCTGCAGACTACATCCTCATGTTCTCCAGCTCGTAGTCCTTCTATAGCCAAGTAAAAGCTTTGCAAATGATCATATACCAAAATCTTTTCACTTGGGTCAAACTTAGGCAACATTTTTTCAAAAGTTTAGGGTAAATCATGCAAAGATGGTGCTAGGTTTAAAGGTGACCTAGCCCTCCAACTAGGTGGTGGATTTGGTGGGTTGGGTGGTTGATTTGCGTTTGCATTAGCCATGATTTTGGGTGGATAATGAGGTGGTGAATGAACAGGGGTAAGAATAGGTGAACAGTGAGGTGTATCTAGGCCCAATTGATTCAGAGGTTGAACAACTTCCTGTAAGGCTGTTTCTACCAGTTCTTCAAAATCTTCAACCAACAGTGCGTCTTCCAATATAGGGTGGTAATTCTTCTGATATTTCCTTTTGGGTAAGACAAGAATAATAGGTAATCCTCCAATCTTCTTCGCATAAGCCCTAGTAATCCTTCTCAAATCATCAAATACTTCGTTATTGACAGGATACAAAAACTCTTTACCTTTCTCTTCAAGAATTGGATTGGGAAACAAACTACTCTCAGAACTGTTACCAGTTGAGTAATTTCGAGGAAATGGGTTTCCTCGATGAGCCATGCACTGGCTGCCCTCCTTCCAGCGCCAAAAACTGTTGATTCCTGGAAATTCGCAGGCAGCAACAGTTAGGGATTCTCCCCAGTAAATGTTCCCAACTAGCTCGTTACTGTTTGGTATGGGGAATTTGTCCGGTTTACGGTCCGACTACCGTAGGTCAAGTAACAAAATTAAAGGTTTTACCGGTTACGACCCGGTCCACCGTGCGCATTTTAGTTTTTTGAATTTAAGTATGATATGCAAGTTCCCATCTAAGAATGCAAACTGATAGAGAATACGAGGGCGGTCATAATGTGATGCATAGGTTCTTACCTCTCATCTTAACTCACTCGCATCTAAATCACACACAGCAAGAAACTAAAACTAACCATCTAACCTATCCCTAAGGAGCAAGATTATCATTTATTAATGAGTAATGTATTTATGTGCACGCGTTGGAAAATCACAGATAGCTGTTACTTAATTCAAAACACATGAACATTAATAGATATATGAACAACAAGATAGCTCATTATTTATGAAAAGCCTTCATTACTCATAGTGGAAATTTCATAGAATAAACTAGAGCGCATTCATAACAAAAACATAGGTTCAAAGAGTTAGAACGATCTCACAGTTAATGGACAACAACTGAAAACGAAATAGTTCACATTCAACAAATCCATAGCACAACATTTGAAATCTTCCACCAAGCTTTCTCCAACAGGAAACTTGTAATTCTCATTGCAAAAGGAGATAGTTCATCTTACAACATAATCTCACAAATCTATCTAGGAAAAAGTCCTTTCTTCTATCTAACTCTCCTATACTTATACTACAAGCAAAACTCTTGGGCTACCCCTCGGTGACCTTTGGGATCCTCCCAACCGTTCAGTCCCACAATTTTGTCTTTTAGTGAGTGCTCATGATTTATACAATACATTACATTTCAGATTAAGATTTTAAGAGCACTTTAAAAAAGGGACCGACTTGTAAGTGATGAAATTTTCCCAAGCCTGGGCCTCTGCTGCTATCGATCTGTTTGAGATCTCAGACCCTTACTTTCTTCTTCTTTTTGTTCATTTTCTTTCTCTTCCTTCCTTGCTACCTCCTTTCTTCTGCTTTGTCTTCTAGACACATGTTCTCTATAGCAGCAATCACCCTGTCATGAATAACCAATTCTTAGATCACTTAGCGTTTGACAAAGTAACACAAACTGTATCAATACATGCATTCTATAAAATGAACTAAAAACAATATTAATGCATGCAAAGATATGGCAAAGACAATCCTGCAAGCTGGGTCTGAAAATCCTCTAAATCTACTGTCCAAACTAAAATCACAAACCTGATAAAACAGACTCTCTATCTCAATCCAGGCCACATCTAGACCAATTCGAAATCCTCCGATGAAAGCAATGAATCATAACAAAGTAACCGCCAATCCGAAACCCCAAACTGTGCTCTCCATCTCGAAGAAAACCACCATGGAAAAAAAGAAGTAAAAGCACACAAGAAATGAGGGAAAACCCTCACCAACAGGAAAAATGGTAAGCATCGGGAAAAAACCCCCTCATCAGCGAACGTAACAACTCTGTGTTGGAATTTTAGTTCACTAAGCCACAGCAACAACAGAAACCATAAGGACTACGAATTCCGTGATAATAAGACATCATCGACAATCAGAGGAACTGGGAACTAGCTAGAAATGCATCAACAGATAAACCAACTAAACATCGAAAAGATAGTGTATTAATCAGCCACAACGACGGGAAAAAGTCAGACTACTGCTTCTGCTATCAAAATAAAACACTAAAGACTGTCGTACAGGCATCGGAGATCAGAACCACTACCACTAAACACATAGGCATCGACGATCGGAAGGACTAGCCATAATGCGTCGACAGAATAGTTTAGTACGCAGCCACAATGACGGGAGATAGTCAGCCTAAAAGTTTCGCAGTCAACATAAAAACATCGATGATCGGAGGCTTGGAAGACTAACCAGTATTGCATCGGCATATGAACCAACTAACCATCGGAGAGATAACGTACTATATAGCCGCAACGGCGGGAAAGAATCAGACTACGACTTCCACAATCCAAAGAAAATTTCAGCGATCGAAAACTTTAATAACTGCAGATTAGCGAGTTTACAACAAGGCCTCCGAAATGGCAGCGTCGCTCGAGATTAGAACTCTGACACTTAGCCAAAACATTCCGATAGCGAAACAAAAAATCATCGCGAAGCAAGAAGTTTAAACCAATAAAACCACATAATTGGTGAAAGAAAAAACTATCCATCGGCCCGCTCTCTATTTGTCCTCCGAAACGGCAGTGTTATAGAATACTAATGCTTCGACAATGATAAGCAAAACAACACCGCAAGTCCAAAAGTGAAAGTTTTTTTTTTGAAAAACAAACGAAGGAGATAAACCATCAGCGAAAAACATGACTCTCATCGGGACGTTCATTAGTTAGCTTCCACAACGGTGGATGCATAGAGAACTATGGCCTTGATTCACTGTTCAATAGACTTTCGACAGCGAAAAAGGAAATTATACACAAACCAAGAACTTCAAGTTCCACAGTCAACAGCCTCAGCAGACAAAAATGAGCTTTTCGAAAAGAAGAAAAAACAGTTTGACCTCAATTCAACTTCAAACAATCCAAAGTGTAGCAGAGGGAAAAACACAATTTAACAATCTGAACACTCCCAGGCAAGATAAAATTAAAAGGAGGGTCCAAAACTTAAAAAAAAATTGGTAAATAGTTGCAGCTACAACACCTTCTATCGCGGAGGTGCGAAGTGTTTGGTTTCATGGTCATCCCGTTTTTGAACATTCTGGAATCTCTCAACAACCAACCTCTCTTAGTCAGGTTGGACCGAGTTACCCAACCTCTACTGGTCATGCTAGGGGAAAAATCTCAAAGGCTCTGTAGGTCATGTTGAGAGCAAACAGTCAGCCGCTGCTAGTCATGTTGACACCGTTGAGAAAACTGGTCATTCGAAGTGCAAACTTAAGTTCCCTTGTAAGCTATGCGAGGGAGATCATCTTACTCACCAGTGCCCTACTATCATAGAGGTGCGAAGAGTGTGGTCCGAGACTCAAGAATTTCCTTCTCCTAAACAACCTATAGTTTCTCAACAACCTACTCAACCTTTGGTTGATCAAGTGGTCGAACCAATCTCAGATTTGGTCGATCCCACTCTTCTTTCGGAGAGTGATCCTGATGTGATTGAACCAATGTCATCTGTGGTCAATCCCACTCTCCCTTTAGAGAGTGACTTTAACGAAGTGGTTGAATCGATTTCAATATCGATCAATCCCACTCTTCCTTTGGAGAGTGAAGTGTCTGCTAGTCACGTTTTCTTCACTGCCAGTTCAGAACTTACTGAACAAGGGGGCACTGAACTCGTTTTGGATCAACCCCCACCAAGCTCTCGGATTGCTTCCTTTGATTGGGATAGCCTAGTTGATCCACACCTTCCTTCTGATGCACCATTCCAGATAAAGGTCAAAGTTGAATCATACACGATTGCTCGTTGTATTATTGATGAAGGAGCCTCAATTAGTATTTTGTCTACTCGTGCTTGGCGAGGCATGGGATCTCCCAGCCTTGTGTCGACTGCTACTCAGTTACTGGCATTTGATAGAAGAACTTGTATAGCCTTGGGAATTCTTGCTCAAACACCTGTTAATTTGGGTGGGAAGACCGTCTTAGCTGGCTTCATGGTGATAGAAGACCCCTTGGGCTTCAATATGCTCCTTGGACGTGATTATGTCTATGCCATGCAAGCTTTGGTGTCAACATTTTTTCTTGTGATCTACTTTAATCATGGCGAAGAAATTGTCACCATTGATCATTTGGATTTTCTTGATCCGTCTCCTGACCCAACTAGAGACCAGGTCTTTCCGTTATTGATTCCCAGTGTTTCTATAGACACTACCTCGCCATAGGTGAGCTATGTGGCCTCATGTCCTTTGCGTTCAATTGCTACTGAGAAGCAGCCTCTGTTTTCATGCTTACCTTCTCGCGACTTGGTCCCAGCAATTGACCGGGTGAGTCATCCTATATAGACTGTGGAGCCTACTCTCCACTCTGTCAATCCATTTGAAAGTTTAGACATGTGTCCTATCTCAGATGATCTCCTTCCTTTAGATGAAGTCTTCCTAGAGTCTTTGATACAGTCTAATCTTCTATTGGATGTTGGTTCAGTTGTGCTTAATTCTAACCCTGATTTACCTAGTAATCATGAACTTTCTTCTTATGTTGGTCTTGTTGAGTCTCTTGACTCTTCCTTTGAACATCAAGTCAATGATCCTGATGAGTTTGATTTTTCTTATGATTTTTCAACTCCCGTGATACTGAGTTTGTTGCTGCAGACTCTATCTCCCTTGTTGATTTTTACTGTCCTTCTGAGGTTGATCTTACTGATTATAAACCCTCAAGCCTTGGTTCTATAGAATCTTCTTTGGTCGATTCTGCCTTGACTTTACCTTTTGTAGAAGATAGCAACGTCACATGTGTTTAGGCCAAAGTGACCTGCATCGGATATTTTCTTTTGAATATGATTATGATGTTGTTGTTTCTTGGAGACATGATTTTTAGTTGGATTCACAATTGTTTACTGGCCTTGTCTTATTGTTCAAGCTATAACTGCATTTGCATGTGCCCTGCTCACGCTTATGAGCCTGATGCCGGCTTCCACACTTTTAGCTCGTTGTATAAGCCCTCATCTTTGTTCTCATTGTTGCTAAGCCTTGTATCATTTTGCCTTTGCAACTTGACACCCTTTACTTAGAGGAGATGCTCCCTGAGTGTCCTTATCTTGCCTGCTTTCCTTGCATTATGCATAGGTTTGTTCCTTGCACTTGGAACTAGTTTCGCTTGCCTCTGACACTTGTCTCCTCGCATTTAAAGCATTCTTTCTGCTCTCCTTCGAGCTCGTTAAAAACAATAAGGAGGCCACAAGTTGACTTTTTTGGACTTGTTAAAACTTCACGGGAAATATATTGAGTTTCTTTAGGCCCAGGTCTGACTCCTCAAAATAGACTTGACTGCCAAGTAAACTTGTCCGTTCAGGCTTGTTAAGAATAAGTGAATGGGTGTCCACATTGGTGGTAGGTTATCACTTTCTCAGACCATGTGGAATAATATGAGAAAGGAACACTCTCTTTTCTATGGAATTGAGAAGAGTATTCTCAGGCATAGGTTTATCACTTTTCTGGACCTGAGGGACTAAACTTACGGAAAAGGAACCCCCAATATGAGCTTAGTTTTCTCTTTTTCATGCTCTAGACCTAAACATGAAAAAGATTCCGATTGTACTTTATGTCTTTGTCATGCTCGTTAAACCCTAAAGAACAAAGCATCGAGTTTATTGTTGTAAGCCCAATTTTCTCGTAATCAAAGGGATCTCTTCGAGTGATCTTGCCTTCCTTCACACTTGTAAAACTCAGGCTATATGTTGCTTTTGAAGGAGCGTTGGGTAGGTGGTAATTTAACCTTTTTCGAACCTTCTTGACTAAGTATGAAAAAGGTGCACCTTTTCTTCTTCGGAAGTTAAGAGAGTTCTTCTTTGGTATGTTTTATACTTTTTCGGCCTTAGGAGACTAAATTGTATGAAAAGGCACCCCCCTGGAGTCTTCTTTGGAGTTTTCAAACTCTCTAAACTATGAGAATACCGTTGAGCATGTACTAGTTCGGGCTCGTAAAATCCAAGTTTCAGTGACACTATCAAGCATTATTCCCTCTTCTCTTCAAGCTTGTCAAAAAATGAAGAGAGATTCGAGTTGACTTTCCTGGACTTGTTAAAATTTAACAGGGAAGGTAAGGAAGAAGTTTTTTTTTAATTCTCAGTTAGTGGCAGCATGTCATCCTTGAATAAAGCACTCTCTATTTTTTCTGATACTCATGTCTCAGTGTTCACCTTTAGTTCAACTATTACTTCGAGTTTCTTACTCCTCCTCTTGTCAGTTCTACCTGGGGAATCTGATCATGTCTCCTACATGACCGATAAGTTTAGTTGTTCTATCTGTAAAGTTAAAAAGCTACCTTGGGTCATCTTTGTGTTGTGCTCACTGTTCAAGGACTTAACCCCGTGTCTGATTTATACCCTGATTCCATCATTGTCATATCTATTACTACTTGTGTCTCCCTTCCTTTACCCAGTTCCTAGTCACTCTTGTGATCTGTTGGAGGATCTATTGCCTTCCTTATCATAGTATGGTTCCGCCTCAGCACTTCCTGACAACGAAGACCTAGAGTTTTGGTGATTGTACCTCAGGATTCACTTTCATTATTGGTGAATTCCTTTGTTTCAGTTGTTGATTATCACCTATTGATTGACAATCTGTTGAATCTGCTCCATGTTCGACTTCAATAACATCTATTCACATGGCTTGGATTGTACTGGTTCTTTGGGATTGTTTATGAAGACCTTAGTTTCCTCTCTATGGACTAAGTTGCACAAGGTTATGTTATGGTTATTTACACAACTTCTAGATCTTTGAAGACTCATCATTATTGTATATTGTGGCTTTGATCCACCTTTGTAATATACGTGGTCTTGTACCCGTACTATATGATGTATTCAAATATTGTAAAGGAGCTAGTGTTCTAGTATATTGAACATAGCATCCTCAGATATGACTTTGTATATGACATTATTATGTATTTGTTTCAGGTATTGCCTTTGCTCCATTGGATTTCTGAGTTCTCCAAAGATAATGATTCTAATGTATTTCGGCCATCGCTTCCCTCTGACCTCACACATTAGGGGGCATCTGTTATCAACCCAAATGACACTTCTCCATCTGAGTGCAGATAATTCATTATGTTGGTACACAAAAGGACATTTCAAGATTGAAGTTTGCCTAAACACTATAGATGGGCATGACATGAGATGCATTTACCCTTCAACCAACTTGCTATTTTATTTTTCTATGTGTTGATTGCCGTACGAAACTATCTCCACTGAAACTTGCATACATACGTGACTATATCTGTTAACAACCCGCGTACTGTACGCGACTATTCTCATTGTAACTTGCGTATAGATCTATACGCGGGTTTCCCTTAAAGCAACTCGCGTGTCATACGCGGGTTGCCAGTATCAATAGTCAGGTACACATCCATTCAACATTAAAAAAATATAAAACATGATTAATGCAGATTAGTTGAGCCCCAATCATTAACCATCTCAACTGTCTCAACCTCCTCAACCATCGAAATTGCTCTATTTCCCAAAGTATAAATAGAGGCCTTGGGGAGGGCATTAATAGAATCAATCTTGGAGAGCAAAGTTATGCTGGTGGTATATCTTTAGAAGTATTTGGAATAGCAAAACTCAGACTCCTTTGGTTGCAGAGGAGTCCTTGTCTCAAACGTTGGGTTGTACACTTATCTCATTCACTGATTGTTAATAAAGAGAATTCTTCTTCCAACTTTGTGTTGAGTCTCTTTCATGGATCATGGTTGATGAATATATTTGATTAAGCACTATATATATTATTTATCTAACTTGTCATATATACATGTATAATATTGTACTTGGATAATTTGCTCTTTGCAGATGAAGGAGGTGCATCCCTGAAAGCTTTGGAGAGAAGCAGAGCGGAAGAAGACAAAGCTTGGATCAACCGTCGGTAATCGGGTGAGTCCAATATTTCTTCCTATTTCCATTCTGTACTTAGCTAAAGCTAATTGTCTGCAAGTTTTAGAAGTATGTTGGTAACCCCAGACCCTAGGTTACAAGGGTGTTTATTCCTGAACAACACCTTATCTACAAATAACATATGAAAAATATGAAGATTGGGAGCAATTCTAATACCTTTAATCTTCTTGTCTCTTTTTTCATATTCAATGAGTTGACTATGTCCTTCAATAATTAAAAGGAATAACATAGGAGATGATGGGCGTGCATATCTTAGCCCTCTAATACCATAAAAAAAAGGAATTAGGATAACAATTAACCAAAATGGTATAGTGTGTCGTAGTAACCAAGACATGATCCAATTAGTAACATCAACAGGAAGACCAATCTAAATGAGCACAAATATTAAGAAAGACCAATCAACACAATTGTGTGCTTTAATCAATTTCATTTTTAGGATGAAATCTTGAATGCTCCTTAATTTGATGGAATGTAGGCATTCCTAAGACACCCTTATCACATCAAGAATCTTTTTATTAAGAAAAAAACAAATTATTCTTTTGAAACAATTTTAGCCCATATAGGCTTAATCATGTTAGAAATAATCTTTGTGATGACTTTGTAGACAATATTACATAAAGATATAGGTCGATAATCATTATTAGACTTTGGCTTATCCTTTTTGGGGATAAGAGCAATATAAGTAGAATTTAAGCTTCCTCGAACATTCCCCAACCTTCAAGACTCCTCCATAGTTTCCACCAAATCCTGGCCAACTAAACCAAAAAAGTGTGTGAAGAACTCAATCGTCCAATCATTAGGGCTAGGGCTTTTAGCCATGGCAAATTGGTTTAAAACACATTTTACTTCTTATGTAGTGACAACTACCCCTATTTTTTCTCCCTCCTCATTACTAAACATTATGGGATCATGACTGAGGACCTTAAACTAATCTTCAAGATTAATGGACTTGATATGTTTATATATATCTTTAAAATGCGAGACAACACCAAATTCTAAGGATCTCTAATCTGTCAGCATATTCCCATTTTAATCCTTCATGTCCCAAATAGAATTAGTGATTCTCCTTTGATTATGATAGTATTGAAAAAAAAATGTATCATTATCACCATTATATAACCAGATGGCACAACTTTTAAGCCTTTAAGCTTCTTCTATTTGCTTTAGAATTTTGACCCTTATAGATTCCAACTTATCATTTATGGATTTTGAAAATAAGTCCTCATCAATTGAGACTGATAATTCATCCATTTCCTTTTCAATTTGTATGAGGTATTTTTTGTTTTCTTCATTTTTATTTTTCTCCTAATGAAGTACATCAAATTTCAATTTGTTAGCTTGTAGATCAGCCTCTGAGATGAAGATCTAAGACTTTCCCTAGTGTATGAAACCAATTTTTATTTTACGATCTCACAAAAGTCTTGGGCTTCTAACCAAGTATGGTTAAAATTTAGAGGGAAATGTGAGGTGTTGCACTCAAATTCCAGTTGTAAGATTATCAACTTATGATTGAAAACACATGTAGGCACTGACCAAGGTCTAAATCTTCCAATAACACTTCTCAAGTTATCAACCATAAGGAAACAATCAATTCTTTTGCAATACCATCTTTTCTAGTACATCCATTAGACCAAGTAGGCATCATTACCACATAGTAATATCAATTAAGTTGGCATCATCAAATATGTTCCTAAAAATATCAGCTAGTGGATCAGAAACATTTATTAACCCCCAAATTTCAGTTGAGGATAAAGTCAAATTTAGTTCTCCGGCTCGGATAATATTTTATCCATTTAGAAGTCTTCTATGAGCAATATTTTTCCAAAACTCTTTTATATGATTATATGGACCATAAACATTTACAATTTTGATATTTCAGTTCAACCCAAGGATCCTTCCTTCCAATAGAAAACCTACAACTATAGAGAAAGACCCGGAATCATCCTTTACTAGATTCTAGGTCATTAACAAGCCACTCAAAAGTCCAATGACATCCATTCAAAAACATTTCCAAGCAGGGAATAACTTAAGAAAAATACCACAATCCTTTGCACTAGTAGTTATAGTCTCTTGAAGTAAGATGATATCAGGTTTAACAACATCCAACAACCTCCTTAAAGTAGTTCTTTTGGGAGAACTACCAAGCCCTATGGCATTGAAATATGAAAAGATCATTAAGTAACCACCCTCCGGGGTGAATCTGCTTTGAGAGCCCCATTTTTAGAACCATAAGAAGAAGTAGAAGCAAAATCTAAACCTATGGAGGTGACAGAAGAAATATTCAAATTAACAAACTTTGCTTGATCACCCAAAGTCAGATGAACAGAAAGGTTATCCGATTTTCCCTTTTTCCCTTTTAACTCCTGGCATTCACATTTTGAAAACAAGTTGAGGAAGTAGAAATAATTTCAAGATCATCCCAATATATCCTTGAGTATATAGAGATGGGCTCCTTTTCCCAAACCTCTTTAGAAGATGACGGTTTAACACCAATGAGAGTATTTATGGTGTTTGAATCTATAGTTTCCTATAAAGGGGAAGAAGACAAAGAGATAGAAAGCGTCTTCTTCAGGCATAGAGGATGTTATATAAAAATTGTATAACATAAAATAAATTAATAATATTAAATATTAATAATTATTAATTATTAACTAAGAAATAATTACATCGAAGGTGTTATTTAAGGGGTTGTTCCTCTCTGCAGGCTTCGTCGTCCACTCGTCGTCTGTCGATGGCCTATGAGGAGCCACCCCCTGTCCACCATTAAACTAATCTACCCGCTTTCACATTGTTGAACGCTAACTCGCTTTCAAAGAGAATTTCAAGCGATAGGAAGAAGAGGCCACGGCGCCGATTAATCTGATGTAGGAGAAACTGGAAGTGTTGATAGACAAGGAAAGTATGGTTATAGAATATGGAATTCAAGTGTGGATACTTGGAGAGCTGAGTCTTCTTCCCCAATGCGTTAGGAGAGCGACAGAGGAAGTCATGGGAGTTTCAGTTTATAATGGAAACAACAAGCAGTGTTAGATAATGGATCATAGTCACTAAAAGACTAAAAGAGGATCCCAGTTAGTCACTAAAAGAGCTGCTGAAATTTCCCTTGGACGGGATTGATCTGGAGGCAAATTCATAGCGAATTTCTTTAACAGATCTACTTCAAACCTATAAATTTATTGAAAATACATAGATGTAATTAGTTACTATGTTCATAGAGAATGAAGGATAACAAACCCATTGCAAAATCATAAATAACGCCACTACAAATTCAGAGTGAATTGATGTAACTACACAAAATTGACGAGAAAACTGCAAATCGCCTCAGAGAGAGCGTATTCATGGTGTGATAAGCTCTGCAAAATTATCGAATAGCCTACGTGAATTGAAATTGAAGTAACTACACAAAATTGATGAGAAAACTAAAAATCACCTCAGAGAAAGCGTATTCATGGTGTCACTAAGCTCTGCAAAGTGAAGGAATAGCCTACCCATTATGAAAATACACTCCATGGATACAATTGTCATGATGAGAAGAAGACTGTTAAAGTGTAGGACACTATTGCAGGAAGATTTGCAGGTACTGAGGTCCAAGAGAGGAAAACAGATAAAACACCATTTGGGTGTTTAAACCCTGCGCATCAATGTGAAAATACCAATATAATTCGCTCATTAGAATTAGTCATGCATTAGAGACCTCCCAACTGTAAATTCATGTGGGAAAACTAAATGTTAAAGGGCAAAAGAAAGATACAGGGAGATTCAAAGCATGGAATCATGTGACTCTATTTTCTTAGCATTTACGTGATATACGTGTGTGTCACAGGCCTTAGATGTTGGTGGTAATGTGCATGGCCAAATGTTGGTGTTGTGTGGCAGGTTACCAACTTGCTCAATATCGAACAACATAATTTTTCGGAAACATAAATCTTCAAACATCAAACTCCAAGATACTTCATTAATATGCAGTTGCAGACATTACATAAGGGTAGATTGGCTTCGGAGGGTGAAGCTCATCACTACCAGACTCTCGGCACAATAATTACAGATAGGACACAGGGAACCCAAAGGTGCAGAAGCAACCTTCCGCTCATTTCCCACACTCAAACGAGCAAGAATATACGGACTCAAACTTGGGAACCCAAAGGCACCGAGGATGCCTTCTGCTCATTTCCCACACTCGGACTCTTACTTGCAGAGCTATCTACACACAAACTCTATATCCAACAATGAGCCTGAGACCCTTTATTTATACAACTTTAGTTGGTATACCAGTGACCTATGACTGGCACTAACAAGTCAAGATCAATCATCCAGGGTGACAAGTGGGGACAACCACTGTCATTATCTCGTCCCTTAATGGTCAGTGACATGTGGGGACCCAAAATCTTTATATTGACCGACAAGACTAGAGACAGACTTAGTACAAAGTGGAGCATAAATCGGCCCATGGCGGTGTACAAAGTGGAGCATGACTGGCCCACGACAGTCTTCAAGGTCCACCACAGCTTCCTATTTAATCATACGGATCTCGGCCTTGAAGGCAGATGCAGTGATTGTGGCCGTCGATATCCAGACCTCTACAAGGACATCCCTAGTCGATGTCATCAGAGTCGTAGTCTTGGGAATCTTCAAAAGTTGGCGGGTTGTCTTCAAACTTTGGTGGTGGATACAGTAGAGGACTGAAACACTTTTCAATGTCGGACCCATGAAAGAGTTCATTCGGGTCGCATAAGAATTCAGCACATAAATGAGATTCCACCCGATAATTCAGTGGTATTTGGCGGGTGTAAAATTTGGAATCTATCCGCTCTCCTTGGGCATTTCTTTTGATGTATTTATGGGTGGTGAACACAGTGTGTTCGAGCCTGTTATACCTTTCACCTTCATGGTGGAGCATGAAGTTGAACCACTGGTGCTCCCTGATAGCTACTTCAATATCGGCCTTCATATGCAATATGAAATTGGCACGCCGATTTTCCCAGTCGACCCTTGGACAGAATTTGTCCAACAATACTTCAGTCCATCTGGACTAGGCGCCATGTCTCAAATTATTTGGATATGCACATATAACTATTTTCTGTTTCTCTCGGCAAAATCTGAGAATAAGATTGTAGGAAGTCCAGGTGAGATTACCATCGCCTATATCCACATACCAGAGTGGACCATCTTCTTCATCATTGCGATCTAGCAAGACTTCACCGCATTCCTTTAGCTTTTCTTGGGCACCTTCAAAGCTTCTGAAAGCATCGCGTTCCCAGCGCTCCATTATTTCAATCTTCATAGGAGATGACTGAATTTGCTTTATAAGGGTGAGCTGAAGAAACCTTTCGGCTTCATCCATAGATGCATAATCCAACAGCTGTCTTCGTTCTCCTTCAGAAATGGATGGATCCCAAGGCATGAGAAATAGACCATTTCTTGGTCTGCAAAGCGATGCAGTGCCACGACCTGAACTTGAGCGGCCTGAATTGGAGCTTGAGGCTCCTGCTGAAAACATGCTTAAGGCTGGTATAGCTTTATCAGATTGCACCCTGGTGAGCATATCAGCAAGACAGTTTAGATAACTTGGCTTATAAACAATATCAAAATCAAAGTTACTAAGCCAGATAAACCATTTTAAAACTCTACTGCTATTTTCAACCATTAAATTCTCATTCTTAAATATTCTAGGCATAATCTTTAAATCTGTTCTAATGATAAATCTAATAGGCTTTAAGAACAGAATAAAGTGTTGTACTGTCTTTTTGACAGCAAGAATTTCTCTATGGTTGGATGGGTAATTTAGTTTTGCAGCTTTGAATGAACCCGAACTGTAACCACATATATTCTCCTTGTCTTCCAGTGCTTCGAGCAAAACTCCACCCCAAGTATGGGAAGAAGCATCTGTTTCAATAATCAATTGCCCTGATCCTTAAGGCAGGGACATAGGAGGAAGGTCTAATACTTTGGCTTTGATTTTATGAACTGCCAAACTCATTTTGGCTGACCATTTCGTTGAATTCTTCTTTAACCTTTGTTGCAGCAGATGTATGTCAGCGGCTTGCCCTTTGTAAAAGGGCCTGATGTAGTTGAGACTCCCTAAGAATCTCTGAAGCTGGGTCTTATCCAGAATTTGGTCTGGAAACTGACTGAAAACACTAAGGACATGCTTTTGCAAAACAACTTGCCCTTTCTATATTTTAAATTCGAGGAACTCCATTTTACTTTATGACAGGACCAACCCATGCTTAAAAACAAGTTCATAGAATACCTGCAAATGCTTGAGGTATTCTTGCAGATTCTTTGAATAGATTAAGATATCATCGATGAAGACCAATGCCCACTATTTTTCTCTGAAAATGTCTTCCATTCGTTTCTGGAATTATGAAGGGGCATTATTTATTCCGAACGGCAGAACTTTCCATTGATATTGGCCATGCAGAACCATGAATGCCGTTTTATATCTATCTTCAGCTTTGATGCCTATCTGATAGAAACCTGACTTTAAGTCAAATTTGCTGAAGATTGTGCATCATGTAATTCTCTGCAGGAGGCTTGATTTATCTGGAAGAGGATAGCACACCTTTTGGAGTACTGCATTGAGAGGTTTGTAATTAACAACTAACCTCGGCTTTCCTCTTTTGACTTCTGAATGATTATTTACCACGAATGCTCTGCAAGCCCATGGACTTTTTGAAGGCTCAATCAATCCTTTGGATAAGAGATCTTTAATCTCTTTTGCACAGAATTCTCTTTCAGAAGGAGACATTAATTGGGCTTATGCTTTCATCGGCTTGATCTTTTGCAGAGGATCAAATGGAAGGGAAACAAAGTATTTTTCCCTTTTCCAGAAAGCGTTAGGACTTTCTGAGCAACAATCTTTCACAAGTTTCTCAGTGATGTTGGCTAAGGCTTTGCTACCATGGATATCTGAGAAAACTTTGCATCATTCCATTTTTAGCAACTGTGCAGGGTTAGACTTATGTTCTGGTTTTTGTACAGTGGAATGACATTTAGGAGTAGAATGAAAGAAAATAGGAAGCTCTACAGTCTGATTATTGATAATGCAGGAGAATGTCATTTTCTTTGAATCTACAGAGAATGGACTAACTCTGGATAGGAACTCAGATCCTAATATAAAATCTTCACTAATCTCATCAATTCTATACAGGGTTAGCTGGTCATTGACTCCTTTGAACTGTACTGGAAAATTCTCAGATTTTGCTTTCAGAGGGACGGGAGTACCTTTAATAGCTGAACCTTTGTCTGAGGTGTTTTCCCAATAAAACTGAGGTAGGGTCGATCCTTTGGCTAGGTTCACTTGGCATCCGGAGTCTATCATACAATCCAGGGAGTAAGGTTTAAACTCACTAGGATGGAACTGTACTTTGACAAATATTTTGGGTCCAATAAGCATTCCTAGATTAGGCTTAGGAGAAAGTTCTCTTACCCTTGGACTTTCTGTTTCCCTAGATTTTTCGTAATGCTTACTCAATTCTTCATTAGAATACTGATCCCTTTCAATCTGTATCACCTTAATCATGCTTTTTAGTTCTTCAATTTCCGCTACCAGGCTCTTCAACTGCTGCTGTTTTTCTCTAACTTGTAGTCGTAACATCTGTTCTTTATCCATTCTATAACTCTATCTGTTGTCATGGCCATCAGGATAACCTTTATAAATATCTACATGATTATAGATAGCAGGGGTGACAATGCTTACCTTGCCTTTGCTTTTGTTCTGCTCAAGCTGCTCAAGCTGCTTGAGCAATTGCTTCTTCTGATCCTTTAAGGATGCTCGTAACAGATATTCATAGGCTAGTGTCTCTTACAGCTGCATGTCTATGGCTGCATTCCTTTTTTCAATGTTTTATGGCTTAGTCAGCGAGAACATATACAGTGAGAAGTCAAATTCTGGGGGCTCAAATCCTCCCAAATTTGGTGCTAAATCAGAATCAGAAGAGGACGATGAAGGATCAAATTTCTGTAATGCAGCAGGGTCAGGATCAGACTCAGAGTCTGAGGATGCATCTGAGACTTCTGATGGAAAAAATAATACTTCGCCTGAAGGTGATTCATCTTCTGAAGGTAGATCCCACCATCTAGGATCCAACTTTTCGCAGAA
Source organism: Pseudotsuga menziesii (assembly GCA_001517045.1). Lineage (NCBI taxonomy): Eukaryota > Viridiplantae > Streptophyta > Pinopsida > Pinales > Pinaceae > Pseudotsuga > Pseudotsuga menziesii. Next base: position 281,302 of record LPNX010991809.1, read on the forward strand.
AGTAGCTAGTCAAGGTTTAGACTTCTTTTTTGGACATTTGTTTGCCCAATGTCCCTTTAAACCACATATAAAACAAACTTCTTCATCATTCTTATCTAATCTTCTCTTAACAAATTTTCTGGGATAAGATTTTCTAGATTGTCTGGGAGTGCTATATTTCTGCTTTTTGGGTTGTCTGTAAGGGTTTTGAGGATGATATCTTGGTAAACTTGTATAAAAGCCTTTTTTCTCTTTACTCTTATGACATTTGCAGTTGTCTACTAAATGTCCACGGTTATGAGCTCCACATCCCCAATCAGGCATCCTGGCCACATTTTTGCAGAACGAGGGGGAATACATGCTCTGATGTCGCTTGAAATCCTTGCTAACTCTCTTTTCCAGGCAGTGTTCTTGCCAAGTCTCTAAGATATAACTGTGGAGTTGTGCTAGAGAAACGCCTCTGTAATTAATCTGTTTGTCCTTTATATATTGCTCTACTGCATCTGGAACATGTCTGGGGAAGCTTCTAAGATAGTGCTTCAGATATGCTGGGTCTCCAGATTTACGAAAAGAGGTCAATAATTTCTGCATATAACAGAAATATTGCTCACTCTGTGAGAGATCACACAAGCGGGCAGACATGAATAGAGAGGCGAGATGTTCAGAATCTTCTCGCTCATCTGAACCATAAAATTCTTTGCCTAGAGCTCTTAAGATATGTTGATATGCATCTGCTGTTAAGAGCATCTCATTCCTAGCTTCCTGAGGAAGCCATCTCCACCATTCGTTAGCAAGTCCATAGAGACCTGCTACGATTGGGCTAGCCAACTGCTGTCCCGTGAGAGTGTCATCCCGAGTTCTTTTATATAATGTCCATTGACATAACATCTGGATAGCCGTTTTAATATCTTCTCGGGATTGGCACTGGATGTTTAAAACAGGCTGGTCGGGCATTTGTGAAACAAGATTGTTCATAGCGTTAATGCCAAATTGAAGCTTGGGAGCTGGGGCTCTGGAAGCATCTGGCATTATCACATCAAATGTATTATTAGGAGGTGGATTATGAGTAGCTGATGATTCAGCATGATGGTAAGCAGACATCATGTTCAAGTATTTTGTCTCTAAGGCAGGAGGAAAGGTTTTAAAATGACCTATCCATTCTTTAACTTCATCGAATTCAGCTTCATCTTTTCCAAAACTGAATTCTGGTCTATCATCTCCAGTGATGCTTAGCATTCCAAACGACACACTACGGTGATGTCTATTCTTAGTATCTTTTCTGTTATGCCCTTGAGCTGCTAAAGCAAAAACAGAGGGACTAAGACCTAGAACTTTCTTCTTAAGTTCTTGGGTTTGGCCTATAAGTTCTTCTAATTTGGCCAATCTTTGCTCAATCTTATCAGTAGCTTTAGCTACTGCTTCTTTGATTTCTACATAATCTGTTAAGATGTGATCCATTAATCCTAACTTAGTTTCGACCAAAGCTATTTTTTGTTTTTCTTCTACTATGGAGCTTTTTATGTTTATGAGATCACAGGCCATATTGTCTATGTTTTGTGCAGTCATCTTGTGCTGCATATTTCCCCAATTTGCTAGTTTTATCTCATCTGATACTGACTCATTAGGACCAGAGGATTTGTAAGGAATAAATTCTTTCTTTATTGAGCCGTCTGTAGAATACCGACGGAAAGGAACTTCGGGTAAGTTTCTTCTTGGGAAATAGGATTTTCGGCCTTGATTAATAGCTTCATAGGCATCATTTTGTCTGGGTAGACTGAACATACCTAGACTCGGATTTTCTCTTTGCTTATGGTGTTGAATTCTTTGTAATATATTTCTGCATGCTAGGCAGTCTTTATGCTGGCCACGGTGTTCTGTGTCATGAAGGCCAGTATAAGAGGTTGAAGGAGACTGAAATACTGAGGACGAGCTTGGTTCTAATTGTGTTTGGAATTGATTTGAGGAAGACACTGAAGTGGATCTGATAAGAGGAGGAGAGAATTTAGGTGCAAGATTTGGTTTGGGTAACCGGAAATAACTTGTTTGTCTATCAAAAGTTAATGGCCTGTTTATGATAGCGTTTTGTAAACGTTCAACATTTCTTAACTCTTGATATTTTACTTCCCATTTTTGGTGGTAGGTTATTCCTGTCCACTCAAATGTGACTATAGTGGCTTGTTTGGATCTGTCAGACTCCACCACGCTTTGCAAGTGCGAACTCTGATGAACTTTGGAGCAGAGAGGAGGAATGGTGTCATTGCCAAAGCGAATGCATACAACGCTTTTGAGCTGGATGATTTTAGATCCGGTCATCATATGAAACCCCTAAGGAAGAATGTAAGCTTTCAAAAGATTATAGATATGAGGTTCATCAAGGCTTACTGAATACTTTGGATAAACAGTCCCGAATGCAGGGCCATCATGAAGAGGAGCATTGAAGCCACCAATAATGGCGTCTACAAAATTCATATGGCGTGTGTCTACTGCAACACACAGAGAAGAGATAGGCAAATATGGACGAACTAAAGGACCTAGTCCCAACTTAATGGCACCAAGGAGGGCATATTTATAACCAGTTTTAATAGCCCAATCAATTTGTTGACGATCTATAAGATTAATATGTACAGGTTCTTCGGAATCTGTAAAAGAAATATCAACAGAGGAAATTTTGATCTGTGTGGCAGAGTTATATTGCCGCCACTTAAGCCTATACACATCAGAAGGTAAAATACTGGGAAACTGCCAGTCTTTTGACGGATTCAGATCTTGGATATGAATTATGGATGAGTTTGAACTGGAGGCTTCATTCTGAAAGGATGAACGTCTGTCTGCTAAGGATACTTCAGTAGTACCATCCTGCTGGCAATCTAGGGTAAGGTGAGAAGTTGTATCCATTGACGGGTCCATTTTACTGGGATTTAGTCTCACTAGGGTTTTACTAACACAAGGACTTACTTCACACTCTCTCTACTGCTGCATTTACTTAAAACCTCATATAAATCCCTAGACATAGTCAATCCACTCAACTAACATTTCCGCAGTCTCCATAATACAATTGTTTCTAGTTTGCAGGCTGAAGATATACTGAAGATGAAAATAGAGATTGATAAATGTAAACAAACTTACAGAATGAAATCAAATGCTGCTGCTGCTTGCTCTGATACCAACTTGCTCAAGATCGAACACCATAATTCTTCAGAAGCATAAATATTCAAACATCAAACTCCAAGATACTTCATTAATATGTAGTTGCAGACATTACATAAGAGTAGATCAACTTACATAAAAGATACTGAGAATAGACATCACTGCAGTGTGTCTTTTGGAATGCTAAGCATCACTGGAGATGATAGACTAGAATTCAGTTTTGGAAAAGATGAAGCTGAATTCGAGGAAGTTAAAGAATGGATAGGTCATTTTAAAACCTTTCCTCCTGTCTTAGAGACAAAATACTTGAGCATGATGTCTACTTACCATCGTGCTGAATCATCAGCTGCTCATATTCCACCTCCTGATAATACATTTGATGCGAGAATGCCAGATGCTTCCAGAGCCCCAGCTCCCAAGCTTCAATTTGGCATTAATGCTATGAACAATCTTGTTTCACAAATGCCTGACCGTCCTGTTTTAAACATCCAGTGCCAATCCCGAGAAGATATTAAAACTGCTATCCAAATGTTATGTCAATGGACATTATATAAAAGAGCTCAGGATGACACTCTCACGGGACAACAGTTGGCTAGCCAAATCGTAGTAGGTCTATCTGGACTTGCCCTACGAAGCCGATATACCCTTATGTAATGTCTGCAACTGCATATTAATGAAGTATCTTGGAGTTTGATGTTTGAATATTTATGCTTCCGAAGAATTATGCTGTTCGATCTTGAGCAAGTTGGTATCAGAGCCAACAGCAACAACATTTGATTTCATTTTGTAAGTCTGTTTACATTTATCAGTCTCTATTTTCATATTCAGTATACCTTTAGCTTGCAAACTAGAAACAATTGTATTCTGTAGACTACGGAAATGGTAGTTGAGTGGATTGACTGTGTCTAGGGATTTATATGAGGTTTTAAGTAAAGGTAGCAGTAGAGAGAGTGCGAAGTAAGTCCTTGTGTTAGTAAAACCCTAGTGAGACTAAATCCCAGTAAAATGGACCCGTCAATGGATACAATTTCTCACCTTACCCTAGATTGCCAGCAGGAAGGTACTATTGAAATATCCTTAGCAGACAGACGTTCATCCTTTCATAATGAAGCCTCCAGTTGAAACTCATCCATAATTCATATCCAAGATCTGAATCCGTCTCAAGACTGGTAGTTGCCGAGTATTTTACCTTCTGATGTGTATAGGCTTAAGTGGCGACAATATAACTCTGCCACACAGATCAAAATTTCCTCTGTTGATATTTCTTTTACTGATTTTGAAGAACCTGTACATATTAATCTTATAGATCATCAACAAATTGATTGGGCTATTAAAACTAGTTATAAATATGCCCACCTTGGTGTCATTAAGTCGGGACTAGGTCCTTTAGTTCGTCCATAGTTGCCTATCTCTTCTCTGTGTGTTGCAGTAGACACACGCCATACAAATTTTGCAGACGCCATTATTGGTGGCTTCACTGCTCCTCTTCATGATGGCCCTGCATTCGGGATTGTTTATCCAAAGTATTCAGTAACCTTTGATGATCCTCATATCTATAATCTTTTGAAAGATTACATTGTTCCTTAGGGGTTTCATATGATGACCGCATCTAAAATCATCCAGCTCAAAAGCGCTGTACGCATTCGCTTCGGCAATGACACCATTCCTCCTCTCCGCTCAAAAGTTCATCAGAGTTCGTGCTTGCAAATCGTGGTGGAGTCTGACAGATCCAAACAAGCCACTCTAGTTACATTTGAGTGGACAGGAATAACCTACCCCCAAAAATGGGAAGTAAAATATCAAGAGTTAAGAAATGCTGAATGTTTACAAAACGCTATCATAAACAAGCCATTAACTTTTGATAGACAGACAAGTTCTTTCCGGTTACCCAAACCAACTCCTGCAGCTAAATTCTCTCCTCCTCTTATCAGATCCACTTCAGTGTCTTCCTCAGATCAATTCCAAAGACAATTAGAACCAAGCTCGTCCTCAGTATTTCAGTCTCCTTCAACCTCTTATACTGGCCTTCATGACACAGAACACCATAGACAGCATAAAGACTGCCCAGCCTGCAGAAAGATATTACAAAGAATTCAGCCCCATAAGCAAAGAGAAAATCCCAGTTTAGGTATGTTCAGTCTACCCAGACAAAATGATGCCTATGAAGCTATTAATCAAGGCTGAAAATCCTATTTCCCAGGAAGAAACTTACCCGAAGTTCCTTTCCGTCAGTATTCTACAGACGGCTCAATAAAGAAAGAATTTATTCCATACAAATCCTCTGGTCCTGATGAGTCAGTATCAGATGAGATAGAACTAGCAAATTGGGGAAATATGCAGCACAAGATGACTACACAAAACATAGACGATATGGCTTGTGATCTCATAAACATAAAAATCTCCATAGTAGAAGAAAAACAAAAAATAGCTTTGGTCGAAACTAAGTTAGGATTAATGGATCACATCCTAACAGATTCTGCAGAAATCAAAGAAGCAGTAGCTAAAGCTGCTAATAAGATTGAGCGAAGATTGGCCAAATTAGAAGAACTTATAGGCCAAACCCAAGAACTTAAGAAGAAAGTTCCAGGTCTTAGTCCCTTTGTTTTTGCTTTAGCAGCTCAAGGGCATAACAGAAAAGATACTGAGAATAGACATCACCGTAGTATGTCTTTTGGAATGCTAAGCATCACTGGAGATGATAGACCAGAATTCAGTTTTGCAAAAGATGAAGCTGAATTCGATGAAGTTAAAGAATGGATAGGTTATTTTAAAACCTTTCCTCCTGCCTTAGAGACAAAATACTTGAGCATGATGTCTGCTTACCATCATGCTGAATCATCAGCTACTCGTAATCCACCTCCTGATAATACATTTGATGTGAGAATGCTAGACGCTTCCAGAGCCCCAGCTCCCAAGCTTCAATTTGGCATTAATGCTATGAACAATCTTGTTTCACAAATGCCCGACCAGCCTGTTTTAAACATCCAGTGCCAATCCTGAGAAGATATTAAAACTTCTATCTAGATGTTATGTCAATGGACATTATATAAAAGAACTCAGGATGACACTCTCACGGGACAACAGTTGGCTGGCTAAATCATAGCAGGTATGTCTAGACTTGCTAACGAATGGTGGAGATGGCTTCCTTAGGAAGCTAGGAATGAGATGCTCTCAGCAGCAGATACAGATCAGCAGATCTTAAGAGCTCTAGGCAAAGAATTTTATGGTTCAGATGAGCGAGAAGATTCTGAACATCTTGCCTCTCTATTCATGTCTGCCCGCTTGTGTGATCTTTCACAGAGTGAGCAATATTTCTGTTATATGCAGAAATTATTGATCTCTTTTGGTAAATCTGGAGATCCAGCATATCTGAAGCACTATCTTAGAAGCTTCCCTAGACATGTTCCAGATGCAGTAGAGCAATATATAAAGGACAAACAGATTAATTACAGAGGCGTTTCTCTAGCACAACTCCACAGTTATATCTTAGAGACTTGGCAAGAACACTGCCTGGAAAAGAGAGTTAGCAAGGATTTCAAGCGACATCAGAGCATGTATTCCCCCTCGTTCTATAAAAATGTGGCGAAGATGCCTGATTGGGGATGTGGAGCTCATAACCGCGGACATTTAGCAGACAACTGCAAATGTCATAAGAGTAAAGAGAAAAAAGGCTTTTATACAAGTTTACCAAGATATCATCCTCAAAAGCCTTACAGACAACCCATAAAGTAGAAATATAGCACTCCCAGACAATCTAGAAAATCTTATCCCAGAAAATTTGTTAAGAGAAGATTAGATAAGAATGATAAAGAAGTCTATTTTATACGTGGTTTAAAGGGACATTGGGCAAACAAATGTCCAAAAAAGAAGTCTAAACCTCGACTATCTGCTTTTTGCGACCAGTTGGATCCTAGATGGTGGGATCTACCTTCAGAAGATGAATCACCTTTAGGCAAAGTATTATTTTTGCTTTCAGAAGTCTCAGATGCATCCTCAGACTCTGAGTCTGATCTTGACCCTGCTGCATTACAGAAATTTGATCCTTCATCGTCCTCTTTTGATTCCGATTGAGCACCAAATTTGGGAGGGTTTGAGCCCCCAGAATTTGACTTCTCACTGTATATGTTCTTGCTGACTAAGCCACAAAACATTGAAAAAAAGATTGCAGCCATAGAAATGCAGCTGTCAGAGACACCAGCCTTTGAATATCTGTTACGAGCATCCTTAAAGGATGAGAAGAAGCAATTGCTCAAGCAGCTTGAGCAAAACAAAGGCAAAGGCAAGGTAAGCGCTGTCACCCCTGCTATCTATAATCCTGTAGATCTTTATAAAGGTTATCCTGATGGCCATGACAGCAGACATAGTTATAGGATGGATAAAGAATAGATGTTATGATTGCAAGTTAGAGAAAAACAACAGCAGTTGAAGAGCCTGGTAGCAGAAATTGAAGAACTAAAAAGCATGATCAAGGTGATACAGATCGAAAGGGATCAGTCTTCTGATGAAGAATTAAGTAAGCATTATGAACAAGCTATGGAAACAGAAAGTCGAAGGGTAAGAGAACCTTCTCCTGACACTAATCTAGGAATGCTTACTGGACCCAAAATATTTGTCAAAGTACAGTTCCATCCCAGTGAGTTTAAACCTTACTCCCTGGATTGTATGATAGACTCCGGATGCCAAGTGAACCTAGCCAAAGGATCGGCCCTACCTCAGTTTTACTGGGAAAACACCTTAGACAAAGGCTCAGCTATTGAAGGTACTCCCGTCCCTTTGAAAGCAAAATCTGATAATTTTCCAGTACAGTTCAAAGGAGTCAATGACCAGCTAACCTTGTATAGACTTGATGAGATTAGCGAAGATTGTATATTAGGATCTGAGTTCATATCCAGAGTCAGTCCATTCTCTGTAGATACAAAGAAAATGACAAATTCTCCTGCATTATCAATAATTAGACTGTAGAGCTTCCTATTTTCTTTCATTCTACTCCTAAATGTCATTCCACTGTACAAAAACCAGAACATAAGTCTAACCCTGCACAATTGCTGAAAATGGAACGATGCAAAGTTTTCTCAGATATCCATGGTAGCAAAGCCTTAGCCAACATCACTCAGAAACTTGTGGAAGAATACTGCTTAGAAAGTCCTAACACTTTCTGGAAAAGGGAAAAATACTTTGTTTCCCTTCCATTTGATCCTCTGCAAAAGATCAAGCTGATGAAAGCTTCAGCCCGATTAATGTCTCCTTCTGAAAGAGAATTCTGCACAAAAGAGATTAAAGATCTCTTATCCAAAGGATTGATTGAGCCTTCAAAAAGTCCATGGGCTTGCAGAGCATTCGTGGTAAATAAGCATTCAGAAGTCAAAAGAGGACAACCGAGGTTAGTTGTTAATTACAAACCTCTCAATGCAGTACTCCAAAAGGTGCGCTATGCTCTTCCAGATAAATCAAGCCTCCTGCAGAGAATTACAGGATGCACAATCTTCGGTAAATTTGACTTAAAGTCAGGTTTCTATCAGATAGGCATCAAAGCTGAAGATACATATAAAACGGCGTTCGTGGTTCCGCATGGCCAATATCAATGGAAAGTTCCGCCGTTCGAAATAAATAATGCCCCTTCAGAATTCCAGAAACGAATGGAAGACATTTTCAGAGAATAACAGTGGGCATTGGTCTTCATCGATGATATCTTAATCTGTTCAAAGAATCTGCAACAACACCTCAAGCATTTGCAGGTATTCTATGAACTTGTTTTTAAGCACGGGTTGGTCCTGTCAGAAAGTAAAATGGAGATAGGAAATATTGAAATGGAGTTCCTCAGATTTGAAATCCAGAAAGGGCAAGTTGTTTTGCAGAAGCATGTCCTTAGTGTTTTCAGTTAGTTTCCAAACCAAATTCCGGATAAGACCCAGATTTAGAGATTCTTAGGGAGTCTCAACTACATCAGACCCTTTTACAGAGGGCAAGCCATTGACATACATCTGCTGTAACAAAGGTTGAAGAAGAATCCAGTGAAATGGTCAGCTGAAATGAGTTTGGCAGTTCATAAAATCAAAGCCAAAGTATTAGAACTTCCTCCTCTGTCCCTGCCTCAAGGATAAGGGAAATTGATTATTGAAATAGATGCTTTTTCCCATACTTGGGGCGGAGTTTTGCTCGAAGCACTGGAAGGCAATGAGAATATCTGTGGTTACGGTTCGAGTTCATTCAAAGCTGCAGAACTAAATTATCCATCCAGCCATAAAGAAATTCTTGCTGTCAAAAAGATAGTACAACACTTTATTCTATTCTTAAAGCCTGTTAGATTTATCATTAGAACATATTTAAAGATTATGCCTGGAATATTTAAGAATGAGAATTTAATGGCTGAAAATAGCAGTAGAATTTTAAAATGGTTTATCTGGCTTAGTAACTTTGATTTTGATATCGTTTATAAGCCAGGTTATCTAAACTGTCTTGCTGATATGCTCACTAGGGAGCAATCTGATAAAGCTATACCAGCCTTAAGCATGTTTTCAGCAGGAGCCTCAAGCTCCAATTTAGGCCGCTCAAGTTCAGGTCGTGGCACTGCACCGCTTTGCAGACCAAGAAATGGTCTATTTCTCAGGCCTTGGGATCCATCCATTTCTGAAGAAGAATGAAGACAGTTGTTGGATTATGCATCCAGGGATGAAGCTGAAAGGTTTCTTCAGCTCACCCTTATAAAGCAAATTCAGTCATCTCCTATGAAAATTGAAATAATGGAGCGCTGGGAACGCGATGCTTTTAGAAGCTTTGAAGGTGCCTAAGAAAAGCTAAAGGAATGTGGTGAAGTCTGGCTAGATCGCAATGATGAAGAAGATGGTCCACTTTGGTATGTGGATATAGGCGATGGTAATCTCACCTAGACTTCCTACAATCTTATTCTTAGATTTTGCCGAGAGCAATGAAAAATAGTTATATGTGCACATCCAAATAATCTGAGACACGGCGCCTGGTTCGGATGGACTGAAGTATTGTTGGACAAATTCTGTCCAAGGGTCGACTGGGAAAATCGGCGTGCCAATTTCATATTGCATATGAAGGCCGATATTGAAGTAGCTGTCAGGGAGCACCAGTGGTTCAAATTCATGCTCCACCATGAAGGCGGAAGGTATAACAGGCTCGAACACATTGTGTTCACCACCCAGAAATACATCAAAAGAAATGCCCAAGGAGAGCGGATAGATTCCAAAATTTACACCCGCCAAATACCACTGAATTATCGGGTGGAATCTCATTTCCGTGGTGAATTCTTATGCGACCTGAATGAACTCTTTCATGGGTCCGACATTGAAAGGTGTTTTAGTCCTCTTTACTGCAGAAGATAGCTTCAGCGCCTTTGGGTTCCCAAGTTTGAGTCTGTAATAGTAGAGACACTACCCTTTTTCGGCCCATTTAGCTTCATTTCATCCAGATCGTTCTCTTCTTTATCTACATTTGATTCCTTTGCTCATTTTTTTCGCGTGTGCTGGAGAAACATGATCGCTATATCATGTATGTCTCGTTTGGATCTTATTTCAATTTAGAAATCAAATGGAAAAGTTGGCCCTCTGCCAAAGATATCACAATGTCGAATTGTTGCAAAAGATGACTGCGACGCAGGACCAATTGGTTGTGCAGAGAGCCTCACATTCTATGAAAGTGGAAACATGTTTGATCCCGCCTTTGGAGAAACCTTGTAGGAGTTAAGGATACCATTGTTGTCTAGTCTCAAGAACCTGTGCTCGCTGTCATTATAGGCAAGAACCATAGCCTATGATGTAGTTCCACCAAGCAACCAGCGGAGGTAGCACATGTCACATTAAAATTTACTGAAAGCAATTTTCACCGTGCAAATTCAAGAGAATTTAAATTTTGAGTTGCAAACTCATTAAATAAAATCAACTTCACTATTAAATGCCAAATTTATCGTTATGTTCCTTTAAACACCTTCAATTTCATGAAATATCACTCAGAGTGGTCACATTTAAATGCAAATTCGACATTATGAACTTTCTGGGAGGAAATCAAACAAATTGCTTAATGAGTAAAAAATTACCTGGAAAATGCCATCTACATTACTTCATACCGAACAAAATCATATTGAATGCCAAATCCCTCAGAAATATGCCCTTGAGAGCCGAAAAACGAATCAAATATAGAGGATTTTTCATAATTCACTTAACATAGCTGCTCATCTAGTGCATTTTCTATGTGATCTGCCAACATTTTGCCTCCGATCACATGCATTCCCTTCGACTTTCTTGCAAATAGCTCCAAGATTCCTGTCCAGAGTCCCAACTTAGAATTGTATGTGAAATACCAGTTTTATTAGTAGTAACTTTCTGGAACGTCCTGGAAATCCATTGGTTGAAAATACATAGATGTAATTAGTTACTATGTTCGTGGAGAATAAAGGATAATAAACCCACTGCAAAATCATAAATAACGCCACTGCAAATTTAGAGTGAATTGATGTAACTACACAAAATTGATGAGAAAACTAGAAATCAACTTGAAGAAAGCGTATTCATTTTGTGTTAAGCTCTGCAAAATGATGGAATAGCCTACCTATTGGGAAAATAGACTCCATTGGTACAATTTTAATGATTTTTTGAGCTAGTTAACGTAAAACCAACACATTCTAAACTTCGAAATCGAACTAATATTGAATCATAGACGCCTAGCCCTGGGACTGCCAAATGTTATGAACTTCGAAATCGAAGAGATTGAATCACAGATGCCTATCCCCGAGACTTCCAAATGTTATGAACTTCGAAATCCAACTGATATTTAATCACAGACGCCTAGCCCTGGGACTGCGAAATGTTATGAACTTTGAAATCCAATTGATATTGAATCACAGACGCCTAGCCCTGGGACTGCCAAATGTTATGGATTTATTCTTTATACGACTAATTGCTTGCAACAAAAGACACAGGAGAGCGTTAACGTGGATCGACCGCTTAACGTCATAGACTCTTCCTTTGCACGCACATAGCCACGTGCCATAATTATTTTGACGCGGTTCGATGTTAACAAATCGTGATGAGAGATGCTTACTAGGATATCTTAAAAATTGAATTAAATCGCTTTAAGATTTATTTTCGGCAGAATGTCGAAATTTTCATTCATATTTAAATTTAAACAAAAGGTTTACAATATTTAAGGTTACTTAGGTGTAATTACATCATTAACTTAATTTTTAAGACTTAAGAAAATGATCTCGCACCTAAGTACCATTCCCCCAAAGCTGGTAAATGAAACATCGAATAGAACTTCCATATGTTGCAAAATTGAGAGAAAGTTGTATGTAGATAATATAAGTTTTTCTTTATGAAAACATAAAAGAATTAAACAAAACTTACTATATCGTTTGAGAATTCGAAGCCGTTGCTGACAGATCATCAAGAATTGCCAATGAGGTATTTGTGTTTGATCTAACCTCGACTTTGAGATTATAGAGAGCTAGCAACCTGTTTGAGATTATGATAGGAATTCAAACAACCTTTGCCTTTGTATATGAAAAATCATGTAAAATGCCATAAAACAAATAGAAGGATTTTTTTAAGGTATACACAGGGTTCAGTTTGCCACCGATGAGTTAGGAAACAACAATTTGCAGGAGATTCTCCACTTGAGTCATGCAATTTCATCCTATTTTACTCAAGAGTATATGACATTTTAGTTAAGCACGTACTAATTTGTAAGCCTTGGAAGCTGCGCTTGTTGTCTGTATCCAATTCAAATATAAACACTAGGGAACCCAAATGGGAGCAGGTGGAATTTGAGTTTGTTGGCATGGATTTTTGAAGCGCTGCTTATTTCTCTTCTTTATGCTTTAGCCACCGCCTCTAGTTTCGGCGAGGAGTATGCTCAGGTCTTTACGGTATGATTGTCCTCCTCGTTAATTCTTGATGATCTGTCAGCAACTGCTTCAAATTCTCAAACGATAGGGTAAGTTTTGCTTAATTCTGTTATGTTTTCATCACAAAAATTTATATTATCTACATACAACTTTCTCTCAATTTTACAACATATCGAAGTTCTCTTCGGTGTTTCATTTATGCTAGTTAATTAAATAATTATGAAAAGTTAAAATACATGACTTATATTCAAAAGGCGCGAAATGGCTTATAAAGCCCAAAGGAATGTAATTGTAAAATATCATTTGACATCTTTTATCATTTAAGTTATATTTCATTCATGGAGTATTTATCTTATTTACATTCGGTTTTCCGTAAGAAAACAATTATTTACTCTTTCAATGGTATATTGGCTCTGGCTTGTGACAATTTTGTCAATGATTCCTTGAATTAGGTCTTTGACCTTACTCAAAAGAAAGAGAGAATTTAAAAAAAGGTTAAAAAAAAGTGAAACAAAAGTAAAAACAAAGAACTAAAAAAGTAAAGAGAAAATAAAATATAAAAACCACTCATGGTTTCTTAAAAAAACTATACATGGTTTCTTTTCCAACAACAAACAACACATAATTTGAATACTACACAAATATTGTTATGTCCCCAACAAGGGGATATATATGAATCACACAGGAGGATTATTTGGAGCATATTATTATTATTATTATGTCCTGGATGTGGACATTTATAAATATCTCAGCCATATTATTTCGGCCATACGAAACTTCAAATTAAAAAAAAACTAATATTTAGCTTTACAGAAATTAAAAAAATTAAATTCATTAATTTTTAAAACATCCGATTGGTGGCTGAATGGGTGACGTCTTTTGGAATGCAGGCCTCCGACGTTGGCGGGGGAGGTGACGCAAGCAGGTTTAATATGCTTCCTACAAAATATGGCTGGGGTTGCTCTCAATTTCATCTGTCATATTATCTGTGTTAATTGCACTTGGAGAAATGCCAGATCAATATGATTATAGCCCTTAATTGCAGGCATTAATGGAAGCATCCACTTGCATGGTATCAAGGCAAGTGTCAGGGCATGCATTAAGTGCAGTTTAGTGGCATTTCAATCGAGGCACGAGGGAGTTAATGGTGGAGATCGAAACTAAGCAGATAAACACCTGATAGTGGATTGAATGCCATAGCCCTTGGATGTGAATCCCATTCCAGATTATGCCGCAGAGATTAGGGGAATAGTATACAGACCAACGAGAATTGATTGAACTTCTAGTTCGCTTACTGGCAAAGTCAAGCAAGGTAAATCTATTAGCCCGAGACCCGGGTATTGATTGCTTGGGGAGAAGTTAGAATGATCTGATTCAACTTATGGCGGAGCACAAAGGTATGTGACACTTCGACTCAGAAATTACCAAGTTTTCAGCTGCCTCTAAGTCCCGACTTCGACCTATACACAAAAATCTTATTACCAAGTTTGTAGTTGCCTCAAAGATACATGAAAGCTTTGGAAAGTTGGAACTTTGAGGGGCAGAAGGCAGAATTGCATCATAGACTCCGAAAGCTTCTGCAGAATTGCAACATAGACTCCGACAGCTTGGAAAATGGGGGAGTCTGGAAATTGTCAGGGATCCTACCCACCCCCGGGAGATTGGACAGTTAGAGGGTTGAGGGTAGACTCATTGTTAGACTCCCAGAGCTTGCAAAGCTGGAGGGATTCTCGTGTCTCTTTGCCTGGGCTCCCAGTTCAATGCTTGTTGGAGTTTCTCAAAACCCAAGAACACAAAGGTATGTCATTTCCTTGGTAGACATGAAGAAAATATGAACAGAGGTATTTTGCTGAAGTTGTTTCAATAATGTGTCTTTTTATTTGCATTCTCAGTTCTCTGTGTAAGTTTAATGTCTCTGTATAAAATTTACCATCCCGGAGCACGTACAGGAAGCATAGGAGATAACTTATCATAGTCTTGAAGCAAATTTTTGATTAATTTTTTGGAGGCTGATGTTGTTTTTGCAGTTGAGCTTGTCACAGGACGAACATGATCGAATGGACTTTCGTGCTTTTCACCTTGTGTCTTAGGATTGAGGTATGGTGTTGTTGCAAAGTTGCTTTCTAACTGTTTCAATTTCTAAGTAAAATAAAGTGTTTTTTAATATTGTAAAATATGAGGTGTATTTACTACTGGTTAGCTTGCATAGAATTTGTTTGTTTAGTGTTTCCTTCTTCCCTTACATAAAAAACAACTAACTGAGAAATTCCATAATATATATAGGTCCAATTTATTCCATAGTATTTATGTACAAGAGACTAAAATATTAAGGACCTTAAACTTTTCAGAAACAAATCTGTGAGGCATTGCTTGGGAAATACCACTTACGGTATAGTTCACTTCCAATGTAAGATAAATTCTTGTATTGCAAAAAAATGCTATTGACAGAGATTTGTAACTGTATATTGGCAACCACAACATCCATGAAACAACCTTAGTGCTAATAATCACAAGGGAAATTTATTTCCAACATATTACAGATTGCCCCTCCCAAATAAAGGTTGTTTAAAGAAAGAAAATCTAAAAAACCAAGCGCAGTAATTGATATTACAGGAATTTTAATGGACTCCATGATAGCTGAATTCAATCAGACAATATCTTGATATTACATGAAAATAGTTAATTAAGAGAAAACCAAGCGCAATAATTGATATTACAGGAATTTTAATGGACTCCATGATAGCTGACTTCAATCAGATAGATCTTTATTATATCTAACTCTGCCGAGGCATAATAAGGAAGAATAATTTATATATACAGCGGTCTACAAATACATTTTATTCCTGGTCGAAATAAAATAATTAGAAATAAAAAGTAATGTAATAGGTGGGTAGGACAGACCTGATTTCTGGTTTATGGGTGGTTGAACTATCCCGACAAATTTCATGTCTTATACGGTTTTCTTGAGGATTCACAGAATCTACGTAAACGACTTTATCAGACAGAAAAAGAGGTAATAGCATTGATTTGCGTCCAAACATTTTATATTCGAAATTGAAATCTCATGTATCTTTCTGATTTGATTTCGAATTGTAGCTGTTTATCAAACTGGTTGATCTGTTGTATAAATTCTCCCTACACGGGGCTTGAGCTAAACTTCACCGCGTAACGATATCTACCGAGTTATTAATGAAATATTTATGGCGTTTCCCTATGAAAACGATTGGAGGAGAGACGCTAATTTGCAGATGAAGTTAGGTGGGTGTAATGCAGATGGGTTGGAAGAGGCGTTCGCTGGGAATCCAACGAATTTATACGAGCGTATGGCCAACCATTCAGCCATTTCACAATCCGAACCGGAATAGTAAATTGCATGAGCTTTTAATCATTTATTTATGCCGTAAAATGTTTTGAAGCGTGGGATGATTCAGAAAGAGGATATGGTGTTCTTGGTGCAGACTGAACATATTCGAAGTAACATTAATAGAATATGTATTTCATCATTTAATTATGTTTATAAGGGGTTTACATTTTAGAATTTGGAGATAGATTATTATTTAAGTTTTTTTAGATTGTATGAGGAATGTAAGCTTATTTTTGAGATTGATTTTATAGACGTCTTTTAAAATTAGAAATTGTAATCAGTTATATAAAAAAAATATAAAAAATTTACAATGTATTCGAATACTACGTTGCTTTGAGGTCAACTAATTCCAGAATAAACAATATCGAGGTCAACTAATTCCAGAATAAATTATCGGCTTTGAGTCTAGAAATACCGTAATTGGTAAAATCTAATCTAAGGAATTGGATTTACAAATACAGTTCAATATCGTTCCCCTTCCTCATCTGGGAATTGGGCCAGGGAAATGTTGAATTTCTTTCCCTTAAACGTTAGGTCGTATAACAGATCAGACCCAATAGCAGGAAGCGTTTTAGGTTTTGTGGGATAGGGTTATGAGCTCAGACTCCAGGACAAATGATAGCTTGTGCTGGAACTACTCCATCCTCAAAAGCTCCATTGTAAACCACTGCTCATGCATTGGAACCATGTTCACCCAAATGGTAAGCACACCAAGGTGTGGACATCTTGTCGGCGCAATTATTAGGCATATAAAGGTTACGAAGTTCATGGATGTAATCCATAGGTGCAACTCAGACCATGGTTTATATGTGTATGGGCTAGATATATAATAGTGACAATTACATAAGATAGAGTCTGAAATTCCACATAAATTCTGGCAATTTTGCATATTAAGCTCAATCAATTTTGCAAGTTACACTCAATTGGAGTGAGGAAACTAGAACACACACCTGGTTTTCGTTGAGTGTATTTTGGAAGAAGGAGAAACTGGGAACAAATAGGCTCCCATTATTCTAGGGTTGCTCGACCTATAACCACCTTCTTCAACCACAATCGTTGCTATGATTGCAGGACTAGATTTTGCCATTGCTGCTACTGCTCACATGCCCGACAGATGGATTCCTTTTGGTGTCCAAATATTACTCCTAAGGTGCTCTGTGCATAATCAATGCATCTCATTCTGGATTATCAAGCATCCAGAGACGTTTACTTTGATCGTATACTAATATTTCTAGTAGTTGACCCCTTTCGATTCTATGTGTAACTTAATTTTTAGAAGGCAGTGGAAAAAACACAGTTACAAGAGTTTCGAAAGCTCTAAGGGAAACTTGATATGATTATTTCATTTTGAAAACATTTGTCCAAAATTACGAGGCACTTCAAATATGTAAATATGTGGTGTGCATGCATGGACAGGGTGCTAAATTCTAGATCTGCATGTATGCATAAGTTCCTTAAGTGACTGCAAGGATAGGTAGTTAGCATGCACACCTAGTGATTGTGGGACTCTTAAGTGATTTAAGACATAATCATAAAATAATCCAAGTGGAGGCTAGACTTTGGGCTCGACCAAATCAGAACACTACTTAATCGATCTATAGTTATTTATCTCCAACACGTCAGAAGGAAAGCCAATGCACTAGAAGATAAACTTACGAATACGGGGTAGGTCAAGACCAGATTCTACAACAGATAACCCTAGAGGACTAGTCCCCCTCCAGTCTTCGTGATTAATGTGCTAAGATGAGAAGAAAGGAACCGCAAACCCATGATGCGGGTGGAAGCAACATTCAAGGGAAACACAGGGAGGGCCATCAACACGTGACAACAAATACGCATGACACAACCCATCAGACCAACTCCCAAGTGGAGGCTCCAACGCAAATGCAAGATTAAATGAAGAGCATTCCACAGTACCTTCAAGCATTGGAGTGAAGGATCTAAATGGACACTCAACAATTTGTTTTAGTTGATGAGATGGGGAAATCATTGATTAACCTAATGCTTTCTATGGGAAAAGCGATCTTGTGTACTCTTTCACCTCAAGGATGTCTAAGCATTATGAGGAACGTGAGGATGAAGAAGTAGCAGGATAGTGCATGCCTCATGCATGATTTGTTCTATCTAGCTAGTTTCTATTCTTTATGGTTTTTTAGCAATCTCTATGCATTAGACATGTCAATGTTATGCAGACCTCTATACTTATACAACAATTTTGGTATTGTAAGCTTAAATGTATGGTTTCCCTATCAAGGGAAGACTTATTTATTTTGGAGAAATGGACTACAAAGTCAAGATGAGATTGATGGATACACCACTCTCGACCCCCATGAACTTTCAATATGTATTTTTTGTACATAAAAATCAATAGAATATAGTAGTAGGAGCCTTCCAAGAAAATTTGAAACCATATTCTATATTTTGAGCTCCATTTTTTTACCTCAAAATTCCCCCATTTCCGAGTTTGTTTCACTCTTGACCATGTCACTGTGTTTCTTGGTGAACAATTGTTTTATGCATATGGTTTTTGTCATGCATAAATTGCTCCAGACTTTCACCTTGTTACATTTCCAACAAGCAACCTAGATCTCTTACACTAGTAATTCTAATAAACACAACTTCAAAAAACATATGGCTAGTATCTAACAACTACCTTTGGCCACCTCGTGGGTCTTCTTATTATAGATATAATTATTAATATTAATAACTATTGGGAAAACAAACAAAAAAGGAAAAAATTAAAAGGGATTTATAATTATTATTTTGAAATAATTATTATTTTTGGAAAAGGAAAAGGTTATTTAACCTAATAAGAAGAAGACAAGAGGTTCTAGTGAAAGGAAGACAAATTATCATCGAAAAAGTTAAAATTAAAGGAAGACCAAATTATCATCAAAAGAAATCAAAAGGAAAGGAATACCATGAAAGCCAGTTTACAATTACAAGTATAAAAATTAGAAGGTATACTAAGGTGTTATCAAAGACACAATTATGAATTGCCAGACATGAATAACAATTTGGAAATAAGGACTACAATACATGAGATTCAAAAGGAGTTCAAAGAACGAGAGATTTTTGACCAAAAAAATGATATAGAAAATTTATCTACGAAAATTGAGGAATTAAAAGGCGAAAAGGATTTCAATCAAAGGTTAAAAAATCAGGATAAAACGAAACAATTGAATGAGTATAAAGAAGAAATAATACGCTTGAGAAAAATCGTTAATGACAAGGAGGAAGAACTGATGCAGATATGAAAGAAATTAAAAGATCAAGAATCAGAAGTCAGCCAATGTCGACAACAGATAAAAGTTCTTCAACAACAAAATGACGAATCTAAAAAGAAACACAAGTTGGAGATCACAAAAAGTAATAAATCATTATCTAATAATTCCGAAGAAATTTTTAGATTAAAGAACCATAATAAGACGTTAGTCACGAAAATTAAGAAGTTGAAAAATAATGGGAAGGTAGAAAACTCTACAGAAAACATTGAAGGAAGAGAAGATGAAGGAAAAGAAGGCAAAAGATGTTCGAATTCGCTTAGAATTTTGCTTAAGTATGAAAAGGTGCGATAGAAGAAAGGAAGAGAAGATGAAGGAAAAGAAGGCAAAAGGTGTTCGACATAAGCATAAAAAGAAGGATTTAAGGAAAGAATCAGTTCAAAAGGAAGGAATGCGAAAGCTGCGACATTAGGAAGGAATGCGACAAGGAAAGTTGCAATGGAATAATAGTACCAAAAGGTGTGCTGCAGTATAATGATTGAAAAATCACAGTGGGTCATAACAACCATAAAGCAACAGTTGGGAATATCGTGGGTATGGGGTCGGCTAGGGCCGGCATAAGTCACACGTAAGAAGGTATCTTTGTAAGTCAGGCTGTTAGTGCCTATTTTCATGCATCCCTAGAATATCAAAGGCAACCTGTTGGCTAAATATAGAAAGTTGTTTGAGAAAGCCATAGGTAAAGAGTCTGTAAAGAGTTTGTAAGGAGCCTATAAAAGGAGGAACCCAAGCTGTATCCGGGTTAGATCCTCGGATGTTAGCTTCGGGTTGTTAGTCAGAATAATGTTGTTTGTTAGTTTTTGCTAAGTGCATAGAGTTGAAGAATATGCATCTAAGTGCACAGAGGTGAAGAAGAAGTTGATTCGATCCAAGCTGTGTGCGGATTGTTGGTAGAGTCAAGTAGGGAAGGAATAGAAGAAAAGAGCAGGGAGAATGAGAGGAAGAAAGAGTATGATAGATAAAGAATAAGATCTAGAACAAAGTCTGTAGCTTAGTGTGCAGATAAAAGGTGCATACATTTCTCATTCTAGATGAAGAGCACTTTTTTGGTTTTTCTCGAATGGGTTTCCACGTTATATATTGTGTATATTTGTGAATCTTGGATGTGTTTGAGTCACATATGATGTTTCTTTGAATGAATGATTATATATTTTCTTATGAATGAATAGATGCACATCAGTCGCACTATTATATGTTGAATACATTTACGCTGCTTCGGGTTTGTTGTTATATTAGTCACGAAGGAAGGGTTGTGGTGCAATCTAACTATTCATAGTAAGCATAAGTAATCCACCTATGAGATTTGGTTGAGATCCTTGGTAAATGAACAAGGGATCGAAAATCCCCCACCTAACTGTGGAAACCTGGTTTTGGCAGTTGCCCAGAGAAATATATCTCGGGTGAGACTGCATCTGCGTCGCAGGTGCTGCCGAATGAGCCTTTCTCTGTCGGGCCAATATCTAAGGATTTGTTGTGCTAAGTAAAAGGGACTAAACCTGGGTCAAAGGGAAGTAGGATAGAGAAAATAAATCAGGAATTGATGAAGGGGGTGGCCACCCCCGATGAATGGAGTAGAAGGAGGGATATGACCCCCTCTGAAATGATATGCATTTAAAGGGGTTGATGTGCCCCTGGGTCCAACACTAGGGTTACTACTCGAAACCAGAATGGATGATGTAATACTTATCGAAGCATTCAACATGCCAAAATTAAAATGGTTCAATATAGAGTGAATGGACTAAGCCTCGATACCTAGCTTCCCCGAGGAGAATTTTGGTAAGTGATTAGAAGGCCATGCAAATTCAAAAGGATTCATTCCTACAAGGTGAGAAGGACTAGCAGTATGCAGGTTGGTCTAAGTCGAAGTCCCAGGAATCCATAAGGTAGTGGTAGAAGGAGCCCCATAGGATTCTTCTCCCAATGCAGATGACGGGGATGGAGGGAACTCCAGATTCTCAGAAGTAGTACTCATTGTCAAAATCCTAAGAAGTCCTCTATGGGAAAGAGAGGAGGACGAAAAGGTGGTAAAACTTATAAATGGAGAGATCGACATAGATCCAACACTCGATCAATGATGAATATACAAAGTGAGACTCAAGTAACCATGATCCATAAGGATAACTAGTGAACACAAAGCAAAACCCTAAATAAGCTAGGATAGATGCACACAAGCAAGGAATGGGAATAAATGAGCTTATGAATGAAACACGTATGTATTTCCTAGAAGAGGCATGAGACTCCCATATATTACAAGCGAATATGCGTGACCAATTATAGTGTCTATAAGCTTCAATGGATAAAGAAACCGTGCCGTTCGACCCCTACCTGGACAAGACACCCACATAATAATCTCTGCAAATACCCTTTGCAATAACTAGGAAAAGCAACTAAGGTCACCTCAATATAACCAATGCTCAAGCATATAGTCATAGGTGGGATCCACCGTATGGGCAGGGTAGCTAAGCCCGAAGCTTGAAAGCACCAAAGGTACCTCAAAATCCCCCAGATACAAATAAGATCCTAGAAATATCTTCGGTGCTCATTGAAGGTAGCAGAGGACTATCCCTGCCACTAACATGCACACTTATTCGTGATTGAATTATGTTTAAGAGGAGATTCCTGAGAACACCAACTATATTAAGGATTTCTCCTCTCCTTAGTCAGACACCTAATCATTTATGTTTTATGGTCTTGGAGAAATTTACTCACACAATCCTATTCCAAGACTCTAAAACCTACGCTTATTGGTGCACCCTATCAAATAAAATGTTTCTAATCAATTTTAAATTAAGTGTTAATTTTAATGAGTTTTGCTTACTCAAGGGATATGGCCATGAAACTAGTGATGTTATGACTCAGGAAGAAAAGTAAATATGTACACCTGAAAACATGCCAAGTACTTGTTTTCGAAATGAAAAGATGGTATGCCAGTAAATGAAATGCATAAATTTAGTTTCCTTTCTCTTCATAAGCAAATGCAATCTTTCCTATATAAGGCCTAGACTAGTTCCATTCCAAGTAAAACCAGTGCAAGCGCTTATTTTAATGCGGAATGCAAATGAACATCCAATAATGCAAGTATTTTGTATTTTCAAAGTAAATAAATGAAAATGCAAGATGCAACCACTAAAATCTCATCCCCTGTAACAAGTACAAAGACACAAGGCCAAGAAGACACCAAGGATGTATGATTCATGCACTAAAAGCGAAACAAAAAGTGGAAAAAATGATAAGAACAACTTCTCTTAAAATACTAATAAAAAGGAATTTCCAGTCATAATAAAAGCAACCAATAGACAATATAGGGACCCTAGAATATTCAACAACACTCACAACCCACCCAACAATCACTCCAATCAAGATATCAATCCAAAACTGAAGCGTACGCGACTGTTCAAAGAACAACAACGTATGTATGTGACCTGCTAAGGACAACCTGTGTATATACACGACTCTCAACACTGTCACCCCCATATACAAAATGAAGGGGAAAAAAAGCAAGTTTAAATCCAAATCACTCCAAGAAATTGTCAATAAATTACTATATTAATAAATGTGACACAAAAATGCACAAAAACATTGAGCAATTTAAGCAAAAATGCACCCATAAACCCCAACAAAAAGGAGAATTCCCTAGTGGAGTTGTCAATTCTGGTACAGAGAAAATCTTCTTATGGATTTGGGTGGAACAAAATAGATAGGATGACACCATAAATAAACTCTAATCCCAAATATGCCATATAAATGTAAAATGCTAACAACAAAAATAAATGTCTGTACCTCAACCAAAAGTTCGAAGAAGTCTTCCATTGATCTTTCGATCTAATGCTTGAAACATACAACTTGTCCTCAACAACAAATATATCCAAGCATATAAATATTCATGAAATGTTAGCACCTACACTAGCATAATCCATTTAAACATGTTTGAAGCAAATATACCCATGGAAATATATATAAAATTTGCACATGAAATTGTATGAGAAAATACTATTTCTATAAATTCAAACAACAGCACAGAGTGACAACCTCTTTCGGCAAATCGTCAGAATCGAGAAACCAAGTTCCTCCACCTGGCCCTCCACCACTTCAATCCTCCATACCAAGGAAATATCACAAAGACAATGGAGAGCTTGGGAGATGAACATAAAGAGTTCTATCAATCAAGGATAAAGGGATGCATAGTCAAGCATATGGCAATGGGGGTGAAATTTCGCTATAGTTTCCTTACTCTCAAAGTTTCTCATCCTTCAATGCTTCATAATGGCTCAACATATAGTCCTCAAATGTTAAATGGAGGGTCTAATCAGATCTTTTCCAGGAATATGGAAGGCCATGGAAGGCCAAGGATCAAGTTATTCGCTACTTGATGAAGAAAAATCGAAATATTTTTTGTTTCGAGCACAAAACCATATGTTCATGGGCTGCAATGGTGCAAGTTGCGTATACATGAGTTGTAAATATGTTCACCTGCGCGTGTCTTCAAAGTGTCCTTTTTAGGGTTATACTGAAGCATCATGACTATATTGAGTAAGGGGGGTATAGTGAGTCTGCATAGGGACCAGGGAAGTCCATCAATGCATAATGCATAAAGTGTGGCAAATCACGCTGTAATAGGTGCATGTGCCATTAATACCTTGTTCTTGTAGTTGGACATCCATTAAGTATGCGTGAGTAGGTATGCTCATGTTTCCAATTGTCTGAAGCAATTGATCATAGTGCCCTTTTACTATGAGACAAAATTCCACTCAAGAGCACAAAAAATCCCATTCCAATCGAAACGTAATTTGAAAACATTAAAGCATGACAAATACCATTGCATATTGTTGTATAAACTAAACAAGAGAACATAGCTCAAGTTGTTGTTTAATAATATATTACTACCAGGATTTTGTCATTAGAGTTCATCAAGGAGATCGAAAATATATTTATATTGTACATAATTCACAAGCAAACTTTTGAGTTTCCCACTCCTTTTTCTCACCATATTGACCTTTCCTCATCTCTAATAGGTTTCCAAGGAGCATATGATAGGCAAATGGTTTGTTTTATACCTATGATATTTTAAAAACAAACTTGTCATCGGGGAAATTTGGAACGCCCTCCCAATAAGAAGATCTAGTTGGCAAATAGACATAAATTTTAATGATAAAAATGTATTAACCAAATAAAATATTAGATTGATTGGTAAACATTTGTGTGCAAAAGTTGATTGAAATCTCATAATCAAACTTTAAACCCTTTGAGAAAGACTAGGAGTGGAAAAAATTCACCAAGAATAAAATGGGATACCAATAGGCTAAGGGTTGGCTCAACAGTTTCGATAATGTGTGTGAATGAAAATACTACTTTGGACATGCTACCTGTTTCTGCTACATGCTCGATTGTATGTGTAACTACAACCTGAAACAAAAACAATTTATAGCCATATTTATCTTGGTGAGATGGAAGAAATGTACTAGTACCAAAACCATTATAAATGTATCGAAGTTTACTTGGGTTTTGCCGTATGCCTTTGTTCCAGGGTGTTACTATCCAGTATGCACAGGGCGTTCACTAGATATGCATAGGGCGTTCACTAGAGAGAAGACTTTATCCAGTTAGGGACCTTCAAGTCCCCCATTCAAATCAGACAACCTTCTACCTAGTTGCATGTCCTTTTGCACTTCCTTTGTCGTGGGCAAAGGAAGTTGTTTGTAAAACTTTGAAATCCATTACAAGTGTAAAATGGATATCCTTAGTGAGTCACTCATGTTATGACAACTTTGGAGTGTTTTTCTTACCTAAGTGAACATATATTCTAGTAATCAAAGTTTAACATGGGTTTTTCACTCACACCTCCAAATACAAAGTGTGTTATAACATAGTTGTCTTATGTTGGTGTCTAAGTCCTTATGGTACAATGTCAAAATTATTCAGTCACCATGGTCCTACATCATGCATGACCTATCTGGTCCATTGAGGGAATTTTTTTTTCAAGAAACTATGTAAAAGGGGTTAAGGTGGTAAGAAATTGAAAAAGGAATATTTTGGCTCATCCTCCCCTCAAAGGGAGTGCATGCAAATGTATCCCCCCATCTTGGGGAGAAATATGGTGCCCCCTCCTCACTCATGCATGGTTTTCATGCTTCTGGCTCAACATTGGGATTTCCTCCCAAAGTTGTTCCCCCTTCTTAGGAGTTAGCTCCTAGTTTTGGTTTCAACTCTTAGTTATTGGATGTAATATACACCAAAAGGGGGAACCCTCTCCCAACTTTGAAGTTAAATCCACAAGTGGCACTCGTCTCTTGAAGTGCATGAGATCCTCTTCAGAGGTGGTGCCCCTCATCTTTAGTTAACTCCTAATTGCATGATCTCCCCTTATATGGGACAATTGGTGTCCTAGTTCACTCACCTAGTGCTTGATTTCTCTTATAGGTGGTACATTATAGTTTTGGTAATCTCATCCATGCGTCACATTCTCCTTTATGCATGCATAATCCAAAGGGGGTTGCATCCTCTTCTTCTCCTATTTAAGCATGCCTTCTCATCTCTATTGTGGTTGGTTATCATTTGGGGAATATGTATGCCATTTTTGTAATCCTTCTTTTTGTGTGAAGTGTTGTTCATAATTTGTGGAAGGTGATGTTTTACATGCTTTCCTTAATTTGAAGTATATTGTATTTGTTAAATAGTAGCCAGTTTCCATTTCTATTCCTTCATTAGGCCAAGGAAATGATATAATTTCCCAGTAGGATAGATCTAGATGTTACCACTAGATTCTATCGTAGGTTGTAGGAGATATAGTTAAGATAAGTATTTTATTAGTTATATATGTGTTTTTCTTAACCCTCTCTTGCAGGTCACACCAAAGGAAGCAATTGGAGGGGTCCTTCACCCCCTTCTAGTTATTTATTTTTCATCTACGGGTTCTCGTTTTACAATAAGTTTGTGGTTAGCCTTGAGAAACCCTTTCCCTTGTTGGCCATTTCCTTGTGGTCCAATCCCATTGATTTTTTTTGAAGGAATCCATCGGTTGAAGCTTGAAAAAAATCTCTTTTCATCCCCTTCTATAACCCTCCCTTCTTTAACTAAAGTTAATTTTGTTGTTGTTAGTGATGCTTGTTTAAATGAGATCCCCTTTCTTCAAAGGTACATCTATATTAGATATAATCTATTATTTCATATCTTAGACATTTCTTTCAAATAAATTATATCTTATATCATATCTAAGCTAAAGAATTTTAGTGCATGCATTTAATTCTACATCAATATTGCTCTTAGCTCCTATGCTTTCAAAGAAAATGCAATTTCATTACTTGAATGCTATTGTAAATTAGTGTGTAAATAATTTGTTTGGTATCTGTATCATTTTTAGCTCACTTCCCACTCTTTGTACAGTGATAAAATCTCATGATACAGATCCTTATATAATTTTAGACTCATAATCCTAACCTCCTCTTTTTACTGGTTTTTAGTCAAACAATTTTTTGCAGGTTAATACCCCTAGAAAGATCTAAAGGATTCATTTTGTGGCTTGTTCGATGTTTTTTTATAACACTTATTTATATATTTTGGACAACGAGCATGTATCCCAAAGGCATCCAGAACAACCACCATTAACTCCCTAGGGTGCCCACTAAAAAAGAGATATTCTCAATCACTTTCTTACATTCATCCTCTAACTATTGTAAGCCTAATTGTTGGCCATAAGGACCAAAAATAGGCATTCCAAGGGCTGCATAGCCTACTGTAACCGACCAAGTAGGGTGGTGGTGTCACATTCCCCCTAACTCGCTCTTTGCCTCTTTTTCATGAGTGTTTCTATTTTATTTTCTCTTTCTTTTCCTACTTAAATTAGTGTAGTCCATATTTTCTTTAGTTTGTTGTGATTAGAAATTATGTCACGCTAACTTTTAGTTGGAAAAAGAACCTTATCGCATACTTTATATCTTGCATATTATTCACACATATTGTAACAAATCTAATTAATCCAACCAAAGCAATACTCTAAATCATTTCACATTACTTAAACTCAAAAATAAACCTCCCTAAGGATGTAATTTGGTGTCTATAAACTCATAGAATTGCCATTTGTGGGGAAATTCTATAGTTTAGGGACCCTCTTAGGTAGTGATAATTGGGAGACGTCAAGCTACACCCTCAATTGATGTTAGCATTGGACATTCACTGTGACTTCAATCTTGTACCCCCTTATTGCGGCACCACACCTAATATTATTCCCAGATTCATTTCAAAGTACCTCGCGTATATCAGAAACTCCCCTCTCCCCCTAATAATTATTAAGCAAGTCAATCCTCAATCTAGTGAGTTGACGATGTGAATTTGATTCTTCATTTTAATAATTATATAACTCTCATTTATGTTGGTGAATTGATCTCTGAGATTTAACTTGCAGGTATTTCTTGTTTCACAATCGTTTCCTGTTTTTGCCCAATGGTTAAAGCACCAATCTCTATGATATACATGTTGAAGCTTTGATCTACTTACTGAATTCTTCTTTGATTTACCTATTAGATATATTTCTAGATTAGTTTCATAGTTTTTTTTTTCAACTCCTAAGTCGGTTTCTCCAAAGCGACCACCTTAGATTTTATAAGGTCTACCTCCTTTGGTTTTTGTTTAGGAGTTGGCCGAAAAAAAGGAGTTGGAGTGTACTGGCGACAGTTACACCCAAGTTATTAAAATTCTGCCAAGGCCTCTCTTAGTGAGTTGATATTTTTCTCACATCCACGTGCAGATCTCGATGACAACATCTTGGCATTGTTTTCGAGGATAAAATCATTTTATCACCTAGGATTAACAACATTGTTTTCTTGTTTTTTACATTGTTTGATGAGTCTCTTTGATTAGATCTTTAACATTTTCATATGGTGACTCCTTTAATTTTTTCCAATTTAATAAGTAAAGAAAAAAAACTCTGCAAGATATTATTATTGCATATTTTTCTTATCACATGGAAAATCCATGATGGGATGAAACCCTGTTCCTCAATAATTTTGAAGCTTTATTGTGGAGAGATAAGCACATGTGACACCTTAAAACATATTTCACGCTATTTTTTGATGACCTCATTGAAATGGTTTAGTAAGAGGTAATTTACAAAGGATCCCGGTAATAAAGATCATGGACCTTGGGTACAAAAGTCTTTCGCTCATAATGCCTTTAGAAGCATCCCTAGAGGCCCAAATGAAGGTTTGGATTCATCTATAGTGTTTGATTTCACTCCCGTATATCATGGGTTTGGTGAGACGTTTGATGTTCACATTACATTCTTGATTAAGGTTGTAAGTAATTTCAATATTTTTCATGAAGATGAGTAGATGTGGGCACTTTTATGTACTATGGAGGATGATACTCTAGACTAGTTTGTGGGCTTCGATTTCAAATAAATCTCTTCAATGGAAGATTTCTTTGAGAAATTTCTCTGTGATTGGTATTTTGAAGACAATCACAATATTGAGGAGGTTATTAAATATTTTCTTACCCACATTCTTAAATAAATAGAGCACATCTTGATTCTAAATAGGAAAGCAAGAGTGAAAAGATAATTGAGGATACTATGGATCTCTTACCAAAGGAAACATGCCAAATTTTAAGGAAATAAGCCCTTGTAGAAGATCATGAAGAAATTTATGACGAGGTTTGTGAGCTGAATTTTGACACTCCTCTTTGTTTTCCTCGTGGTGATGATAGTTTGGTAAGCTTACCCCATTTTCCTATTTTTAAAACCGAGCCTTCCAAGGATGATAATTGTGAGCATGAAGAAGATAGAGGTAGCAAAGGGTATGCTATTATTGATTAAAACTCCCACGTTTCTTATAAATATTTGGACGATGATTATTGGATATATTTAGTAAATCCCATTTTTGATATATCTATAAAAAGGGGTATCGATTTTGAGACCTTTGGACATCATATCCTAGATGAGTCACATTCATACTATTCCTATGATCATTATCAAGAACACACAAGTACTAATGATACATAATGGGGACAACAATTCACTTTAATTAGTAAGACGCATTTGATGCAACCCATCGAGGGTTAGTTTCAACAGTTATCTTCACATGTAGAATTTTCTTATCAGTTGGAGCAACCTGGTGCAAATATGATTACATATATTTTCAACCAAGCAACCCTATCCTTTTAGATGAATGGGATGGTTTTCGTTGGTGGCTTCATAATACATATGTTTTTGAAATTCCTGTCAAATGTTGGATAAAGGAAGCTTGTGGGGAGACTTCCCATTCTTGGCAAAATTTTGATCATAGTGTGCATGCGTATGACCTCCCCCTCGACCCTTCCATCTTGAATATTCCAATAGGTTTGCATCCGGTAATTAATGTGTCCTTATTTTGGTTAGTAACCAAACACACAAGTAGAAGCTTTAACATTGATGAAATGTTGAGGTGGCTACATTGGCTTTATTATTTCACTTAAAATTGTTGCTTCATCTCATTTAATAGAGTAGTTTTCCTTCAACATTTTACTTTCTGCATTTATTCCAGCATTTATTTTCATGTATTTAATTTATGTACTTACAAATGGTATTTTTTATTTGTTAGTTTCATTTTCTAATAATGAAGATATCTAATCATTCACATGGGTGGATTTTATATGAAAATGTGCTACTAAAGGTTTTCCTATCAAGACTGAAATGTTTTTACATGTCACAAGTTGGAAATTCTGGATTCTAGTATTCATTCCAAAGATCAAGCACACATCCCCAAGTAGGAGCCAATATTTACCATGTACTATGCATAAGGTATTCACTAGACAAAATATTTCATCCAACTAGAGACCTTCCAATCCCCCATTCACATGAAGCAATCTTATGCCCAGTTGCTCGTCCTTTTGCACTTCTTTTGTCATGGTCAAAGAAGTTGTTTGTAAAAGTTTGATATCCTTTATGTTAGTCCCTGTGATGTACTAGGATGAAATAGTGCACACTAAGGCATCTTGAACTCAATTTTTATATATTTTCAAACAGAATCATTGTGGAACTTTTATGTAAAAATAACTTTTCTTGAAATCTTCTTATAAACAAACTTTTATGAATAATTATGACGGTGTAAAACAATTGTAGAGGAAGTTTGCATAGTGTAACATTAATTTGGATAATAGCGAGGGTGAATTTAGTAGATGGAGATAAAAATAGGCATAAGAGGCACCTACATGATGAATCTATTTAAGCCTAATGGAAGCATAAATGTATTGATATTTGATTTAAAGAATTCATTAGTTCTTTAATAAAAATGTGTGGCAAGTCATGAGTTCGTTTATGAATTTTTAGGAAACAAGACATTCATGGAGACAACAATAAGAGAATACTTCAAATACGGTTGAATATCATAAAATCTTTGAAAGTGGACCACAGGCAAAAGTATTTTGAAATCTCTACGATCAGTTTCAACTTTCATCAACATACATTATCATTGACACAATATGGAGCTAAATCTATTACTCAAAATTTTATTGAAATATTATGAGAGTATACATGTACATAGGAGAGTATGATAACAATGAAGATAAACAAAATACAATGGTAGAACACCTCTATAGAACTCTACAAGATTAGTCTCATACAGGGATTATTACATTACAAAGAAGTTCATCTGCTCAAAAACTAATAGAGTCCCTATACACAAGTTTCCAGCCCTCAACAATGAATTCAATTTACACATTATAGACCTTTTAGGAGTAACTAAATTCTGTTAACTTTAACTTACTTACAACAAACTTGTAAGTCCATCCTTTTCACTTCGACTCCTCAATAGATTCACAACTTTTACTCTTTCAACTCTTTTTGCTTGCACTTTTTTTTCATCTTGTCTGAGTTGTTTTTCCTCTCATGTATACATTTGGATGTACAACTAAATGCCCCATTGTTTGACCTTCCATCTAAGTAGTTGGAGGTATGCCTGCGGGTCCCATCATTTGGTGCATCATTTGAACATTCACTTGGCATCTAAATGGCATAAAATCCAATGAGGTTGGATGACCCACACCTGGAACTATAGGTAATTTCTATCTACCTTAATCCCCCTGTGGCATACTAGAAGTCCTCCCTGTAGTTTGCTTTTGGAGAGGCACTGTTAGCTTGGAAAAATTGTATACTACGTGTCAATCCTTTCCCATTGGAATATGATGGGTCTTCAATGCCTTTAGTGCTATCTCAACATCGATATTTTTATCATAGGATATAGGGAAATTCTCCTTCAAAAACTTCTTCAAGTGTATCCATATCTAAAGCTAAGGTTTGAACCTGTTAACACCCTGATCTCCAGTTATGACCCCTTCTATGCATTAGTTTGAGGAAACTCATTTCTCTTATATGCCAAATTCTCTCTATATTCTTCTTTGGAAATGATTTCTTCATGCCCATCCCATGGATGGGGTATCCCAACTTTATAACCTTATCAAAAATGCTTTTAAAATCATTTATATCATCAGCCAATGATTTCATATTGACTGATTCCCTTCTCAAGAAAATCTGCTTCATTATCATTTTCCTGACCAACTTTATCAGTTGTGTTTTATTTGTAATCTATAACTTATCTAGTTGTTTTTTACTTTTGTTGTTCAAATAACCTATGATATATCTTTGGCATATATCACAAATCTATTTATACTCACTTAGCTTCTACATTGGTTGCTTTATAGGTCTCCAACTCATCTTGGATGACCTCACAATGGTCCCATTCATTCATAAACAGATGGGATATATTGTACCATAGGGTCTAATTGGTTATACTGATCAAATAATCCCCTTATATATCTAGATTTAGCTTAGTGTTTTGGCTCTTAAGATCATTGACCTTAGTCTCTAATTCTTGTATGTCATCCTCTTTATTATTGATATCTCCTTCCAGCTCCACAATTCTCAAATATTTTTGGCTTACCTTAGCTTCTAGCTCTCTGATCTTACTGTATTTGTCAACTTTCTCCTGAGGTGGGTCCTGAGTTGGATTGTCCTCATCCATCACATCAATTACCTCCTTTTTTGCATTCTGCTTCTCAGGTTTGCATGTCATTTGCTTGGTCTCTTCTATAGGCTAGCTTGCTTCTTTTACATTAGTAGGTAGACCTTGATTAACTTGCTTAGTGGACAATGTGGTCTTTTCTTAATTGAGTGAGGTAATCTACCATATTATCTCATTTATTTCGATGTCCCTTTCCTCAACTAGCTTCTCAAATGAAACATACTAGCATACATCTTCTCATTTTCTTCCTAAGCTTATCTGAGTTTAGGGGTATGAATTGGTTGGCTTTCAGGTATATTTAATTGTTTCCTTAGGTGAGCTATTTCATTATCCTTCTCCTTCAATATAAACTTGGCATGCAATTCATCAGCTAGATCAACACTTAATGCCATGATCTTACTTTCAAGATCCCTTATGATGACTTGTTTTTCTCTTTCTTTCACCTTTTCTACCTTCCATAGCTCAAATATTTCTAATGTTTCTCTGAGATTTTTCTTTATCTTGATAGACTATACTACCTCCTTGTAGATCTTGTCACTAGTATGTTTGTAGAAATCTGCCTTGTATAAATTCTCAAATTGACTTAAATCTTCTTGATATTCATTATCTCTCCAGTTAGTAAGGCTAGTAGGATATGGAATTGTAGGTTCTACCATAGACCACTTCAAAGTGTCATTATTGTGATATGCTACTATGAGTTGTCTCTTCCATGATGCACCTGTTTGTTGTTTAGTATCATTAATAATTTTGAAATTCCTTTCCCTTATATTCTTGTATTTGGTTTACAAATATGTCTTTACCTGCACCATGCCTACTGAAGGTGATTCTGAAGGTGTTGTTTGCAGCATTTGAGGCTCTATGAATTCCATGGAAGGGTAGTGAGTAAACTTAATTGCTAACCCCATTTTCTTAACTAAAGGTTGTGGTATCATTTCAACCAACTTACCAATAAGCTCCTCAATTTGTTTTTCTTCTACCAATGCTTGTTCAACCTCCCCTCCCTCTATTCTAAATTTTTGAGCTTGATGACCTTACTCTGCATCATATACTTCCATATATGTAGAAATATCTTCAACTCCTCTCTTCTACCTTGCTTGCTGCTATAAAATATTTTCCTCTTCCATGATTCTTTGGACTGTTAGGACCTTCTACAAGCTTTCTAAGTTGACAATATTTGCCCACTCTGGTCTTGGTACACGCTCATAAGAATTTTTTGTTTTTCACTCTTTGCTTGGAGATAATTCCATGAGGGTCATAGGGAAGAAGTTCTGCTTTTTTTAATTTTAATTTGTTTCAAGCAACCTTATACGTATTGGATAGACTTCAAACCTATGATTTGGAAGGGTCCTATCTGTTGTGGTAGAAAAAAAGTTCTTTGATGTATCAAGTGCTTGAAATGCATGTTATCTACTAGAAATCCATGCCTTGCATACTCCATTGAAAAGGATCTTGGTGTGAGGAAGGCTATAAAATGGTAAGGATCCTCCTCAAATCCATAAACTTTGATTACCGTGTATTCTTCATATAAAAACCAGTCACATGTTAGGGTATCAGGAGTGAACTGGAGCCGCTTCTTCTTCTCGAGGAACATCCGAGGGGGTGAAGAGTCATAGATAATGGTGTATGTGATCTTCATTACCTTATTGGAAAACTCAACATAGTTGAGGTTGTTTGATCTTCTTGTATTGGGTCTTCAAGGGTACATCTCTTGGAACATGGTCATCCTCATGGAAACTATAGAGAACAAGTTTGGAACTTTAAAGTTTGGATCCATTGGAATTAATTCTAGCAAAACCAATGGCATAATGTGCAAGAGTACACCATTGAATTCAATAAAATGGCTATTATGTTGGTATATCCCCAAAAAACTTAGATGTACTTATTAAGTATTTGGGAGGTCCACACAATGATTTGAAGAGTTAAGTGATTTTTTTAAAACCTAGGACAAAGTATGAGGCCTCTGTGCAAGCACATCATCTAGAGAATTTGGGTAAGAATAAAGGACAACTAAATTTTTCCAAGAAGAAAGACTGCCAATATAAATAAGAAGTGGAAAGGAAAGAACAAGAAGAAAATAGCTACAACACATTAGTGCAAGGATCCAAATAACCACTATAAGTATTGTAATATAAATGGTTACACTAAATATAAGTGACATAATTATATTTGGATTTGAATCCAAATAAAAGAAAGTAGGATGCCAAGAACAAATACATGCTATTTGTGGACTCAAACAACAAGGTAGAGAGAATATTAGATGTACATGAAAATATTGTTTTCCATGCAATGCATTAGGAGGTGAATATGAGTAGTCTCCATCAAAAGGAAGAGAAGGATATGGCTAATCTCTTCCATATTTAGATCTATGTCAAGAATATAAAGGTGGATGCTCTATTTAATTTTAGTTCATAGTCCATCCTCATAGAAAAATATCTGGTCATCAAGCTTGGAATTGAAGTTCACGACCATACTCACCCATATCCTTGAGGATGGGTAAGTAAGTATGTAGAGTTCAATATCTCTAGGAAATTTTAGATCAAATTAGTTATAAGTGCAAACTCTATTGATGAAGTGGAGGTAGACATAGTACCTCTTGATGTGTGTGGTGTAGTGTGTGAAAGTCCCGACATGCTCATGAGGAATGTAGACTTCATGAGGAAAAGAAACCAATAAATATTGATAAATGATGATAAATCATCCATTATCAACGCACACAAAGGTACATCCAATACGTCTCTGGTAAGTGATAGTCATGCCAAGAAATTGATCAATACTAGTAGCAAGTTTGCATTTCTTTTCTTAAGAGAGAAACAACTATGGCATGAATTGGTAAACGTAAAGGAATATCTGGAGTGATGTACTAAAGAGCATAAACATTAGTTGGGGGATATTTTTAATTTGTATAGACAAGTGTTTCGGGAGCCTAAAGGGTTACTCTAATAACATATGGACAACAAGGAGGAGTGAGGGAAGATAATATAGGAGAAACATTGAAGGTTAATAATTTCATTGATAAGATCAGATAAACCCATTTGCAAGTACATGAGGCATTAAAAAAGTTATAGGAAAAGTACAATGCTTGACATGACCAACACATAAAATTTGAGAAAACATTCAAGGTCACAGATATAGTTTGATTGCATCTAAACAAAGAAAGGATATAAGGTATTGGTAAGGATATCAAGACTTTGTAGTATGTTCCTTTTGAATTGTTGTATAAGGTGGGTTATAATTCCTACAGAATCAAAATCTACTTCAATATATGCACATTTATTCAATAGTACACGTGGACAATCTTAAGCTCTATGAGCCCTCTATGTTGGACCATGAAATTAATGAGCAAGTCTTAGCTTCCATAGAGGAAATAACACCATAATCTCAAATAGAGTTAGCATAAGATAAACTATTATTAAAGAAGTATACAATAACTAGATGGGAGTAGCATGAAATCTGGTAGGTTGGGTTGAAAGGAAAAATTCTAGGCAAAAGGGCAAATGATACTTCAGGGAGGAAGTAGAGAAAAAAATTTCCTCACCTCTTTCAACAAATGATTTTGGGGACCAAAATCCTCCCTAAATGGGGAGGTATGATCCAAAATAGATCAATAAATTCTATTTTTATACTTTATGGGTGAAAAAATGGAGCTATTGGCTTGCAGGTCCCATTTTAGAGGTAGAAGTCACTTTGGTGATTTGGGGTTAAAAATTCCAAAG
The DNA here is from genome assembly GCA_001517045.1 of Pseudotsuga menziesii. Taxonomy (NCBI): domain Eukaryota; kingdom Viridiplantae; phylum Streptophyta; class Pinopsida; order Pinales; family Pinaceae; genus Pseudotsuga; species Pseudotsuga menziesii. The sequence goes on from LPNX010991809.1 coordinate 317,643, forward strand.
CTTGTGTAATGCCTTAAATGACCGTCTTGGAGTCAAACATTGTAAACAAAATTACTTGCCTTTAACTACTATTTTACACATCGAGAGCTTTCAAATAGCACAAATATCACCTAAACTGGAGTTCATATGAAGAAACTATACCTACTGCAAGTTGATGCATTCTATCAACCACCATGATATTGAATGGATGCCATGACCACTTCGATTACTCAGACATGTGGACTTTCAAGAATATTTTAGAGGTTCCAAAACTCGGACCCTAATAAGAAGTACATGCAAAAATTGTAACTATAACCCTAGATGACGAACATGCTATGGTTCCACTTGTATTGCAAAGCATGGTAATTTTTAGGGGCGAAATTTCACCAGTTGGCTATTTTTTTAGTTTTTTCCAAAAAATAAATTCACTATTTGGTCATTTTTAGTGTCTAATATCACTTAGATTTACATAAAATATGTTTTTTTTATCATAATATTCGCCAAAATTTACACATTTCAGTTTTTATGTTTCATATTTAATATTCACCTATCTATCTAGAAACATATTATTTTCAATCCAAGACAATTGCCTAGAATACCATACTTAAGTATAATATTAGAATCCTTAAAAAATGCCCCATTGCAAAGTTTATTGTTACATACTTGAGCATAATATCTAGGAGTGAGATATCTAAGCATAACAAAGGAAGTATAAGATCTTATCAGGCAGTCTCTATGACAACTCCATAGTTTCCCATGATGCATTTTGTATTCATTGTGTGGATAATGTGTTATTTGCTTGACTTTTTTCATTTCAATTTGAAAAAATATTATAAAATTTGTTGTGATAAACTAATATTTTATTTTCTATACATAATAGATCAATCATAAATATATATATTTGTAGTCTTTTAACCTCTTTCTTCTTCTAAAGACATTAGAACATTCTAAATTGAAATCTTCATCCTTAATAAATTATATTTTAGATGGCTAGAGTAGTAATATGATTTCTCATCACTCAACATATAAAAACTATTTTTTTATATTGTAGATAAATCACAGATCAAAATTTAATCTTTTAAATATTTCTTATATAAAAACTATTATTGTATTTAGAGGAGAGAGGTGTTCTACAACCCAATATGGGGTAATGTTGTCACATTACTCACATTATCACATTATGCTACCAAAAATAAAAAAATAATTCAAAAAATTCATGTGCGCTCATAAAACCAAGAGAACCTGGATCTATCAAGCATCAAGATAGATCCAATTTCCTTAAGGTGTTGCAATTTTTTTTAAGGCGATACACTTTAATTTTTTGATAAAATTAAAATATGTCGTTATGTATGTTATGTGACAACATCTTCCCCATGGTTTTTTTTAAGGATTCTAATATTATACTTAAGTATAGTATTCTAGGTGATTGTTTTGGATTGAAAACACATATGTTTATAGATAGGTAGGCGAATATTAAATATGAAATATAAAATTAACACTGAAATGTGTAAATTTTGGTGAATATTATGCTAAAAAACCATATTTTATGTAAATATAGGCGATATTAGATACTGAAAATGTCCAAATAGCGAATTTATTTTTTGAAAAAAACCCCAAAAATAGATAATTGGCAAACTTTCACCCTTAAAAATTACCCGACATAAAAAATGATATATTACTCTCCGTTATATATATATCTAAAATTATATATATATATATATATATAGAGAGAGAGAGAGAGAGAGAGAGAGAGAGAGAGAGAGAGAGAGGNAAGTCTCTCTATTTTACACCCCAATTTGATAGGAAAAATGGCAATTTGATTTTGTAACAACAGACAAGGTTTTTGGAAAGAATGCAGCCACTCACGAAAGGATAAAATGAGTGGTGAATACACAAACAAGGCTCAAGGCAGATCGATCAGACTGAACACTACGATAGAACATTCAACATCAATTTTGAGAAGCAATATTCAGGCATAACGTTTGTTTGCGTGTGCTTTTATGATGTAACTAATTTGTAATCAATGAGATAAGGAAGGCCGCTTAGGCAGAACAATGATGTAAGATCTTTTGAGCAAGACAATGCTGTAAGCTCTCATGAATAGTTCAAGTTATTCTATGAATAAAGCATTTTTTTCTCCAAAAAATACATACATACATACATACATACATATATATACACACACACATCCAGTTTATGACGAATAACATATGAGACAACCCCTTGTTAGTTGCATTTCCACTGTGGTATACAAAATTGGTCCTTGACTCTGCTCCAAACAAATTTGAACCTAGTCCTATGTTGACCCCCAAAATATATGTTCAATTAATTGAAATAGCTCGTGAAACTTGTGAAATTTACTCATCCCCATTGCATTTTCTTATAAAGTTGTTTTCTTTGCTAGTTTTGTTGTATGGACGATGGTTTATTATCACTATCTACATGGTTTTGGGTCTTTGAAATGGGTTATCAATAAATGTGGCTATTTATAAGAGGATTTTTTATTTTTTTTATGTTTAGGAATGTGCTTTGTAGAGACCATTCTGAAGGAGATATGGAATTCTATGTTAAACATGACTCAAAAAAAATTAACCAGCCTAGATCCAAATCCTAGGCTCTATCAAGCGCTGAGAGGGATCAATCTCTCGAAGTGCATTGATTTTTTTTTTGTCAGAAACGTTATCTGTAACACATGAATAACAACTATTGACAAGTAAATAGTTGTAAATTTGTAAAGGAAATTAGAGTCCTTATCAATATAGAATAATAATAGAGAAAAGTATAACAGAGTTGAAAATGTAGAAGAGATCAAGCTGGTGGAGAATAAACCAAGAGTGTTGGGAGCCCAAGCTATATAAAAGTGAAAAAATCAACTAAAAGTTGAATATTTGTTTTAACTACCAGTTTGTGGTGGTAATATAAATACTTTGTGTTATTTCCAAGTCTAGTTTATGCTACACTTATTTTATATGTTAATTGTGTAAGAATTATGGATAAGTTCCATTTATAAAGAAGTTAAAATAATTTTCTTTTGTTTTATGTGAATTCAATTTTACCTTGTGTAAATTTTTTATATGAAATAGCAATTATTATTCATGTTCAAAGTACTTACTTTTATCTAGGCTGTGAATATTTTTTGTTTTGAAGAAATGAAATAATATTTCATGAAATAATTATTAAAGGTTAGGTTTGCACCAATCATTTTATAGTAAATCATCGTATAGTAAAGTATTTTATTGTTTGGAAAAAATTCTATTAGAAATCATTTAGTGAGTATTGCGTAGTAAACTGGAAAAACTGGAAATTACAATAAGAAGTAAACTGGAAATTACAATAAACAAATAAAATGATAAATTTGTACAGTGAAGGTTGGTCCTGGTAAGGAATTCACATCTTGGAATTGTTCTAAATTATTATTAAATTCACATATAAGAAACTCTACAAATTTAGTACTGTAACCTTTAGATGAAGCAGGGAACCGTCCTTGAGTTGAAGAAAAATTGTTTCCCATATCTTAATAGGCATATATATCCCTTATATTCTTGAAGCATGCGCCACCTCCAAATCACCATAATTATAATATGTGGCTTATGCATATGATGAAGGTATTTATTTTTCTCAATCTCTACTGTGATATATGATGTTTATATATGTTGGAGATAATGTTCCTTCCCATTTGTAGATAGTTGTTATTCATGTGTTATAGATAGCCTTTCTCACGTTTTATTTTAATTTTGTATAGGTAGACCGACATGTTGGATATACAATTTATTATTATTTTATTAGAGAGTCACATTCAAACGTGAGAACATTTCTCCCATACTGGGCTTGTCACATGCTCCAATTTTGCAAAATAATATTATCTTATTTTGATTTTATTTCAAGACATTATGTTAAATTTAATGCTAAGTTCTAAATGATGACTCAACAGAGTCAAGCATATTGAATGTAATTCTGAATATTTTAATTTTAAATAAATAAAAGTGGAGACAACAGCTTGGGAGAGCTGTTAAAAAGAGTGTTACTGGTCAAGTTGGTGAAGGAGACTAGGTGGAGAGCAAATAGACAAGTGGCAGCATCCTCAAACACTTCCACTGTTGCAGGTGGCAACCTCCCTACATTTGGGGTCATGATCCCCCAAGAAAGTGGGATCAGAGCAGATGGCTCAATTAATGACAACTAACCCAAAAAGACATAGGCAATCTGAATAAAAAAACCCAATGAAGAGAGCTGGGGGCTGCTCATTCCAGGAGAGAAATCATTCAGGTGAATGCGCTTCAAGGAATTCATTGGGAAGGGAAATTGTGGAAGGTGTTTAAGGGGTAAATTGCAGGAAGTGATCTAGTACAACTTCCCAGCTGAAAGATCTTACTGTAGTGTGCAGAGTTGGTATTGAGTCATTGGACTGGTACTTTGTTGTTTGCTCCACCCAGTCCCAGCCAAGGAGACCAGGAATAGGCTCGGGGTAACTGAGAAGTCGCTGTTTGAGCGCTCTCCAAGAGTTGGTAGGGAGGAACGACCTCCCAACGTTGTTGTCATCCAGCTTTAAAAACAGGTTCTACTATCTTTTAATTGCTGTGTTAAAGTTTATATCTGAGTAGGAACAGATATTGAATGATTTATATGTTATGTAGTGAACTGTTAAGCTTGAAATCTCTTAGTTGTTTGAATGCTGAATTTGTACCTGATGAAAAATAATCCTACCTGTGTTTTTCTCCATCTGGAATAAACCATATTTTACTCTAGCATAGGTCGTATGTTTAAAATGAATAAAGTATGATAGGAATCTGAAAAGAATGGAGTACTTATGTTTTTTCAGAGTATTGAAATCTTTTCTTTCAATAGATAGTTGTTTCCAGAAAGAATATTAATCTGTTTAGTAGGGTTTTTGTTGGAACCAGACTGTGTATTAAGAATATTAGAAAAATATCAGGATCATATTATTTTACTAATAGCAGTATGTTCAAGTATGTAAGTCATTCTTTTACATAGTACTTTTTATTATTATTATAAACTATACATCTACACTGAAATAGAAGAAATAGAAATATCAGTTAAATGCTTGCTATTTATGTTAAATAAAGAATGTAAATATGGTTCTGTTAGTATATATCTTTTCCTAATAATAATAGCTATTTTACTTGCAACTATATGAACTCTAAGTAAGGATTGGTAACCTAATTAAATTATGAAGATAAACTAATATGAGATAAATAATATAATAAATAAGAACTTAAAAAACTCTTACAGTATTCTTTTTCTTAGAGTTAAAATAATTAAAAGATAGTAGTAATCATATGCATAAAGTATTATTAATAAGGAACTGTCCTTACACACTTACAGAAAAATTATATGTAAAGGAGTATTGATAGGTATGGAAATTCTTATTTTTTTTACCAAGCTTACAAGAATAATCTTATCAAATAAACTAAACTATTATAGACTATTCTCAGTCTTTATTATTAATATATTTATGTAAAAATAAACTTAAGAGATTACAGTATTTACAAACAATATTATTATTAACACAAATAATATTTATTGTTTACAAATCAAAAGAAATTCTTTTACAAACTGGAGTAATTGTTAAAAGAATGACAGATATTATTTCTACAAACCCCAACCTAGAATTATTTAAACCATAATTTAGTTCTTTTAAACCATTAAATAACTAACTAAATTTATACACAGAAATGAAATACATTACTCAACAACCTATACGGAATGTATACTTATAAAATAAACTGTTTCTTTTTATATAAACAGTACGTATCTATAAAAGTAAATGACAGGGTTAAAACCCAAATACATATATTATAATTACAAATGCTAGTACATTAAAGTTATAGATCAAATTAATTAGACTATGTAATTACTAAACAAATGGGATATTATAAATTACTTGCAGTCCTTTAAGGACGAACAAAATGCATTAGTAATTATTATAAATTATAATTTTCCTCAACACATGATAATACTAGTTAATAGTCAAACAAATTAAGTAATAAAAATTGATAAAAACTAAATAGAATAATTTATTTTAAAAAACGAGGGTTTCCACAAGATAAACCCTAGCTCGAAAACTGTGAGCAAAATGAATAAGAAATACAACTAAACAATGACTGTATGTATTAGTCTTAGAAACCATAATCATAAAATTTTACAGAGTATTTATTTCAGGACACAAAAACTTCATTTACAATCAAGAAGGGTAAAAACCCTGAATTTACACAAAGCATAAATTTAAACATCTGATAAACCAAACCAAGCTTGAAAACAGAATGTCTTTACAAGATAATTATTATTTTAAACATGCCGTAAAGCCAAACATCAAACTAAATACATTGCTCAGTTAAACCGAGTCTACCCATCGACTAGCGAGTGTTTGAATTGGGGTTTTCAACAAACAACCTGTAAAAATAAACCCCACAACTCATAGCGAGTGGAGGAAGGTTTCCCCAAACCCTGGGTGATTCCATTGACCACCTTCATACAAGTAGGGTGAAAACCCAACACATGGACCACGGGGCTTACCCGAACTAAGCCACGAGCCACGGCATTCGTTGGTTGACTGCTTGTTTTCTTCATCGTGAAAGCATATAGTGGCAAGTACTTGCAAGGAGTTCAAAATACTACTATCAGTAAATAAATAACCTAAGATTTGATGTGACTTTGTAACAACATTTACACCCACTGCAATTTAAATAGAAACGAAAACAAACTCTTACCTGTTAATGGAAATGACGAACAGTCTTGTAGAAGCACTGTCACCTACAGGCTTTGCAAACTGAAGACTCAACAACCTGCAAGACAAAACCTCACACAACGGCGAGGCATGAGGGTAGCAAAGAAAACTGGAGCAGACAGTAAGCCACGAGGACGACGAAAGAAAGATTTCATTGACAGCAAGTCAAGGGAAATGATAATCTCTACAAAGCTTGCAGAGTGAGAACCCACATCCACTGAGAATGAATTTTGAACCACACACCAGAGACAATGCAACACTGAACCAAGACTCAAGACAACCAGAGCAGAGGAGGACCAACGACCACCATGAAAGGCAAGCAGAGCATCCTCAAGGGCCAGCGCAAACTGCGGGGAAGAAATGATAAGGTTTAGGGTTATGATAGTACTTATATCTCCCACACTTGGTCAGGAGATGACCACGTGGTCAGTAAATCAAAACCATGAAATGGATCAATCTTCTATAGTTCCTGCATAAAATGATATCCAATTATTTAATTATTGGAACGAGGAGTAAACTATATCATCGATCCAATAATTGCCATGCAAATCGATTATACTATGCACCAAATCTTATGCTAGTTTAATAGTATAACATCAACGATATGATTACGTTGACCTAAAAAAACCTTGGTTAAAGCCCAAAAATTGTTCATGCATAAGACTCATTTCACCATATAACCATATGTTATTATATTATAACATCACAAATGCGATTTGGATAGTTGCATTTCCTTTCTCTAAATGTTGTCTTTATTATAGATAGAGATCAAATATTTTATGTCTTTATTATACATAGAGACCTTATGTTATGGGAGAGCTCAAGCTAACAACTATAGTTCTCCTATATAAAAATGCATAGTTAATCTCTTATACAAGGACATTACAAGCCATAACTTTTATAAATGACATAATGTAATAGTTAGAAAATTATAAACTCTAATCTAAATATGTTTATGATCATAAACTAATTATAGACTGAATGTCTATTAACAAAATAGAGTGTGCATGTTTATAATTCACATAAAAACTAATAACTCAAATGATAGCGGAACTATGAAGTGGACATAACATATTGTAAGAACACTTTTATGAAATTTTGTTACATAGTTCAAAGTGACGATACTTTGATGAATTTTGGTTAGGACTCAACTTGGTAATTACTAAAGAATTCACCATGTCAATTGGGTAGTAAAGTAGTTATAGAATTAAACAAAATAACTAGGAAGTTTACCTGTATCGAGAGCATCAATCTTAGATAAATTGTTTGTAGACAGTGGTTTAATTCAAGAGAAGTATCATAGATAAATTAAGAAATTGAATAGGAATGTTCCTAATAAGTCCAGAAATTATTAGAACCTCATGGTTCGACATGAAATTAAAGTGTAGGCAAACAATGATCTCATGTAGGAAGGAATTATGATATTTAGTTTGCACAATCGAATTGATACCGTCAAAAGGTTAACATGCTGTAATTTATCTCGCAGAAGCGAAATGTGGAACAGTTGTTACACAGATAAGATAATGTATTATTGTATAAATACTGACAAAACAATCATTATAACATTGCAATTTATTTATACTAAAGTAGAATTACTTTGTAACTAAAATTATAGTTCTTAGAGTCGCAAACATATCTTACTGTCGCTACTTACTTCTGAACTTTATTACAAGAAAAACTGAAGGAAGCCAAATGGTTTTACCTCACGGAAGCTGTATAGAGTTTAACAGCTTAATTAATAAGCTTTTTAATTGCAAATAAAATATTGCTAGATACTTTAAAAATTTTTAATACGTGCTTGTTCGATCATACCTGTAAACCTGTAAGAACCAGCACTCTTTTACGTTAGCACAATTGCTAAGTAAGCCCCAGATTCAAAAGTAGATTCCACCTACTTGACATGAAAAGACTCATCAGTAAACTGAAGTAAAACAATACGCAAGAAGACTTTAATTCTTGTTACAAAAATGAACTGTTGAGTTAATATAATTAAGATTTAGTAAAACTAATTACTTGACTGTTTCTTTTATTGCTAATAACCATTAGCTGTTAGTAGACCGCAAGTTTTAGCATTTGTTGTTATCTCAAAATTTTAAATTTTTGTGAAAATTTGGGGTTTTGACATGGCTGGAGAGGGCCTCTTCGGTGCAATAAAAAATGTTTTCATGTTTTAAATATAAATTTTATAATTTAAATAAAATATTATAAAAAAAATAATGTATTAAATAAAATGTTTTATTGTCAACATAATAAGTAGTAAGATATTTCAATGTAACTGGAAGTTATTTGATCAATCCAGATTAACAATGTAGATGTTTAAATATTAATAGGATTAAATTCATCAATAGATGGGTAGGATACTAAAGAATATGGGTATTACAATTATAGAAAAACTATATCAAAGGGAGGATTTTGTTGATGCCAATTTTTTAATTTAATGTTTACATTATTTAAAAATAATAAATAAAATATTAATAATAAAAAACATTTTAATGTTGGTTTAAAAATAAAATAAAATAAATTTAACGAGAGATTATAATTGCACTTTGTTAGACCACATAATGTTTATGTGCATATGCATTGTATCTAGAATATATTTTAACTATATAGAAGATTGCTATTTCTATCAAGTGAATAGAGGTGTTTATTTAAGGTCGACATTTAAAAACAAAACCTTCTATACATGAACATAATTATGAAAACTCAAATTGACTAAAATGTAACTACATAATTTTTTCTCTGTGTAAATAATAGAAGAACCCGAGTTTAATAATATAAAAATAAAGAATTCTAACATTTATTGATGTAATAATGTGCATATATGTTAAACAACTGTTATTACCCACCGATTCCTTTGAAACACTTTACTCATCATTAATTTAGAAGAATATAACAATAATTCCATTAAGTTAAATAATAAATCCAATTATATACAAGTTAAAAAATTAACACATAATTAACAATTAATCATATGAGGCATGAGTTGGTTAACTTTCACCATTCTTTGGTAATGTTGTTTTGAGATTTCTTTTGAGAGGTGGGATGCTAAGGTTTCTCTTATGGAGCCTTCATCAAAAGAAGATCAAGATATTCAACTAGTTGATTAATCAAAAGTACTCTAATTAAGGTTATGTTGTGGGTATTGTTAGGAGATGAAGGTAATATCTGGACCTCCAATATTATTCCTATAAATCTCTTGACTAAGCCCACGTGTGGCACGTATGTGTCAGGGGTTAGAGGGAGGGACACTAGTCCCTCCTTTCGTTGGTGCAAGGGCAGATCCCCTGAGGATAAGTTTTCTAGACCCTTCTAGTGTAGTTAACTTCCTTCTAGAACCTTCATATGTATTATATAAAAGGGTAGTGACCCCCCAACATTGTAACACAAAAGAGATAGAATAAATCATTGTAAGTTTTTTTTCGAGCTTAATAAAATAAGCTCAAAGCTACCATTGCCCCAATTTTTACCTGCGTATAGTAGGGTTTCTACGTAAATCTCATGCTCTATTGTTATTGTCGTTTGCTTCTGTTTTTTATATAATTTTCTAACATATGGTAATAGAGTCTTAAAAACTCATAGGCATAGGATTTTCTATGAGTGGGAGCTACAAAAAAAACACGAGGTTTAACCAAGTTCGAGATTGAGAAGTTTGCTGGAAAATTTGTATCCTCATGGACGATGAAGGTGGAGGATTTGTTGGTTTAGACTGACCAATCCCTAGCTTTGAAAGGAGTTGCAAAAAAATTGAGCAAAATGGCAGATGAGGACTGGATAAAGTTCGCCAAAAAGGTAGTTTCTACAGTTCGTCTTTTCCTAGTAGACTATGTCTTATTCAATGTTGCTAAAGAAAAGACCGCAAAATCCCTTTGGGAGAAACTTGGGAAGCTATTTGAAACTAAATTGGCAACTAATAAGGTTTTCCTAAAAAGTTACTTTTTTCATCTAAGGATTAAGAAGAGTTCAACTGTGAGAGATTATCTGAATGATTTTAATACAGAGTGATCATTTTACTCAGTTCCCTTCCGGATTCCTGGGATCATATGGTGGTGACCATCATGAGATCATCACTAGGAACTCTAGAATTTGATGATGTGGTAGTTGCTTTGCTGGGAGAAGAATTGAGGTGAAAATTGCCTTTGGATCCCTCTACTAGTGAAGCCCATTAATGAGAGGGTAATATAGTGAAAGTAGTCAACAAGGGAGATCAAAATCCGGATCCAAGTCTATAGGACACAAGAAAGGGAAATGTTGGAATTGTGTGAAACTAGGGCACTCAAGGAAGGAATGCTGGTATAAGAAGAAGGAAAAGAAGGATGAAAATCCGAATCAACGATTAGTTGAATCTAGTACAACAAATTCAAAATGTAAAACAACATGTGACATTTTTTTTGTCTTAGTAACAATATATTTCTATTATATGCTTGGGGTTTTGAATTAGGCACAACTTTCGACATGTCTCCACATAAAGAATAGTTTGTCAAATATCAACCCTATAGTGGTGGAATGGTTTACTTGGGTGATGATCATCCTTTATAAATTGTAGGAAAAGAGGACATTAAGATCAAGCTAGATGATGCTAGATGAAGGAAGTTGTGTGGTGTACAACATGTACCATATCTACAAAAGAATTTTATCTCAATCAAGATGATGGATAAAATGGGGTATTCTACCACCTTTAGTTACAATCGATGCAAAATTACCAAAGGATCCCTCAGGGTAGAAAAAGGCCGAAATATTATGGGATCCTATATCATTTATGTGGTGACATAGTGACAAATCATGCAATAGCAAAAGACTCAGGGCATGTTCTGGATACAGTGATGTTGTGGCATCAATAAATTGCACATATAAGTGAAAAAAGGTTTGAGAAATCTTCATGATTAAGGTATGTTCTCTGGAATTAAGTCTTGTGATTTAGACTTATGTGAGCACTATAATTTTGGTAAAAATAAGATAGCTTGGTTTACTACAATCTATGGTAAAAGTAATGATCTTTTGCAACTTATTCATTCTAATATATTTGGACCAGTCCCCACTCTATCCATAAGTGTTGCTAGATATTTTTTTACCTTTATGGATGATTATTCTAGAAGAGTGTGGGTGTATTTATGAAAAATAAGGTAGACGCCTTTGATAAATTTAAAAAGTTGAAGGAACATGTAGAGAAACGCTTGAGCAAGTCTATTTTATCTCTCAGATCTGATGAAGGAGAATATTGCTCTAAGAAATTTGATAAATTTTGTACAAAGGAATTAAGCACCAAAATGCTGTTCCATACACACCAACAAAATGGTGTGGTTGAGAAGATGAATCACATAGTCATGGGATGCACAAGAGGCATGTTTAGCTCATCTGGTTTGGATAATGGATTTTGGGTAGAGGCTATTATTACATTTGTGTATATGATTAACATATCACCTATAATTTTGTTTCATCGAAAGATTCCAAAGGAGGTTTGGTGTGGTATCCAATTGATTATTCTCATTTGCATATGTTTGGCTATGATGCATGTGCCCATGTGTCTAAATAAAATGGGCCCAAGCTTGACCCAAACTCAAGGAAATGTGTTTTTCTTGATTATGATAATACATTAAAGTGGTATAGATTGTAGGGTCCTATTGACCACAAGGTAATCGTTAGCAGGATGTTATTTTTAATGAAAAATACATGCAAAGGAAGGAGGTACAATAATTATCTAAAATTGTACCAGTTCAAGAAGAAATATGTGAAGATAAAAGTAAAGGTTCTGATCAACATGAAGAAAACCGATTTCAACAACCACAACTTAGAATATCTACGTGTCTCTGCAAGAGACATCCAAAAAGGTATTTTCTCAATTTTTAGTTCTCTTTTGCTTTGTAAACTAAAGATGGTGAACCTAGTTCATTTTAGGAGGCTAGAGAATCTGAGAATGCAATAAACAAAGGAAATCCATTGATGAATTAATGAAAGCATTAAATAAGAATCAAACATGAGAATTTGTGGATCTCCCATCGAGAAGAAAAGCTATTGGAAATAAGAGGGTGCATAAAGTAAAGAGGAACAATGATGGGTTTATGGAATGTTCTAAACTTGTTTGGTAGAAAAAAGGATACGTGCATAAGTCAGGTAGACATTTTAATGAAATGTTTTCTTTAGTTGTGAAGCTTACTATTGGAAGAGTTTTACCTGCACTTATAACAACACAAGATTTAGAGTTGAAACAATTGGATGTAAACACTTCTTTCTTGTATGGTGATATTGATGAAAAAATTTATACGGGTCATTTTGACGGATATAAAGAAAGAGGAAAAAATAATTTGGTTTATAGAGTGGAGAAATATTTGTACAGATTGAAATAGGTGCCAAGGACGTGGTACACAAAATTTGACACCTTCATCATGAAGAGACAAGGGTTTAGTAGAAATGAAGTTGACCATTATATGCATATTAAAAGAGGTTTGACGATGGAAGTTTGATTATCTTGTTATTGTATGTTGATGATATGCTAGTTGTAGGCACCAACTTGGAGATAATCATTGATCTCAAGGATAAGTTCGATAGGACATTTGAAATGAAGGATTTAGGAGTAGTAAATAAAATTATAGAGATGAAAATACATTTGGATAAAATAGGTAGGCATATTTGGTTAAGTCAAAATTCATATATAAAAATATTTTGTAGTGCTTGAACATGAAAAATGTAAAACCAGTTGGCACCCCACTTCATGCACACTTCAAGTTATCTTCTAAATAATGTCCTAACACAGAAACAAATAAGACAAGCATGTCTTGTGTCCCACATTCATTAGTAGTAGGGAGCCTCATGTTCTCCATAGTGAGCATCATACCAAATATTGGTCAAGTAGTGGGTGTTGTTAGTATGTTCATGGTGAATCCTAGTAACAAGCATTGAAGTGCTGTGAATCAGATATTAAGATAGTTAAGGTGAACTTTAGACACTGCTTTTTTCTACGTATCAAAATTTTTAATTTTTTTTTGTTGTTGCAAATTCTAATTTTGCCGGTGACAAAGATGGATGAAAGTTAAATAAAGGATACACTTCCACTATTGTTGGTGGACTTGTGAGCTCGACATCTAAGTTGCACTAGTGGTGGCCTTTATCAACCATTGAAGCATAATATGCTGCAACAACTTAGGCTAATAAAAAGGCAATGCAAATTGCGCCATATTACCACCTAATATTTCCTTAGTTTGTAGCCTAAACTGTAGTTTGTATTATAAATGCTAGAAACCCCATTTTGTAGAATAAACCCTAGTTTGTATTCTAAACCCTGTAAAACCTAGTTTGTATCCACTAAGATATCATTGACCAATAATTAATATAGAATGCAATGTTACCATTTACCAATATCTAGTAGAAAACATTGATGCCTTTGCAACTTAAACTAGTTGTAGAAACACGATTTAGAAACCTAATATAGGCCTAGAAACCTAATTTACAAACCTAGAAACCTAATCTATCCCTATGAAACCTATAAACCTAATACAAACACTAACATAACCCTAGAACCTAATCTAGAAACCTAGAAACCTAATCTAAAAATGTATAATCCTAGAAACCTAATCTAGCCCTAGAAGCCTTATATGTATTCTTCTCAAAGATGGAAGAAAAAGATGGTTCAATTAGGAGAGTTGGACTCACACCCAATAGGGCGTAGACCACCACCATCCCCTATCTACACCCTATACCTAAGAGAGTAGTGGTTCTATATGTGTTCTTCATTATAGGCTCACCAATTGGATTTCCTTAACGATATTGGGTGCACAATTGAGATAAAGGGTGCATGCATGATATGATGAATGCACATGCAAGCTTATAATGTGTGTGTGCATGTTTTATTATTTAGTGTGCATCATGCCACTCACACTGGATGTTGAAGTTTTCATGTCATCATTACATATCATTTCATCATTACTATTCATTGTTTAATGGAACACATGGCAATTCTTGCAATAGGGGGTCAAATTCCACGAAACCCACCATAAAAGATTCCCATCATCCTGACCAAATTTTCCATGCATAGATACATGTGCCCAAACTTATAGAATTCAATTCAAATCCTCATTGGTGGTTTAGGCCCTAATATCAATTTGGCATGTTTATCTAAATGAATACAGGGGTCTACTTGCAAATGGACATAGAAAAAAAACCATTCATTAGATATCGAAACCGTAGATTCTATTGGATTCTTGGTGTAAGATTATAGATAAGGGTTCCTGACTCTTGCGAGTCTCATGGTCAAAGACACCTTTTATTCGGTTTGACATGACACTAGGGTTTTGCTCACTCAAACACCTGACAAATCTTGCATTGGGGGGTCAAAATCCAAATAGGGAAACATAATTGTGTTCTATCAGCTCCCACTATTGTTTTTGGCCATTGTGGACATGGTCAATCTATCCACGACCATAAGAGATTTCAATTAAAAATTGACCCTCTTGTGCAAAATTGGTGTTGGCCCTTACTGAACAACACACTAGTTTTGGATATGGTATAATACAACAATTTATAGGAATTTGAATAACGACAGAGGGGTTACCTTGGATTAAACTTGACACCCTGAATCCTTCAAAATAAATGGTTTCACGATCTCAGTTAATGTTTTCATTCTATGACCAATTGAAACTCACCCCCTGGGTCCATTCAGGGACAATTTATGAATTTTCTTAGGGGGCACAAAATAAACCAAGTATCATATTTGGGTTATGTCGACTCCCATAATTGTGTTTGGCCAGTGTGGACATAGTCACGTTTCCCATGACTGCTCGAGAGAATTCAATTCAAAATCCCCCCCCTTGTGCAAAATTGGCATGGGATATTAATAAAAGGATGTACACTTTATAGCCATCCTATTATCCTTTGTGTGCATTTTTGGCGTATCCCTGCCAAAACACACTTGCAGGAGCTAAACAAATTCAATTCTTTTTACTGGCTCGAATTCTATGCCTTGGGCTTGGATCACAATGTCTCCTTGAAATGCTATAGGCTACGAGTTGCAACTGGAAAAATAATGATGAAAGTGGATTGGAAAGGAGAACTAACAACTCCATTAGATTCATGACATCAAAATAGTGCTAGGGGTGTCTTTTCGTCATGGGTCCATGGCCCAAAACTTGCCTTGTTTGATGATTCCATAAACTAGGGTTTTGGCCAGTAAGAGGTAATGCATTTTTTTCCCTAAGGGTTCAACTTTGGAAATTCCTCAACCGTGAACTCATGGATAGAATTCCCACATTGAAACTACCTGAACACACTTGTAGGATATCATCAACTCAATTCTGTTGCCAGGTTTGAATCCTATGCCCTCGTCAAATATTCACCATGTGTCCATGAAAGCCTCTAGGAGGTGAGTTGAAACTGGCCATAGAATGATGAAAATGGATTGAATCAATGAAAAGTTGAATATGTTGGAATCAATAAATTAGAATATTTCTATGGGTTCCTCTCTCCCTTGGGTCCATGGACCAAATCTTGTCCTTTTTAACAAAATTAGGGTTTCTCTCAATAAGAGATTGTGCAATTTTTTTAGAAAGGGGTCAAGTTTGTAAATTCCTCAACCATGAAATCATGGCTATATTTCCCACATCAACCCTTCCTAAAAACACTTGAAGGATCTCATGAACCTAATTTATACTTCCCAATTTGAATCTTATTCCCCCAATACAGATTCACCATGTATCCTTGAAAACCTCTAGGAGTCGAGTTGCAATTGGCCAAATATTGATGAACGTGGCTTGAATCAACGAATCATTGAATCCATTGGAATTAGGAAACCAAAATAATTCTATGGGTGCCTCTTTCCCTTGGGTTCATGGCCTAGATCTCGTCCTTTGGATTGATTTAGGAAAATAGGATTTCTCTTAGTAAGAGACTATGCATTTTTTCACAAAGGGGTCAACTTTGGAAATGCCTCAATTGTGAAATTGTGTTTACTGTACCTACGTTGAACCTACCCAAATACACTTGAAAAATCTCATGGAATTCAATTCTTCTTCCTTATTCAAATCCTATGGCCCCAACACAGATCCACCATGTGTCCCTGGAATCTTATAAGAGGCGAGTTGCAATTGGCCATAGAATGATGATAATGGCTTGGATTGATGAACCATTGAATTTGTTAGAATTAGGACATTCAAATAATTCTAAGGGTTCCTTTCTCCCCTAGGTCCATGCCCTAAAGCTCATCATTTTTTATGATTTTGGAAACTAAGGTTTCTCTTAGTAAGAGACGATGCATTTTTTTCAAAAAGGGGTCAACTTTAAAAATGCCTTGACCATGAACTTGTGGATAACATTCCTACATCAAACATTCCTAAACACAAGTGTAGTATCTCATGAAACTCAATTCCGTCTCTTGGTTCGAATTCTATGCCCCTGCTGCAAATGATGAAATTATAAAGATTAAAAAATTAAATGTATAATATACCTCTAAGTTTATAAAATAAACTCATATTTTGATTTGGTAAATGATTTACAACTTCAAATACTGGACTTATAATAGGAGGTAGAGTATCCTTTTAGAACCAAAAGTAGAGTAGACATAAATATGAGGAAGTAGAGTAGCCCTTTAGAACCAAAAGTAGAGCAGATAGAAAGATGAGGAGGTAGAGAAAACACAAAATTGTCCATAGTGATTGAATTAGAAAAGGAGCCTTAATGTATATTAAATATGTTATATCTCACTACAAACGCTTAGCAAAACCTAGGATGCAAAATAAGAATTTCCTTTAAGTCTAACTATAAAAAGAAAACTTTGTCAAAATAATCCAAATTACCTTATATGCTTTTGATTGGAATATTTGGAAAATAGAGATGGAAATAGTGTATTAGCTCAGGAAAAAGCAGATACAGGAAATGAAAAAGGATGATGTAGGCATATGTATAACAAAAAGATGACAAACTATGACATTGTCAAGTGGAGTACATGTGTTATTTGGATTAACTATGCTAATCCAATGTAGTAAGAATCCTTCCACATGTATTATGATTATGTGATAATTTCCACTAAAAGTGATAATTAAGTTGCATTGTTATCATTCTTTTGTGACACAAATCTATTTACTCAATCCAATACCTAAATGTTGTTCCAATTTCAACTTGATAATATGATATAAAAGATATAGTGAGAAACGTTTATTGAATATAAGATATTGTTATGTCAAGTAGGGAATGTTTTTTCATTCCATCATATTCATTTATTGACTTTGTCAGCAATATTTTTCATATCTTTAGCTTCATTTCAATTGTAGTCAACTCTACATCTCCCAGAGTTATGCTAGGCATACCTAACATTGGCGCATTTAACATTACAATAATGGTTTGTGAAGTTGTAGGCCTTGGTATAGTGCATACAATTGTAGTAGTGTGTCATTAAATTCACACAATGGTTTTTGTAGAAAAATGACTTCACATGAGAGATTGCATTGACATGGTATTTCATGCATAGGGGGTCTCATATAAACCCTTGCTTCACACCAAAAAATTATCCTTATAACACAATGTTATCCACCCTCACTAATAACAAAAGCATCATAAGTAGATCACATAATGATGAGGTGATCCTAACGTGGGTCTAAATATTTATAATGGTCTTTTTATTTGTATAAATTCACCCATCATACAAAATTATGAGAGGTTTATTTCCTTGGAATCGTTGCATTCATTAAGGACTTATATTGTCAAATGAATTTCACTTAGGTTCCTTAGATGTACGAGGCTTAAAACTAGGTCCAAAAACAATAACAACATCTATCCTAGCCTATAAACCCCAAGAATTCAAAAGAAACAAGCTGTTTTCACTTCATGAGACTTTTGATGCACCTAGGCATATGAGTATCTAACTACAATAAAAAAACAAATTGCACATTACTGAGAAAAATCCTAGCTCTTGAAATTGTTCAGTTCAACCAAGCCATGCTTCGGGTGGTTCACTTTAACCAAGACATTATTAGGGTTTGAAAATATGGTTTATGAAGAAATGTTGGCGTATAAAGAAATTAGGGGCTTAAATACCCTAAATTGTAAAAACTATAAATGAGGCCTTAAATGAGAGAAATAAGGCACAATGCAATTTTTGCATTGTGGGTCGAAATTGGATAAACTCGATGGTTAGAGCCATAGTATGAAATGATCACTTTTTCTATGCCTAGTCACACATTTTAAAATTCATAGAACTCTATTATGCTAGTTGGTTACAATTTTAGGCCTTATGAGCAATTTCCCATATGTACCAAAATGGCCTTGGCAAGTGATTTAGAAGACCACACAAAACAAAACCGTGAGTTGGATTTCCAAACCATCAAATCCATTTGATATGGGCATTGAATTATAGATGGGGATTCCCTTGTCTTGTGAACCCCATGGATGGAAGTAGCCTATATATGGTGAGAGTAGAAACTAGGGTTTTGATCAATGGGCCAATGGAATTTTTTCACAAGGGGGTAAATTTTGAATATAAATATCTTGAATGATTGTGGGAATCATGACCACATCCATAATGGCCAAACACATCTATGGGAGTTGACATAACCCAATTATGCTACCGAGTTTGGATTTCGCACCCCTAGAGGGGTGAGTTGGAACTGGCCATAGGACAAAAATTGTAACTTAGATCGTGAAACTATCAATTTTGTTAGATTAAATATGCCAGGTTTCTGTGAGGGTAAACCCTCTACCACAATTCAATTTACCATAAATGTTTGTATTGTACCATCTCTGGAACTAGTATTTTGCTCAGTAAGGGATTACACCAATTTTGCACAAGGGGGTCAATTCTGAATATAAATTTATTGGGTGACTGTGGGAAGCATGACCATGTCCACAATGGCCAAATGCATATGTGGGAGTTGATGAAACCTAGTTTTTCTTCCTAATTTCGATTTTGTTCCCCTGGAGCATATTTTCAAATGATGATGGAAATGGTGAGGATGTGGATGATGATGTGAATGCCACTAAAAATGAGAATGATGATGATGATATTAATGTTGATGACATGTATACTAATGATGACCATGATGAGGATGGTTAGGATGAGGATGACAATACCAATGCCAATAATAAGGAGAATGATGATGATTTAGAACCACCTATTCATGTTGGTGCCACAACCAAATGAGAACCAAACCAGAGATAATTCCCATGGCACCCAATACCTTTCATCTCACATGTGCACCCAAGATCATTATGAATCCCAATTGGTGAGCTTACAATGACGAAGACATATAGTGACCCATAAAAAATTATGGAATTGAAACACCTTCAAAAACTCAAACATACTCCAATGATAATATACTCTAATGTATAAATGTACTCTAACGATAATGTACTCTAAAGGTGGTGGTGATAATGGGAATGGTGATGGTGATGATGGTGAAAATGGGCATGAGGATGAGGATGGTGATGGTGACAATGAGACAATGTGACAATGAGGATGTTGATGGTGACAATGAGCATGAATATGATGGTGGATGACAAATGATGGATAAAGAGGATGAGGATGGATGAGAATCTTATGTTGTACTTAGATGATGGTGATGGCAAGCTTATCCCGATTTCATATTTTTGAAACTGATACGTCCAAGGATGAAAATTGTGAGCATGAAGAAGATAGGGGTAGCAAAGAGTATGGTATTATTGATGAAAACTCCCACATTTTTTTATAAATATCTGGATGATGATTCTTGGACATATTTATGAAATCCCATTTTTGATATATCCAGAGAAAGGAGTATCGATTTCGAGACCTTTGAAAACCCTAGTCTAGAGGAGTCACATTCATACTACTCCTATGATCATTATCAAGCGCACACAAGTACTAATGATACATAATGGGGACAACATTTCACTCTCATTAGTACTACGGATTTGATGCAACCCATCAAGGATTAGTTTCAACGGTTATCTTCACATGTAGAATTTTCTTATCAATTATATCAACCTAGTGCTAATATCATTACATATATTTTTCAACCAAGAAGCCCTACCCTTTTGGATGAATGTGAGGGTTTTCATTTGTATATTCATAATGCATTTGTTTTTGTAATTCCCGTCAAATGTTGGATAAAGGAAGCTTGTGGGGATACTTCCCATTCTTGGAAAATTTTTGATCATATTATGCATGCTTATGACCTCCTGCTCAACCCTTCCATCCTAAATAGTCCAACTAGTTTGCATCCGGTAATTAATGTCCTTGTTTTGGTTGGTAACCAAACTCATGCATAGAAGCTTTAACATTAATGAAATGTTGATGTGTCTAGATTGGATTTATGATTTAACTTAAAACTGTTGCTTCATCTCATTTAATAGAGTAGTTTTCCTTTCAACATTTTACTTTTTGTATCTACTTACAACATTTATTTTAATGTATTTAATTTATGTACTTATAGATGGTAGTTTTTATTTGTTAAATCATTTCCTAATAATGAAGAGCTCTAGTAATTCACATGGGTCGATTTTATATGAACATGTGCTACTAAATGTTTTCCTGTCAAGATTGAAATGTTTTTACATGTTATAAGTTGGAGATTCTGGTTTCTAGTCCATTTGCCAAAGATTAAGCACATGTCCCCAAGTAGGAGCCAATATTTACCACCTAGTATGCATAGGGTGTTCACTAGACAAAAGAATTCATCCAACTAGGGACCTTCCAATCCCCCATTCACATCGACTAGTCTTGTGCCCAGTTGCTTGTCCTTTTGCACTTCCTTTGTCATGGTCAAAGGAAGTTGTTTCTAGAAGTTTGATGTCCTTTATGTTAGTCCCTGAGATGTACTAGGATGAAATATTGCACACTAAGGAATGTCATAACTAATTTTTTTTTTTTTTTTATATTTTCGATTGAAATCTCCTTGGAACTTTTATGTAAAATCAACCTTTCTTGAAATTTTCTTGTAAGTAAATTTTTATGAGCAATTATGACGGTGTAAAATAATTGTACAAGAATTTCGCATAGTGTAACCGTACTTTGGATAATATCGAGGGTGGATTTAGAAGATGGAGACAAAAATAGGCATAAGAGGGGCCTACAGGATGGAATTATTTAATCCTAATGGAAGCATACATGTATTGAGCTTTGATTTAAAGAATTCATTAGTTCTTTAACAAAATGCATGGTAAATCATGAGTTTATTTATGAATTTTCGGGATACAAGACATTCAAGGAGACAACAAAAATTTAATATTGTTGAATATCATAAGATAAGGATTATTACATTACAAATCAATTCATTCGCTCAACAACTGATAGAGTCTGTTACATTATAGACCTTTTAGGAGTAACTAAATTCTGTTGACTCTAACTGACTTACAACAAACTTGTAAGCATGTCCTTTTCACTTTGACTCCTCAACAAATTCACAACTTTTACTCTTTCAACTCCTTTTCCTTGAATTTTTCTTTTTTCCTCTTGTTTAATTTATTTGTCGTCTCGTGTATACATTTGGATGCATAATTAGATGCCCCATTTCTTGAATTACTATTTAATTATCTATAGGTATTCCTGCGGGTCCTGTCATTTGGTGCATCATTTTTAACATTCTCTTTACCTTCAAGTGGAATAAAATCCAACGAGGTTTGCTCACCCACACCTGAAACTGTAGGAAATCGCTATCTACCTTACTCCCCCTATGGTATACTGTCACATGCCCCAATTTGCAAAAAAAATTTAATGTTATTGAGAAACATTATGTTATATTTTATGCTATGTTTGTAATTGATGACCAAGTGGAGTCAAGAATAATTAATGTATTTTTAGAATATTTTATTTATAAATAAATAAATGACGAGACAACAGTTTAGAGAAGCTATTAAAAGAGTGTTAACTAGTCACTTGGTGGAGGAGATTGGGTGGAGAGTATACTGACAAGTGGTAGCATCCTCAAACTACTTCTAACTGTTGCAGGTGGCAAATTCCCTATATTTGTGGTCAAGATTCCCCAAGAAAGTGGAATTGGAGCAGGTGGCTCATCAAGTAAAAACTGACCCAGAAGACCTAGGCATTATTATAAAATTTCCCATTGAAGACAGCTGAGGCTGCTCATTTCTGAAAAGGTGATCATTCAGTGTGAATGAAGTGCACATGAGAAATTCAATGGAGGGGATTTACTGAAGTGAGTTTGAGGGGTTAACTGCTGAGAACTGAACTTATGCAGCTATTAGGCTGAAGTTCTTACTGCTGTAAGCAGGTTTGGATTATTGCTGTAATTTGACTAGTCAGGTGACAAAAGGTCTTAAGGATACATCCTTCACCTAGTACTCTACCAAGAGGACCAGAAAACAGGCTTGGGGGTCCTGAGGAAGTGTAGACTAATATTCCTCCAAGTGTTGGTTGGGAGGAGAAACCTCCTTAAGCTGTTGTCACCTCATCATCTGACAGGTTTTTATTGTTCATGTTATTTATAATTTGTTTATTGTTTTCAGCAAATGATCATTAGTTTTCAAATAAATGCATGTTATTGTTTTGGTTAGGGTTTGCACAAAAAGAATGTTGTGTATTGATAATATTAGTGATTAGTAGATTATGTTTAGAATAATAGGCATATTAGTAAATGAAAGTAATTATAAATAAATTACCACACTGTATTTTTCCATGCCTTAAATAGGAAGTACTCTAGTATAGCGGGTTGATCAAGTAGATGTGAAGATTTGTTTATCAACTCTGAATAAAACAAAATGTAAAAGATTTCCTTTAGAGTTTGTATGTGAAGCATTACAGAAAATAGTAGTACTTGCTCTAGTTACTGAAAGTATCTATATTGACCAATTATCTAGAAAAGAACTGAATATATATAGAATTATTTATAGGCATACTATTCACATAAGAATTTCTAGTACTAATAATTATTATAAACATAATAGATACAATTATTTAAATAAACATAGGAATAGTTAAAAGATATTACCAGGATTTTAACCAAGATAGTAATCCATAGGACTTGTTAATAAATTACTTCCAGTTCACTTTTTACTATCTGTTCAGCAATACAAATACTTAGGGTTTTACAAGAGGTAGGTTTAATTCCTTAAAGACATACTTTTACTATCTTAACCATGACATAACATTTAGCAGCTATAATTATTTATTACTGAAAGTAATAATAGGAAAACAAAACTAAGAACCATTTCTGTAGAAATCCATATCAATTCGGAACTGTAGGTTATTTCAAATAATAACAAATTTGAAAGAGAAACAGAGTGTTGTATTCACCTAAGAATACTGTAAAAAATTTAAATAGTAACCGTAATACTATAAACCCTTTATACCGAATGTTTTTATTAAATAATATTGTAAATGAACTAAACAAAAACAAAATAGCATAAGCATAATGGCCCACAGCCTCTTATAACCCTGTCGAGGCTTAAAGCTTGTACAAAAACACATCATATAATTCTTATAAAAATAGTAAGACCGTAAATGAAAAATTATATTTTACTAATAAACTTGCCAGTTTACAAGTTTCGACTGAGCGAGCAGTCATCTCTTTTCATTTAAAAACCAATGAAAAATATTAAGTAACCTGGTAGAGGTCGAATAACATTATCTCGACTTAGGGACGAGTTCAAAGAAAAAGATAAACAAAACAACTTTTACATCATCTAAGCCGTAAAGGCCCTGTTAAGTAAAACCCAAGTTATGGCTGCAATAGCCTTCCAAAACTTGCACATATTTACCCTTTAGGGTTTTCATTACAAAAACAAAACAACACAATGAACAACCTATCAAGTAATACTCAGGCCAAGTTCATCTAAGCAGCAAGTATCCTCATCTTTCTTTCACCATAATACCAATGTAACCCTCAGTTCAACCAGGGATTACTAGGTTGTGAGGTCCTGAATGGAGAGGTGTGCTTGCAGCTAAACCCCAACTTCCGAAAGAGGCACCTACGCAGAGAAAATGGTGGTTAGCACAGCATTAATTTTTTTTTTTAAAACTTAATATCACTGAAAAGTAAAGGTCATTACCGGAAGTTTACCTGAATTGTCGTCCGGGGAAACTAGTGGTCGCAAGTAGCTAACACAACTCGATGGCTTATGGAAGAGTAGTGCCTCAAATGAGTCTAATGCACTGGTTACAACTGAACCTTGAGTCCTTGAATCTCTGAAGAAAAATGAGCAATCACTCCAACCTTAAACACCAAGAATCCACCATATAATCTCACCAAAACCGAGCTTGCAGAGTTATGTCGAAAGGCTATTTGTAAACAAGAGAACTGGCAGTGTCATGGTGGCCATGAGCTCGTAGCTCAGCCGCACTTGTTGAAGAGATCTGAGTAATGTGAATAAGAAGGGTTAGGGATTCTCTTTTACGTCAACCTCATCTATGGACAAAACCTCACCATGTGTCCATAAATTATTTTCCTCAATGTGGGTAGTGTTCTATAGTCAACGGTGTAGTTCGAGCCTGCACGAAATCATTACATAGAAAAAGTTTTAATCATATAAACCTTGTGCATTCTATGATTTCCAATCATGTTTCATTTTATTATTTTTGAAGCTTCGTTTACTAAATATAGGGTTATGATATAGAAGTTTTCTTTTAGGGTTTGGTTATGGGTCATTTTTATGAAGTTCTTTTATAAATCATGTAAATTTATACGTGTAAAGGACTCCCATAATGTTAATCTACAATAAGAATGAGATCCAATGAAACCTAGAATTGGGGAACAAAAGGGTAGAGGAGACCAAGTATCTATAGGATATCTTAAAGTATGAAAATCAACAAACTTATCTTGAGAGTTTTATAAACAACTTGTAAAAAGGGTTTAGTTTATAACTAAAGGATACACTAGGATTGAGTGTATAAGATATAAGTACTAAGAACTCAAACTAAAGGACTGTAAAGCAATAAGGAATATTTCTTCAGCTAAAAAAAGATTCATGGTTCGGTTCTTTTATTAAATTGAGTATTGGGAATGCTAGTAAATATAGTCCGTAGACTATGTTCAAAGTCTAAGTAACAATTCTAGAAACTTAGTAAGGAGTCAATAGTTAAAGTAATCTTGTTAGCATTGAGAGAAATGTTGTGTATAAAACCCTAAAATGAAGATAATTGTGATGGACACTAAATAGTATGGAGTGTATTAAGCTGCAAGATATGAACTGAATCTCTTTACATCTAAAACTCTAAACCACAATTACTATAAACAGGAATACAAGATTTTACTAGAAGTTGAATCAAAATCATCTAGGGTTTCAGATATCTTTGGACAATATGTGATCATGCAGTTTAACCTATGCATAGATGGTTTGATATAATGTCATTACGAAGTTTTGACAATAATAGAAATACATATTAACATTACCTTTAATGGAGAAAAGATGTAGTTAAAACACTCTAAGTCTAGCATCATTAACATGCTAGAGAAGTATGTTCTTGACTTGAATTTAAATATTATTTTACTGGAACGTATGTTTACCTGCTAAACCTGTAAGGAACCATTAGTCCCACTGTGTTAGTATAAAGCTAAGTAAGCCCCGATCACCTATAAGAATATTTCCCTATTTGACAAAAGAAATCATCAGTATATCTAGCAACAATAAAATACAAGTTCTTTTTCTACTTCTGGAAGAATTACAACTGCCAAGTCAAAAACAACATTAACTCAGCTATCAAGGAGAAGCCTTTAGTTATTACAAAATCTTATAAAGAAGCGACTCTTTGTTTATCATATAAACTATTTTATTATCTGCTAACTGTTAGTGGTACGTTAGCGGCAACAATAGACATTTTATGTCACTTGAAAATTTTTAAAGTTTTATGAATTTTTGAGTTATTACATGTGGTATCAGAGCACAAGGTTCAAACACTAGGCTTGAATGTAGCTCAACTTGCTTATGTGGAACAGTAAATTTAAATAAACATGTTGATGTTGTTTTCTTTTGAATGATACACCCAGAGAAATTTGTTTTTTCCTGATTTAATGATAGGTATGGATAGATTGGAAAAATATGCGGATGAGGAATCTCCTTACACTGAATGAAATAATTTTCAAAAAGAACCTATACAAGAAGAGATAACTAATAATTCTTCCAAACTACTACAAACAGTCAAGGAATTAAAAACATAGATGGAATCGGTTAAGAAGGAAAATGAGAGGATTCTGAGAGCTCAAGAGGAGCTAAATCATATTTTAATAGAAAGATTTCATACTGAGGGAAAAGATAAAAGAACTGAGTCTGAAAATATGGGTTACCATCATAAAGATAAAAAGACTTAATAAGTTAAAAATGAAAGTAGCTCATCTTCTGAATTATATGGTGATTTACATAAACAAAACTTTCATTATACTAGTGACAGTAGTGAAGATAATCACCATACTAGGAAAAGAAAGTTTAAACCTTACGAAGAAATCTCTGGGGAGTTGAAGAAGATCAAGCCACCAACCTTTAATGGAGAAACTGAAAAGGGGGAAGAAGCAGAATTCTGGCTGTCTAGGATGAAGAAATATTTCTAAATTTATAACTACTCTAATCAACTGAAGGCTAAGATGGCTATTTATAATCTCATAGGAAAAGCAGATATATGGTGGCAGGACCTAAAAAGAGTAAAAGGTATAAGGGAGAAAAATATAAATTGGAGTACATTTAAGAAATATTTCAAAAAGAAATCTTTATCTGGATAGTATTATGAGAAAGGGGCTAAGGAATTTTACGAGCTAAAACTGGGAACAATGAATATGAAAGCACCGAATAGTAAATTTCTAAGTCTGCTCAGATATGTGCCATATATTGTGGACGAGAAACCTAAGGTACAACGGTTTCTCAGCTATTCACCTTATCATATAAAGGATAGAATTGAGTATGACAATCCGAAAACATTAGAAGAAGCAATGAGAAAAGTGAATTTCTATTATGAACATAATTGTAAAATGGAAAGTATGACCAACCAGAAGGCCAAAAGGAATAATAACTTTGAACAGAAAAAGAAAGATTTTGTTCCTAATCGAAATTTTAAAAATAGTAACATCAGAAATTTTCCTAGTAAAAATTTCCAAGGGAACAAAGGTAATTCACAGACCAATCCAAATAATCAAAGGAATAAAGAATCTGCTAACAACCACAGTAACTATACAAAGAATTTTGAACGAAAGGAACCCATAAAGTGTTGAGAATGTAATGGTCCACATTATGCATCAGTTTGCCCCATTCGGAAGAAGACTGTTAGCAACATACACACAATACAGGAGGAGGTGACTGTTGGTGGTCTAGCGAGGACAATGCCTAGGATCAATGCAACGTTAGAGAACCGGCAAACAGATTATCAAACTTCCATGGTGGAAGTGGAAGGTAAGATAAATCAAATAAATATATCTATTTTAATTGATCTAGGAGCTAGTTTAAGCTATATTTCTCTTAGTTTAGTAGAAAAGTGTAAGCTTTCAGTTGAAAAGTTTGCAAGATCTTGGTTATTTCAACTAGCTACTGGTGCAAAGAGAAAAGTAATTAGCTTTGTTAAGAACTATGCAGTAACTATGGATCAGTTTGAAACCTCTGTTAAGCTCAATGTGCTACCTTTAGGTTCATATGATATATTAATTGGTATGGATTAGTTAGAACAACATAGGGTGGTCCTGAATTGCTTTGATAAAACCTTCACTTGCATAAATAGCAATGGAAAGTTAATAAATGTAAAGAGAATCCCTAGGAAAATAGTTGTAAGGCATATTTATGCTTTGCAGCTTAAGAGAGATGTTAGGAAAGGCTGTAAGGATTTTGTCGTAACTAAAATCAATGAAGAAAACACTAACAACATAGATAAATTAAAATTGGAGGATATTCCGATTCTAAGGGGCTATTCAGATGTATTTCCAGAAGAAATTCCTGGACTGCCTCCAAAACGGAAATTAGATTTTACTATTGAGCTGGTACCTGGTGCAGTGCCCAGTTCAAAATCCCCTTATCGGATGAATATACTAGAATTAAATGAATTTAAGTCACAGTTAAAATAACTCATTCATAAGAATTACATTAGATCCAGTTTGTCTCCCTAGGGGGCACCTGTCATCTTTGTTAAGAAGAAGGATGGAACTCTACAAATTTGTATAGATTATCGTCAACTAAATAAAATGACTATCAAGAACAGATACCCATTACCTCGCATAGATGATCTGTTTGATCAACTACGTGGAGCAATGGTATTTTCAAAGATTGATTTACGATCTGGATACCACCAGGTTTGAATCAAGGATGAAGACATCTTTAAAACAACCTTTAGGACCTAATATGGACATTACGAGTTTGTCGTTATTCCATTCGGGCTTACTAATGCTCCAACTGTTTTTATGTGTCTGATGAATAATGTAATGCACAAATATCTGGATAAATTTATGGTCATATTTATTGACGACATCTTAATTTACTCAAAGTTTGAAGAGGAACATAAAGAACACTTAAAAATTGTCTTGCAAGAATTACGAAAGCATCAAATTTTTGCAAAATTTAGTAAATGTGACTTCTTTAAAGATAAAATCCAGTATTTAGGTCATGTGGTGACTAAGGAAGGAATTTTTGTTGACTCCGAAAAGATAAAGGCAATTGAAGATTGGCCAGTCCCAAAAGACATAACTGACGTCCGATCATTCATGGGGATTACTAGTTATTATCAGAGATTCATCGAAGAGTTTTAAAAAATTGTGAATCCTATAAGCTCCTTGCAGAAAAAGGAGAAGAAATTCGATTGGAGTCAGAAGTGTGAAGACAGTTTTAAAAAGTTAAAAACATTATTAACCAACCCACCAATTCTAAGAATTGATGACCCTAATAAATATTTTATGGTATGTACTGACGCATGCAATGACGGTTTAGGTGGAGTATTAACTTAGGAAGGACACGTCATTGCTTATGAGTCTAGGAAGCTGAAGATTCATGAGAAAAATTATGCGACCTATGACTTAGAATTCACTGCCGTCATACATGCCTTAGAGATGTAGCGTCATGATTTAATAGGAAGGAAGTTTATACTAATGACAGATAATAAAGGATTGAAATATCTGTTGGATCAACCTAACTTGAATGCTAAGCAGGCTAGGTGGCTAGCTTTTCTGAGTGAATATGATTTTGA
This sequence comes from Pseudotsuga menziesii, assembly GCA_001517045.1. NCBI lineage: Eukaryota > Viridiplantae > Streptophyta > Pinopsida > Pinales > Pinaceae > Pseudotsuga > Pseudotsuga menziesii. The sequence goes on from LPNX010991809.1 coordinate 347,426, forward strand.
AATTCAACATATTAAAGGAAATGAGAATAAATTTCCTGAAGCATTAACTAGAAATGCAAAGCTGAATTTTACAGCAGCCATCAACATTTATACAACAGACTTGGAAGAACAACTAGACGCTGGAATAGAACAAGATGAAAATTATCGAAAATTACAAGCAAAAGTAAAATAAAATTTAATAGGAAGTCTAAGTACAGGGTATAGCTTGAATGAAAAATGATTATTATTGTATAAAGATAGATTATACGCACCTAATGTACCTAAGATTAAGCTGCTAATTTTAAATGAAGTTCATAAAACTCCTTATTCAGGGCATCTGGGTTATCGGAAAACCATAACCATGCTAAGAAAGGATTATTTCTGGCCAAACATGAAAAATGAATTAGTAGAATATATTGCTAGGTGCTTTGAATGTTAGCAAGTAAAAACTAAACATCAGCATCCAGCTGGGCTACTTCAACCATTGTCTATTCGTAGCTAGAAATGGGAGATAAATAACCTTGATTTTGTCACGGGACTACCTAGAAATCAAAACTTAAATGACTCAATAATGGTAGTTGTTGATAAGTTAGTAAAGTAGCCCATTTTCTACCTGTAAAAACTACTTATAAAGCTGCAAATATTGCTGATATTTTCTTAAAATGATTTTTTTTGGTTGCATGGAATACCGAAGGTGATAATTTCAGACCAAGACCCTAAATTTACAGGTAACTTTTGGAAATCTTTGTTTAAAGGGTTAAATAATACGTTAAACTTTAGTACCTATTTCCATCCTCAAACTGAGAGACATACTAAAAGATTAAATTAGGTATTGGAAGATCTACTCGGAATGTATGTAAAGGAGCATCCAGGTAAATGGGAAGATTATTTACACCTGGTAGAATTTGCTTACAATAATCATTATCAAGCTTCAGCTAGATATAGTCCCTTTGAAATTATGTATGGAAAGAAATGCAACACTCCCATGTCTTGGAGTAATCCAATGGACATATTAGTGTTAGGACCTGAATTATTGAAGGAGATGGAAGTAATTGTAAAACATGCACAAAGTAAATTGAAAGTTGCGCAAGATCGATAGAAAATCCAAGAAGACCTTAAACGAACTCCAAAGGAGTTCCAGGTAGGCGAACATGTTTTTATTAAGGTGAGACCCAAAAATACTTCTCTAAGGCTCTGTGGCTGTGCTAAACTAGCACCTCGATATTGTGGTCCTTTTGAAATACTATCCAAGGTAGGACATGTAGCATATAAGTTAGCTCTACCACCAAATCTAAGAGTTCACAATGTTTTTCATATTTCTGTATTAAAAAAATATGTACATGATGCTACTCATGTTATTAATTGGAATGATGTGCAAGTGGAATCCGAAGGAGATTTTCTGGTGGAACCGAATTATATCCTCGAAAGGAGGGAGATCTCACTTCAGAATCACACCATTGGTCAAGTGAAGTTGCAATCGAAGCACCTTAGTCCAGAAGAAACCACCTAGAAATTGGAAAGTCATATGCGGGATGCATATCCAATTCTATTTCATGGGAACTCTGAGGACGAGGAATAAATAACATCGAGGACGATGTTATAGATTAAGGGGGTGTGTATGTCACATGCCCCAATTTGAAAAAATAATTTGAGGAACATTATGTTATATTTTATGCTAAGTTTGTAATTGATGACCAAATGGGGTCAAGAATAATTAATGTATTTTTCAGAATATTTTATTTATAAATAAATAAATGATGAGACAACAGTTTAGGGAAGTTGTTAAAAGAGTGTTAATTGGTCACTTGGTGGAGGAGATTGGGTGGAGAGTATACTAACAAGTGGCAGAATCCTCAAACTACTTCTAATTGTTGCAGGGGGAAACTTCTCTATATTTGTGGTCAAGATTCCCCAAGAAAATCGAATTGAAGCAGGTGGCTCATTAAGTAAAAACTGACCCAGAAGACCTATGCATTATTATAAAATTTTCCATTGAAGACAGCTGAGGTTGCTCATTTCTGAAAAGGTGATCATTTAGTGTGAATGAAGTGCACATGAGAAATTCAATGGAGGGGATTTACTAAAGTGAGTTTGAGGGGTTAATTGCTGAGAATTGAACTTATGCAGCTATTGGGTTGAAGTTCTTACTTCTGTAAGCAGGTTTGGATTACTGCTGTAATTTGACCAGTCAGGTGACATAAGGTCTTAAGGATACATCCTTCATCCAATACTCTACCAGGAGGACCAGGAAATAGGCTCGGGGGTCCTGAGGAAGTGCAAACTAAGCTTTCACCAGGTGTTGGTTGGGAGGAACAACCTCCTTAAGCTGTTGTCACCTCATCATTTGACATATTTTTATTGTTCAGGTTATTTATAATTTGTTTATTGTTTTCAACAAATGATCATTAGTTTTCAAAGAAATGCATGTTATTGTTTTGGTTAGGGTTTAGACAGAAAATAATGTTGTGTATTGATAATATTAGTGATTAGTAGATTATGTTTAGAATAGTAGGCATATTAGTAAATGAAAGTAATTAGAAATAAATTACCACATTGTATTTTTCCACGCCTTAAATAGGCAGTACTCTAGTATAGCAGGTTTCTCAAGTATATGTGAAGATTTTTTTATCAACTCTGAATAATAAAAAAATGTACATGACTTCTTTTAGAGTTTGTATGTGAAGCATTACATAAAATAGTAGTACTTGCTCTAGTTATTGGAAGTATCTATATTGATCAATTATCTAGAAAAGAACTGGATATATATATATATATAGGCATAGAAGCATTTCTAGTACTAATAATTATTATAAACATCATAGATAGAATTATTTAAATAAACATAGGAACAGTTAAAATATATTACCAAGATTTTCACCAAGATGGTAATCCATAGGACTTGTTAATAAATTACTTACAGTTCATTTTTTACTATTTGTTTAGCAATACAAATACTTAGGGTTTTACAAGAGATAGGTTTAAATCCTTAAAGACAGACTTTTACTATCTTAACCATGACATAACATTTAGCAGTTGTAATTATTTATTACTGAAAGTAATAATAGGAAAACAAAAATAAGAACCATTTCTGTAGAAATTGATATCAATTTGGAATTGTAGGTTATTTCAAATATTAACAAATTTGAAAGAGAAACAAAGTGTTGTATTCACCTAATAATACTATCAAAAGTTTAAATAGCAACAAATACTATAAACCCTTTATACTGAATGTTTTTATTAAATAATACTGTAAACGAACTAAATAGAAACAAAATAGCATAAGCATAATGGCCGACGGCCTCTTATAACCATGTCGAGGCTTAAAGCCTATACAAAAACACATCATATAATTCTTGTAAAAATAGTAAGACAGTAAACCAAAAATTATATTTTACTAATAACCTTACCAGTTTACAAGTTTTGACTGAGCGAGCAGTCATCTCTTTTCATTTAAAAACCACTGAAAAATCTGAAGTAACCAGGTAGAGGTCGAATAACATTATCTCGGCTTAGAGCCGAGTTCAAAGAAAAAGATAAACAAAAAACTTTTACATCATCCAAGCAATAAAGGCCAAGGCCCTGTTAAGTAAAACCCAAGTCATGGCTACAATAGCCTTCAAGAACTTGCACATATTTACCCTTTAGGGTTTTCATTAAAAAAAAACAACAACAAAATGAACAACCTATCAAGTAATACTCAGGCCGAGTTCATCTAAGCAGCAAGAATCCTCATATTTCTTTCACCATAATACCAATGCAGGAGAAGACCCTCAGTTCAACCGGGGCTTACCAGGTTGCGAGGTCGTGAATTGAGAGGTGTGCTTGTAGCTAAAACCCAACTTCCAGAAGAGGCACCTAAGTAGAGAAAATGGTGGTTAGCACAACATTAAAAATGTTTTTAAAAAAAAAACTTAATATCACTGAAAAGTAAAGGTCATTACCGAAAGTTTACCTGAATTATCGTTCGGGGAAACCAGTGGTCGCAAGTAGCTGACACAGCTCGATGGCTTATTGAAGAGTAGTGCCTTGGACGAGTCTAATGCACTGGTTACAACTAAACCTTGAGTCCTTGAATCTTTGAAGAAAAATGAGCAATCACTCCAACGTTAAACACCGAGAATCCACCATATAATCTCACCAAAACCGAGCTTGCAGAGTTATGTCGAAAGGCTGTTTGTAAACAAGAGAACTGGCAGTGTCATGGTGGCCACGAGCTTGTAGCTCGACTGCACCCGTTGAAGAGATCCGAGCAATGCGAATAAGGAGGGTTAGGGCTTCTCTTTTAAGTCAACCTCATCTATGGACAAAACCTCACCATGTGTCCATAAATTATTTTCCGCAATGTAGGCAGTGTTCTATAGTCAGCGGTGTAATTCAAGCTTGCACGAAATCATTACATAGCAAAAGTTTTAATCATATAAACTTGCGCATTCTATGATTGCCAATCATGTTTCATTTTATTATTTTCGAAGCTTTGTTTACTAATTATAGGGTTATGATATAGAAATTTTCTTTTAGGGTTTGGTTATGGGTCATTTTTATGAAGTTCTTTTATAAATCATGTAAACTTATACATGTGTAAAGGACTCCCTTAATGTTAATCTACAATAAGAATGAGATCCAATGACACCTAGAATTGGGGAACAAAAGGGTAGATGAGACCAAGTATCTATAAGATACCTTAAAGTATGAAAATCAACAAACTTATCTTGAGAGTTTTATAAACAACTTGTAAAAAGGGTTTAGTTTATAACTAAAGGATACACTAGGATTGAGTGTATAAGATACAAGTATTAAGAACTCAAGGAAAAGGATTGTAAAGTAACAAGGAATATTTCTTCAGCTAAAAAGAGATTCATGGTTCGGTTCTTTTATTAAATTGAGTATTGGGAATGCTAGTAAATACAGTCCTTAGACTATGTTTGGAGTCTCAGTAATAATTCTAGCAACTTAGTAAGGAGTCAATAGTTAAAGTAATCTGGTTAGTATTGAGAGAAATGTTGTGTATAAAACCCTGAAACGAAGATAATTGTGGTGGACACCAAACTTTATGGAGTGTATTAAGCTGCAACATATGAGCTGAATCTCTTTACATCTAAAACTCTAAATCACAATTACTATAAATAGGAATACAAGCTTTTACTAGAAGTTGAATCAAAATAATCTATGGTTTTGGATATCTTTTGACAATATGTGATCATGTATTTTAACCTATGCATAGAGGGTTTGATATAACATCATTACGGAGTTTTGATAGCAATAGAAATATAGATTAGCATTACCTTTAATGGAGACAAGCTGCAGTTAAAACACTCTAAGTCTAGCATCATAAACATGCTAGATAAGTATCTTCTTGACTTGAATTTAAATATTATTTTATTGGAACGTATGTTTACCTGCTAAACCTATAAGGAACCATCAGTCCCAATGTGTTAGCATAAAGCTAATTAAGCCCTGATCACCCATAAGAATCTTTCCCTACTTGACAAAAGAAATCATTAGTATATCTAGCAGCAGTAAAATACGAGTTCTTTTTCTACTTCTGGAAGAATTACAACTGCTAAGTAAAAAACATCATTAACTCAGCTATCAAGGAGAAGCCTTTAGTTATTACAAAATCTTATAAAGAAGCGACTCTTCGTTTATCTTATAAACTGTTTGATTATCTACTAACCGTTAGTGGTACGTTAGCAGCAACAATAGACATTTTATGTCACTTGAAAAATGTTAAATTTTTATGAATTTTTGAGTTATTACATGTACTAGAAGTATTCCCTGTAGTTTTATTTTGAGGTGGCATTGATAGCTTAGAAAACTTGGATACTATGTGTCAATCCTTTCCCATTGGAATATGGTGGCCCTTAAATACCTCGAGGTATATTGCAACATTGGTATTTTTCTCGTGGATTATAGGTCAAAGCTCCTTCAACAACCTCTTGAAATGTATCCATATCTTAAAATAAGGCCTTAACTTGTTAATACCCCAATCTCCAGTTATAACATCTTCTCATTTTCTTCCTGAGCTTGACTCAGTTCAGGGGCTTGAATTGGTTGGATTGCAAGTATGTTGAGTTCTTTTATGAAGTGAGATATTTCATTATCTTTCTCCTTCAAGATAGACTTGGAATGAGATCCATCACCTGGATCAACACTTAATTCCATGATCTTACTTTCAAGATCTTTGATGGTGACTTGTTTTTCTTTTTCTGTCACCTTTTCTACCTTCCATAACTCTTTCTAATGACGCTCTAATATTTTTCTCTAGTTTGATATATTGTACTACATTCTTGATGATCATGACAATAGTTTCTTTATATAAATATACCTTGTCTAACTTCTCCAATTGACTGAAATCTACTTGATATTCATCAGCTCTCTAGTCACAAAGGCTAGCGGGATATGGCATTGTAGGTTCTACCACAAACCACTTCAAAGTGCCATTTTTGTGATATGATACTACGAGTAGTCTCTTCCATGATGCAAGTATTTTTCTTTTGGCATCATTAATCAATTTGACATTCCTTTCCCTTATATTCTTGTATTTGGTTTGTAAATATGCCTTTACATGCACCGTGTCTACTGAAGGTCATTTTGAAGGTGTTGTTTGCAACATTTGAGGCTTTGTGAATTCCATGGAAGGGTAGTGAGTAAACTTAATTGCTAACCCCCTTTTCTTGACTAGAGGCTATGGTGTTATTTCATCCAACTTACTGGGAAGCTCGTATGTTTGTTCTTCTTCTACCAATGCTTGTTCAACCTCCCCTCCCTTTGTACTGACATTTTTAGCTTGATGGCCTTGCTCTACATCATCTACTTACATATCTGTAGAAATCTCTTTAGCTCCTCTCTTCTACCTTGCTTGCTGCTCTAAAACCTTTTCCTCTTATACTTCTTTGGATTTGTAGGACCTTCTCCTAGCCTTATAAGTTGACAATCCTTTCCCAGTCTAGTCTTGGCACATGCTCATAAGTATATTTTTTGTTTTCAACTCTTTGATTGGAGATAGTTTCATGAGGGTCATAGTGCACAACTTCCGCTTTCTTTAAATTTAACTGATTCAAGAAAACTTCCAGGTATTAGATTGACTTTAAACCTCTAAGTTGGAAGGGTTCTATCTCTTGTGACAATAAGAAAGATCTTTGATGTTTGAAGTGTCTGAAATTCATGTTATCTACCAGAAATATATGCCTTGCATACTCCATTATAAAGACTCTTGGTGTGAGGAAGGCCCTAACATGAAGAAAATCATTGATCTCAAGGATAAGTTGGCTAGGACATTGGAAATGAAGGATTTAGGAGCAGCAAATAAAATTATAGGGATGAAAATACATGGGGACAAAAGAAGGTAGGAATATTTGGTTAAGTAAAAAATCATATATAGAAATTATTTTGATGTGCTTCAATATGAAAAATGTAAAACTAGTTACCAACCCACTTCATGCACAATGCACACTTCAAAGTTGTCTTCCAAACAATGTCCTAACACAGAAGTAGAGAGGACAAGCATGTCTTGTGTACCACATTAATTAGTAGTAGGGGGCCTCATGTTCTCCATGGTGAGAAACATACCAAATATTTCTCAAGCAATGGCAGTTGTTCGTCTATTCATGGCGAATCCTAGTAAGGAGCATTGGAATCTTGTGCAATGGATACTAAGATATTTAAGGGGAAATTCACGCATTGCTATTTTATGCAGATCAACATATTTAAAAATTAAATGTTTTGTAAATTCTAATTTTGTTGGAGATAGAGATGGATGAAAGTATACTATAGGATATGCTTTCACTCTTTCTGGTGGAATTGTGAATTGGACATCTAAGTTGTATGGGTGGTGGCTTGATCAACCATTGAATCAGATTAAATGGAAAAAACTTAAGCCAATAAAAGGAAATATGGATAGATTCCTATTTCCACCTAACCTATCCTTAGTTTGTATCCTAAACCCTAGTTTGTATTCTAAACACTAAAAAACCTATTTTGTAGCATAAACACTAGTTTGTATTCTAAACCCCAGAAATAATAGTTTGTAGCCACTAAGATATCAGTGACCAATCGCTCATATCAAATGCAATGCCACCATTGACCAATATCTAGTCGCAAACATTCATTCCTTTAAAACTTAATCTATCCCCATAAACCTAATTTGGAAACCTAATCTAGCCCTAGAAACCTAATTTAGATACCTAATCTAGGACTAGAAACCTAATTTAGAAATCTAGAAACCTAATTTATACCTAGAAACCCTAGAAACCTAATCAAAACACTAATATAACCTTAGAAACCTAATCTAGATATGTAGAATCCTAGAAACCTAATCTAACCCCAGAAACCCTATATGTCTTCTTGATTCCATAATTTTTTATGGGTCACTATATGTATTATTCATTGTAGGATCACCAATTGGGATTCCTTAACGGTCTTGGGTGCATATGTGAGATAAAAGGTGTGTGCATGAAATGACGAATGTACATGTGGTATTGGAGCATGCACATGCAACCTTAGAATGTGTATGTGGGGAGGTAATGCGTGCGTATATGTTTTATAATTTGGTGTGCATAGTGCCACTTGCACCAAATGTTGGAGTTTTCATGTCATTATTACATATCATGTCATTATTAATATTCATTGCTTAGTGGAACACATGGTAATTCTTGCACTGGGAGTCAAATTCCATGGAATCCACCATGAAAGCTTTTAATTAGCATGACCAACTTTTCTATTCCAAATTACATGTTCCCAAAATTACGGGACTTGATTCGAATTCTTGGTGGTTGTTTTCGTCGTCGAGACCAATTTGGCATATGTACCTAAATGACTACATGGGTCTACATGCAAATGGACATAAAAAAAACCATGCATCAGATCGTGAAACTGTCAATTTCATTTGATTATGGAATCAAATTATAGGTAGGGGTTCCCAACTCATTTGAGTTCCATTGCTGGAGATACCTTTTATTTGGCCATACATGACACTAGGGTTTTTCTCACTAGAACACCTATCAAATCTTACATTGGGGGTCAAAATCCAAAGCAAGTAGCATAATTGTGTTCTATCATCTCCCACTATTTTGTTTTTCCATTATGGACATGATCACACTGTCAACAATGGCTCGGGAGATTCTAATTAAAATTTGACCCCCTTGTGCAAAATTGGCATTAACCCTTACTGAGAAAAATACTAGTTTTGGATATGGTATAATACAAAAATTTATAGGAAATTGAATCATGGTAGAGGGGTTTCCTTGGATAAAATATGACACCCTAAATCCATTGGAATTTATAGTTTCACGATTCGAGTTACGGTTTTCATTCTATGGTCAATTGAAATTCACCCCAAGGCCATTCAGGGTCAATTTGTGAATTTTCACAAGGGGAAATAAATCCAAATTGGGAAACATATTTGGGTTCCATTATCTCCCATAGTTATGTTTTGTTAGTGTATACATGGTCACACTTCCCATGACTGCATAAGAGATTTCAATTCAAAATTGACCCCCTTGTGTAAAATTGGCATGGACCAATAACAAAAGGATGCACACTTTATAACCCTCCCACTATCATTTGTATCCATATTTGGTGTATCCATTCCCAAACACACCTAAAAGAGCTAAAAATCAATTCTATATCCTGTTTTGAATTCTATGCTCCGGGCTTAGATTCACCATGTGTCCCTGAAAGGATCTGGTTTACGAGTTGCAACTGGAGATATAAAGATGAATGTGGATAAAAAAGGTGAACCATTGACTCTGTTGGATTTGTGACATCAAAATAGTGCTAGGGGTTCCTCTTCCCCATGGGTCCATGGCCTAAAACTTGTCTTGTTTGATGATTACATAAACTAGGGTTTTAGTTAGTAAGAGGTAATGCAATTATGCAACCAGGGTACAAATTTGTAAATTCCTCGACTAGGAACTTGTGGCTAGAACCCCACATGGATCCTACCCAAAAAAAATTGCATCATCTCACAAAACTCAATTATATTTCCTCGTTCGAATCCTATGCCCTTGTCAAAGAATCACCATGTGTCCTTGAATGCCTTTAGGAGGCGATTTGCAACATGCCATAGAACAATGACCATGGCTCAGATCAATGAACCACTGAATCTATTGGAATAAATACATTAGAGTAATTCTAAGGGTGGTGCCTCTCTTCCTTAGGTCCATTTCCTAGAGCTTATCCTTTCCAACAATTTGGAAACTAGGGTTTCTATTCGCAATAGACAATCCAATTTTTTCACAAAGGGTTCAAATTTGGAAATGAATTGATCGTGAACTAGTGGCCAGGGTTTCCATGTCAAAACTTCCAAAAAAACTTGTAGGATCTCATGAAACTAATTTCTACTGATCAGTTCGAATCCTATGCCCCTGTCCCAAATTCACCATGTGTCCTTGAAAGCCTCTAGGAGGTGGGTTGCAATTGGCCATAGAATAATGGTAGTGGATTGGATCAATGAATCATCGAAAAATTGGAATCAGGACACCAGAATAATTCTAGGGGTGCCTCTTTCCCTTGGTTCGATTGAACAGACCTCATCATTTTCGACGATTTCAAAAACTAGGGTTTCTCTCAGTAAGAGACCATACAATTTTTTCACAAAGGGGTCAAATTTGGAAATTCCTTAACCATGAACTCATGGCTAGAATTCCCATGTAGAACCTACCCAAACACACTCGTAGGATCTCATGGAACTCAATTAATTATGCTACCTGATTTGAATCCTATCGCCCCAACACAGATTCACCATGTGTCCATGGAATCTTCTAGGAGGTGAGTTGCAACTGGATATAGAACAATGATAGTGGAGTCAATTAATGAACTGTTGAATTCATTGGAATCAGAACATCAGATTAATGATAAGGGTGCCTCTCTTCCTTGGTTCCATGGCCTAAATCTCATCCTTTTCAATGATTTTAGAAACTAGGGTTTCTGTCAATAGGAGTGTTGAGGCCTGGAAATTTGAAGGCAACAACAGCAAGGGATTCTCCTCAGTTAGCATTCCCAACTAGCCCGTGACTGTTTGGTGCAGGGAATTTGTCCGGTTTGTTGTTCGGCTACCGTAGGTCAAGTAAAAAAAACAAAGGGTTTTATCGGTTGAGGCCTGGTCCACCGTATATATTTTTGTATTTTGACTTTAAGTATGATATGCAAGTGCCTATCTAAGATGCAGATTGATGAAGAATGCAAGGAGTGGTCACAATGTGATGCACAGGTTCTTACCTCTCGTCTTAAACTCTTTTGCATCTAAATCACACACAACTAGAAAAACAATACTAACTAAGTTGTCCCTAGGGAGAAATATTATCAATTCATGAGTAATGTAGTACTGTTCATATGTTAAGATGAATCACATATAGTTGTTCTTAGAATCAAAACACATAAACATGAACAAAGATATACACGACAAGATAGCTTGTCAACTGTTAAAACATTCATTACTCATAGTGGAAATTATCACAGAATAAACCAGAGAACATTCAAATAAGAATCTAGGTTCATAAAGTTAGAACACTCTCACAGTTAATGAAACAAAGCTGAAAACAAAATAGTTCTCCTTCAACATTATTCATTTCATCACATTTGAATATTCCACACAACACTTTCTCCAACAGGAAAAAATTTGTAATTTATTGTTGCAAAAAGAAGTAGTTCCTCTTACAACAAGTAGTTCACAAGTTTCTCTGGGAAAAATCCCTCTTTCTGTCTCACTCTCCCATACTTATACCAAAGGGGGAAACCTTTCGGCTCCCCAACCATTCCCTCTCACTGTTTTGTCACTTTGTGAATGCTCATGATTACTCCAAACGTTACATTTTAGATAAAGATTTTATAAAAACTGGAAAAAGCTAGCTAACTGACGGAATGCCCAAGCAAGAGCCTTTGCTCTCTAATGATTATGCTCAACCATTCCTCGGTCTCCTTTTAGACCCTCATAATTTTCTTCTTCGAGCAACGATTCTGCCGCCTTATGTTTTAACATGCTTTGTCCTCCAATTGCACCTTCTTTGCCGTAATAATTTTCAACGGGATCCGAGAAACTGCCATGTCATTCTGCAAACAAATGAGAATTCATCATTTAATCCGTCTATCTTTAAAAAACATAAACCATGATATTAAAAATGGGTACTAAAGAAGAAAACAAGAGCTCGGTTCTTATGTGCAAATTTCAACCTAAACAAGGCACATAGGTCTCTTACGGAAAAGGACAACCTCATAACCAACGGTGGGAACAATTAAGAAAAGGTCATATAAAAACCTCCATCGGCGAATCGGAATACTTGACATCGGCTCGCTAGTGGGTTATGTAGCCACAATGGTGGGTAACCTACACTCAAGGATTTCTGGCACACAGACTAAAAATGGAGCGATAAAACATCAGGGCTCGGATCCTCTACAAGCATCGGATAACGAGTGCACTACACAGCCGTAACAACGGAAGTTCAAAGGTCAAGAGAAACCCGCGGACCAGTCAACATCAAAAAAACACAAAACAGGGCATTGGTGAAAAGACAAAAAGTCTGATGGGCAGTTAGCCTATTCTAGAGCCGCAACTGCGGAACTCAATTAGCCTACAACCTCCTATCGCAGTAAAAAATATTCCCGAAAAACGTAAAGCAAGGTCTTTTTTCAAAATAGAACCCGGGTTTAGCGAAAGACGTTAATTAATGGTACCACGTTTAACTATTCTTCAAAAGAGAGGGAACCAAACAACCCATTTCAACCTCAAAGATAAAACATTGTAACAGCTAGCTAAGCCTTGTAGCCCACAACATGCACAGACCCGAGTGCAATCTCGAAAAACAAGAAAACTGGCCTCAAACAATCCACATGTAGCAAAGTAGGAACAAACGAACTTCAATAAAATCAACAAAAGGGGGGAGGGCGGATTTTAGAAATTTGGGAAAAAAGTTGCAGCTGCAACAAATGGCGGCTCACTGGTGAATCCAGATCTCTAAATAAACTTCTCCTTGAGCGATAGACTATTTAGAAGTGAAACCGACATGCTGAATTCTTCTAGATGTCTGGATTCCCATAATGTCACATATATGAACCTGTAATCATTGATGATAGTCCAATTTTTTGGGAATGGAAACCAAAATCTCAAGGTCAGGATAACTCTTTCGAGGCTTAAGTAGGTGGACTTCATTTTAACTTTATCTTTGGGTAGCTTCCAGCTTAGATGCCACAGGATTGGAATGCATGGTGAACATAAATATTTGTTTGTTCCCCATTCCCATGCCAATCGCACTTTTGTGCCTTTTGGACGTTTTGTCTTTTCTTTTGAGTTCTCCCGCATGCCTTTCTTTCTGAATTTTTATATTTAGGCTCCTGTATCCATAGTGTCCTTTTGTGTGAGAGATGTATTTAATTTTCAGCTCACGGATAGAGAAGAACTTTTGGCAATTTTGTACTCATATGGTTTAGTACTTCGTTTTGATAAATATTGCTTTCTTAGGAGATTTTTGACTCTTATTTGCCTTTTCACTTTCAATTCTTGGCATGAGATCATTTAGATATAACATACTGTTTACTCTGCTCCCCTTTCCATGGGTCTTTTGCTGTCACCCCCTAGGACGTTTTAGATGTGAAATGGATGGAGCCTCGAAATAGTATTCCAGACCTTTTGATTCTGAGTTATTTCAGGGATTACCCTGGACCTTAATGTGCTCATAGACATTTTAGGAAAACTACTTACTAGAAGAAATTCCAACATATTCAAACAATCTGACACCCAAAGAATCTAAGTTTATCAAGGGTTCTGATGCTCTCCATGCAACCAAAAGTTTGCTTCCTTTATTGGAATCAGGAGAAAACTACACTAATCCAACAAGACAAGAACAAATCAAAGTGGCACAACAAGTCAATTATTTATATACAAAACATAACAAAATAAAACAAAATCAAGAAAAATAAGGCTTAAGAACTAAACCATTTACTGGTAAGTTCTCTTCCCATCCCTGTAAATCCTACAACTTATAGGTTGAGGGGCCAAGCTTTGCCGCAATCTGTAAAGGGCCTACCCATAACTATTGAAACTTCGTGTGCTTTCCCTTCTCATCATGAGGGTGATCCCACTTAAGAACCAAATCTCCTACTTCAAATTCTTTTGTCCCAGCTTTGTGCTTATCAAATCACCTCTTCACTACCTCCTGTTGTTGTTTAAAACGTTCTCTGGCCCTGGATCTAGATTTCTCTGCCTTCAAAAGATTATGTATCCTCATCTGCAAGACTTCATTATCTGATCCTCTTGATTCTTGAGGTATTATGGAAGAGGGTAGCATGATATTGGGGGGTAGAATGGCTTCTTTTCCTTAAACAAGGGTATATGGGGACACACCTAACGAAGTCTTGGGGGTGACCCTATCAACCCAAAGAGCATTGGGTAATGCTCAATGCCAACTTCTCTGGTTTTCTATCACAATATTTTTTAAGATTCTAATCAGATTCTTGTTCGAAGATTCAGCCAAACCATTTCCTTGTGGATAATAATTTATAGAGTAATGCAACTTAATTCCTTTTTCATGAGCAAATGCAGTTATTCTAATAGAGAAAAAATAAGTAGCGTTATACAAAACTAGAGAAATTGGAACTCCAAAACTAGTCATAATATGATCTTGCAAGAAGTCCATGACTGCATCTTCATTCACTTTACGCAACGGAATGGCTTCGACCCAACGAGTGAAGTAATTAGTTGTCATCAGAATATACTTGTGTTGCAGGGAAGAATTTGGCTTTATCTCTCTAATGATATCCACCCCCCACTACTCAAAAGGTTCTGTTATCATCACAGGCTTTAATGGTCCTACTGCTTTAGCTTGTCTTCCACCACACCTTTGATAAATGCCGCACTTTCTGACATGGGCATGTGCATCTTTAAATAGTGTGGGCCAATAGTATCCAGCTCTGAGAATTTTATGAGCTGTAGTATCTGTGGATAAGTGTCCTCCAGCAGGCCCATCATGTAAATCTATCATGACCTTCTTCGCATATTCTTTCTCTAAGCATCTAAGAAGAACTCCATCGTAATTCTTTTTGAATAATATTCCTTCAATAATCTGATATGAGGCTGATTTAAGACGCAGTGCTCTTCTTTTCTTAGAGCTCCAATGTTTCGGTAACAATCCTTCCTGAAGGTAATGCACAAGGTCTCGATACCAGGAGTCCAGAGCTATGAAAAGAGGACATACATCTATCAAATGTAACTCAGCTTCGTCTTCCTAGTCATTTTCTTCATTGTATTTACTTACAGTCATTAGTTTGCATAATCCTTGTCCTTTAACTATGGAGGCTGGCTTGAATTTGAGGTCGTACTCCTGTAGAGCTGTTACCCAGTTGCCTCTTCTTTCTCCTAATTCCTTTTGTACGAAAATAGACCTCATAGCTGGGTGTGGAACTATTACCTTTGTCCGGTTCTTAAGTATATATGGTTTGAATTATTTTACTACTTTGAACACTGCGTAAGCTTGTTTATCCATAGTTGGGTAATTCAATTCGGCCTCTTGCAGACCAGTGCTCATAAATGATATGGGGAACTCATCTCCCCCGTCTTCCTTCTGGGTAAGCACCACTACTAGTGAATCGTCAGATGCAAAAGTGTAAAAAATAAAATCTTTCTCAAAATCCGGACTCTTGAGGGAGAGTGCATGCACAACAACTGTATTTATTTTACTGAATGCATTCTTCTTTACATTAGTCCACTTGAATTGTACACTTTGCTTTACCATTTGCTACAAAGGTGTAACAATTTGAGTGAAATATGGCACAAACCTTCGCACAAAATTTATTGTCCCCATAAATGATTGCATGCCTTTTTTATTATGGGGTAAGGGGATCTGTTCGATAGCTTTGATCCTCTCTGGGTCTATGGAGATCCCTTTCTTAAAAATCACGTGACCCAACAACTTACCTTCGGCAACGACAAACATGCACTTCTTGGGTTTAGTGAGATACCATATTTTCGGCAGCGTTCAAAAATATGCTTTAGATGAAACCCGTGTTCCTCTCTTTTCTTTGAGAATATCGTGATGTCATCCAAGTATACTATAGTATTGCGGTCGATCAGACCGCAGAAAGCTATGTCCATAGCCCTTTGGAAAGTAGCTCTAGCGTTTATGAGTCCAAAAGGCATTCTTCTGTAAGCAAAAGTTCCCCATCTGGTTCTGAATGTAGTATTAAGTCTATCTTCTTCAGCTACTGACACTTGATTGTAGCCTGAGAATCCGTCTAATAAAGAGAATAATTCAGAACCCGAAACCATTTGCAATATCTGTTCCATGGGTGGGACAGGATAATTGTCTTTATCCGAAGCGTGATTTAAGTTTCTGAAATCCACACATTGTCTAATTTCTCCAGATTTCTTCCTTACTGGTACCAAATTTGAAACCCATTCCGAGTGTCTAGCCTTGAAGATAATTCTAGCATCCAACAGCTTCTTTACTTCATTCTGAATAAAAGGCTCTAATTTTGGACGTATTTTCCTTAAAGGCTGCTGATAAGGTTTGATTCCCGATCTGATGGGGATAACATGCTGAATAATATTGGTGTCATATGTCTTCAAATCTTCATATGTCTAGGAAAAAACATCTTTGTATTGCTTGAACAAACTGATGAAATTATTCCTTTCACCTGGAGAGCAACACTTTCCCAAATTCACATATTTAGGCTCAATTTCAGTCCCCAAATTAATCAACTCTAACTATAGAGACGAGCTATGAGTCTTCACATTCATCGGCCTTCTAAATTTCTCATTTAAATCAAACATTCACTCTAAAGTCTTGACTCCTCTAGGAATAAAATTATCGAATTTTAGCTCGGCTTGATGTTCTTCATCATCAATAATCGCCCCTTTGAAGGTCTCGTCATTTGTCAAGCATTCTATAATTTGTTGATCATCATCAAAAACTCGTAGATTGGTAATCATATCTGGAACCGAAGGCCTGAAAAGCAATTCAACAAAGCACTGATTATTAGAGGGCACAAGCCTCGCAATTGAGGTGGCCAACAAGTCAGCTGCCGCATTCTTAAGTTTAGGAATCGATACAATGTTAAATGCATTAAAAAATTTAAGCAAATCCCATACTTCATTTTGATAAGCTTTTAAATGAGGAGAAATGCAATGTATTTGATTTCGAATTTGTTTAACAATTATTTTAGAATCTCCAAACACTTTCAGATTTTTTACCTTTAATTCAATTGCTTTTCTTAGTCCTTGAACTAGTGCTTCATATTTAGCTGTGCTATTGGTGCATTCAAACTCTAACCTACATGAAAGAAAATATTTATTTTTCTTAAGATCAATAAGGACACAGCTGACCCTTGACCCCTCCAAAATTTTAGAACCATCAAAGAAAAGCGTCCAACAATCGCTTACCACTACTGTGCGTGAATCAATACTTACATCTACAATTAAGTCTACTATTTTAAAATCGATTTTATCAGCCCGTGAGAACCGAAGGAGATCAGGCTAAGCGTCTGACGTATCACTGGCTTCTTTCAGTTGATAATTTCCTGGTTCTAGTTCAATAAAGTAATTTCCCAAAACATAATTCACTGGTTCATTTTTTTCTTCGAACTGAGTAACATTGTGTTTCATGTGTGGCTCCCTTAAAACTTTAATTTGATTTGGGCTTCCTTTATAAGGTAGCCACATATGTGACCAGTCCGAGGCAAAATATCCACTCAGCTTTGCCGACCAATCTCTGCTCAAACAAGTCCATAAGCTTCAGGTATGTCAGCTACCACAATGTCAATGAATTGACATACCTTA
This sequence comes from Pseudotsuga menziesii, assembly GCA_001517045.1. Classification (NCBI taxonomy): domain Eukaryota; kingdom Viridiplantae; phylum Streptophyta; class Pinopsida; order Pinales; family Pinaceae; genus Pseudotsuga; species Pseudotsuga menziesii. The sequence continues at coordinate 365,169 of LPNX010991809.1, forward strand.
TCATTTCAAGACAAGCGAATGAGAACATCCTCAATTTCCCCAATTACTTTCACATTCGTTCTATCCAACTGAATGACCCTCCAGGTAGATGGTTTAGGTTGTCCATTTATTTTTTTGCAGACTGACAGCAGCATAACATTGACTGATGCCCCCGAGTCTACTAGACAATTATGCATGTTGTCGTTGAAAATTTCAAAAGTGAGGAGAAAAGGAGGGGTCTTGCATTTAGGTTTACCTCCCACACTCGCTTCACCAATTTCTTCTTCTTGGAGCTGATTTTCAGTGGGGAGTTTCTCCTCTGACATTTCAAGTGCTTTCAATAACTTTTCATTTTTCTACGGCACATTGCACATCTCAAATAACGAGATATTTGCTCTTACCCTTTTGATATCCTCCATGATGTCATAATCCATCTTATGTTCTGTGAGATGAGTTTTAACATTATTTATTTTCTCTTCAATGGCTCTAGTAGGCCTGTTGATCTGTCTTGGATTTTGACTGGTAGTGGTAAATTCTAGAATTTCATTAGCTGAGGTATTTTTTTGAAATTTCTTAACATTCTTTTGAAGCTTCTTATTCTTTGGAAGCATAAGACTGTTTTCCTTAATCAACCCTTGGCTTCTCGTCGTTACATTTGTTTCCAAGGTATCCTCATGTCTCGGGTCCTTTTCTTCCTCCATATCAAACAACGATACACAATCCCATAAAACCATGGCCTCATCCTCTTGTTTTTCTGTTGATTTATTGTTGTCTTTCCCTTCTTCATCATTATCCTCGGTTAACTTGGAATCCAAAAGTTGGTTCATTACCAACGTCATTGAATTTATCCATCGAGGACAATTCTTTTCAGAATGGGGTTGTTGGTGAAAAGTGCAAAAGTTATCCATCCCCACCTCTGTTAAGTTTATCGATGCGGGGCCATGCAGAGGGGGTTGGGATTGATTGTTAGCTTCCCTTTTCTTGTAATAAGGTTTATAAAACTTCTGGGTTTCCTTTTTCTTTTCCAAGTCTTTTATTCTGTTAGAGAGCCTCTGCATCATCTTTTCCATTCCCTCGAAATCTGGTGATTGCTCCTCTTTAGGCTTAGTAAATACCAAAGGTTTCCTTCCAACATTTTTCTCTTTTGACTATTCAGGATAGTCTTCGATACTTTCCTTTTCAGCCTCAAATCTTTCCGCTTCTTCATAAGTCTCTCCGAGTGTAGGTTTGGCTTTCATTTTGGCAAACATGGCCAGATCAGGCCCTAGAGATGAAGTATAATACTCAATCTGAACTTTATCCGAGGGTTTGTCAGCGTCAGAAAAATTCTTAAGATAAGCTGGAAATATTTGGGTAAAACTATGCACCTTCTCTTTTCTTTCTTTCTTTAAGGTGCATAGTCCTTTCATGAGAGCCACATGAGTTTTTTGGGCTGCGTATTTACTTCTGAAAAATTCTTTCAAAGGTATCCCAGTCTGGGATAGAGTTTGCAGGAAAACCAAAATACCATGATGTTGCTGCTCCTTTAAGGGTATGCGGAAAAAGTCTACAAACTACATCCTCATGTTCCCTAGCTCTCAATCCTTCTATTTCCAAATAGAAACTTTGTAAATGGTCATCTACTAATATCTTCTCATTTGGATCAAACTTGGGCAGCATCTTTTCAAAAGCTTGAGGTAAGTCATGCAACAGAGGCGTTAAGTTCATGGGAGATTTGACTTTCCAAGCCGGTGGTGGATTTGGTGGGTTAAGTGGCTGATTTGCATTTACACCTGCCATGAGTCTGGGTGGAGAGTGAGGAGGTGAAGGAACAGGAGTATGTGCAGGAGAATAGTAAGGTGTGTTTGGGCCTACCTGATCCAAAGGCTGAACAACTTCATGTAACGCTACTTCTACTCACTCTTCCAAATCTCCAACCAACACTGAATCTTTCGAGATGGGACGATCTTTCTTCTTGTACTCTCTTCGGGGTAAATCAGAGATAGTGGGTAATCCTCCAATACTCTTTACATAAGCTCGTGTGTGTCTTCTCAGATCATTTACTACTTGGTTGTCTATAGAAACCAAATGTTCTCTATTCTCTTCAGTATTTGGGTCAGAGAATAAAGTACTTCAAAACTACCACAGGTGGAGTAATTTCGAGGAAATGTATTTCCCCGGCCAGCCATGCACTGGTGGCCCTCCTTCTAGCGCCAAAAACTATTGAGGCCTAGAAATTCGCAAGCAACAACAACAATGGATTCTCCCCAGTCAGCGTTCCCAACTAGCCTATGACTGTTTGGTGTAGGGAATCCATCTGGTTTGCGATCCGGCTACTGTAGGTCAAGTAACAAAAACAAAGGGTTTTACCGATTGCGGCTCGGTCCATCATATATATTTTTGTATTTTGAATTTAAGTATGATATGTAAGTGCCTATCTAAGATGCAGATTGATGAAGAATGCAAGGAGTGGTCACAATGTGATGCGCAGGTTCTTACCTCTTGTCTTAAACTCTTTTGCATCTAAATCACTCACAACTAGAAAAACAATACTAACTAAGCTGTCCCTAGGGAGCAAGATTATCAATTCATGAGTAATGTAGTATTGTTCATATGTTAAGATGAATCGCAAATAGATCTTCTTAGAATCAAAACACATAAACATGAATAAAGATATACATGACAAGATAGCTCGTCAATTGTTAAAACATTCATTACTCATAGTGGAAATTATCACAAAATAAACCAGAGAACATTCAAATAAGAACCTAGGTTCAGAAAGTTAGAAACGCTCTCACAGTTAATTAAAGACAGTTGAAAATGAAATAGTTCTCCTTCAACATTATTTATTTCATCACATTTGAATATTCCACACAACACTTTCTCTAACAGGCAAAAATTTGTAATTTATTATTGCAAAACAAAGTAGTTCCTCTTACAACAAGCAGTTCACAAGTTTCTCTGGGAAAAAGCCCTCTTTCTGTGTCACACTCCCATACTTATACCAAAGGGGGAAACCTTTCAACTCCCCAACCATTCCCTCTCACTGTTTTGTCACTTTGTGAATGCTCATGATTACTCCAAACGTTACATTCCAGATAAAGATTTTATAAAAACTGGAAAAAGCTAGGTAACTGACGGAATGCCCAAGCAGGAGCCTTTTCTCTCTAATGATTATGCTCGACCATCCCTCGGTTTCCTTTCAGATCCTCATAATTTTCTTCTTCGAGCAACGATTTTGCCGCCTTATGTTTTAACATGCTTTGTCCTCCAATTGTACCTTCTTTGCTGCAATAATATTCAACGGGATCCGAGAAAATGCCATGTCTTTCTGAAAACAAATGAGAATTCATCATTTAATCCGTCTATCTTTAATAAACATAAACCATGATATTAAAAATGGGTACTAAAGAAGAAAACTAGAGCTCGGTTCTTATGTGCAAATTTCAACCTAAACAAGGCACACAGGTCTCTTACAGGAAAGGACAACCTCATAACCAATGGTGAGAATGATTAAGAAAAGGGCATATAAAAACCTCCATCGACGAATCAGAATACTTGACATCCGCTCGCTAGTGGGTTACGTAGCCGCAATGGCGGGTAACCTACACTCTAGGATTTCTAGCACACAGACTAAAAATGGCGCAATAAAACATCGGGGGTCGGATCCTCTGCATGCATCGGATAACGAGTGCGCTACACAGCCGCAACGGTGGAAGTTCGAAGGTCAAGAAAAACCCACGGACCAGTCAACATCGGAAAAACACAGAAAAAGGCATCGGCGAAAAGACAAAAAGTCCGACGGGCAGTTAGCGTATTCTGGAGCCACAACGTCAGAACTCAATCAGCCTACGGCCTCCAATCACAATCAAAACTCTTCCTGAAAAATGTAAAGCAAGGTGTTTTTTTAAAACAAAACCTGGGTTTAGCGAAAGACGTTAATTAATGGCACCACGTTTAACTATCCTTTGAAAGAGACACAACCAAACAATATATTTCAACCTCAAAGATAAAACATCGTAACAGCCGGCTGAGCCTTGTATCCCACAACATGCACAGACCCGAGCACAATCCCGAAAAACAAGAAAACTGGCCTCAAACAAACCACACATAGTAGAGTAGGAACAAACGACCTTCATTAAAATCAACAAAAAGGGGGCGGCCAAAATTTTAGAAATTTGGGAAAAAAGTTGCAGCTACAACAAGGAGACAATGCAATTTTTTCACAAAGTGATCAGCTTTGGAAATGCATTGATCGTGAACTCATGGATAACATTCCCACATTGAAAATACCGAAACAGACTTGCAGGATCTCACAAAACTCAATTCTGCTTCCCGGTTCAAATCCTATGCCCTTGATGCAAATGATGAAATTATAAAAGATTAAATGTACAATATACCTCTAAGTTTATAGAACAAACTCATATTTTGATTTGGTAAATTATTTACAACTTTAAACGATGGACTTATAAAAGAAGGTAGAGTAGCCTTTTAGAACCATAAATAGAGCAAACAAAAAGATGAGGAGGCATAGTAGCCACAAAATTGTCCATATTGATTGAATTAAGAAAGTAACCTTAATAGAGATTAAATATGTTATATGTCACTACAAACACTCAACAAAAGCTAGGATGCAAAATAATAATTTCCTTTAAGTCTACCTATAAGCAAGAAAACTTTGTCAAAATAATCCAAAACAATCCAAAATACCTTGTATGTTTTTTATTGGAATCTTTGGAAAACATAGATAGAAATAGTGTATTATTTGAGGAAAAAGTAGATATAGGAAATAAAAAAGGATCGATGGTGTAGGCATATGTATAACAAAAAGATGACAAACTATGACATTGTCAAGTGGAGTACGCATTTGTTATTTGCATTAACTCTGCCAATCATATGTAGTAAAAATACTTCCACATATATTATGATTATATAATAATGTCCACTAAAAGTGATAATTAAGTTGCATTGCTATCATTATTCAGTGACACAAATATATTTACCTCAATCTAACAGCTAAATGTTTTTCCAAATTCAACTTGATAATATGATGTGAAAAATACAATGAGGGAAGTTTATTGAATATAAGATATTGTTATGTCAAGTAGGGAATGTTTTTGTTAACTCTTTCATTCCATCATATAATTTTGTCTCCAATATTTTGCATATCTTTAGCTTCATTTCAATTGTAGCCAACTCTAGTACATCTCCTATAGCTATCCTAGGCATACCTAAAATTGGTGCATTTAAAATTACAACAATTATATGTGAAGTTGTATACCTTACCATATGCCATACAATTGTAGTTGTATATCTTACATTCACACAATGTTTTTTTGTAAAAAAAAATACTTCACATGAGAGATTGCATTGGCATGGGATTTCATGTACAGGGGTCTCATATAGACCCTTGCTTCACAGTAAAAACATTATCCTCAGAACACAATGTTCTCCACCCTCACTAATAACAAAAGCATCATAATTAGATCACAAAATAATGAGGTGACCCTAATGTGGATATAAATATTTATGTATTTAAGATATATCTTTCCTTTGGGACAAGAAATGCTGGTATTTTTATTTGTCTAAATTCACCCATCATACAAAATTATGAGAGGTGTATTTGCCTTGGAATCATTGTGTTCATTAAGGAATTAGGTCAAAAAAATTTCACTTAGGTTTCTAAGAAGTACGAGCTTTAAAAATAGGGCCACAAACAATAACAACATCTACCCTAGCCAATAAACCCAAGAATTCAAAAGAACAAAGTTGTTTTCACTTTATGAGATACTTATGATGCACCTAGGCATATGAGTATCTAACTACAATAAAAAAATAAAACAACAGACTCCCTTTTTTAGACGTCCTCATATCAAGAAATGAAGATGGTTCACTCTCACACCAGGTTTATAGGAAAAAGACCCACACCGATAGGTATTTACATGTCAACTCTCATCATTTCCCACCTCAAAAGGTTGGTGTGATCAACACCCTTGTAACCAGAGCTCTAAGGATCTCAGACAAAGTTCACGTCAGAGAAGAAATTGACCATTTAATGAAAGTATTCAAGAATAATGGATACAGTAGCGAACAAATTAAGAAATCAATAGCTTCTGCCAAAACACCAAGGAAGAAAAAGACTAAAGACAAGAATGAGGACACTGACAGACGCAAAATTTTCCTCCCTTACATAAGAGGCACCACAGACAGACTAGCTAGGACGCTAAAGAGACAAAAAATCCAGGTCTTCTTCACACCTCCCAACACCATTAGAAATATGGTAGACTCCCTCAAAGACCCAATCGAACCCAAAGCATACAAAGGAGTCTACTCCATTCCCTGTTCTTGTGATATGCTTTACATAGGAGAGACCGGTCGCTCCATGGAGACTAGGTTTAAGGAACATAGTGCCGACCTTAGACATAATAGACACAAGAAATCCGCCCTTGCAGAACACGCACACAAAAACTGTCACCACATCTGCCTTGAAGACGCCAAAGTCATTGCTAGGGAGGACAACCTGTTAAAAAGAAAAATTAGAGAGAAAATCGAAATTAACCTTAATAGGAACTGCCTTAACAGAGACGATGGCGCCAAAATTAGTGATTCTTGGAAACCACTCCTTCACTCCCTGCAAATCTAGGAAAGACGTTTCTTCAGCGACATTTAGAACTTCCCATCCTCAACTAAACTTTTAAGAAAAGGTTTTCCCTTGACTCTTTTGCCACCCTAAATTATCCTTTTGCCTAAGTTCCCCAAACTCTCTGTACTCCTTTAAACCCGAAGCCTCCTTCATTCTAACCTTCTCTTAGAACCTAAAAATTTTTAATTATAAAAATTTCCCCCTTGTAGGATAATAATCACATGGTTAGGTTAATCATTAAAGAAGAACCTCTCAACCCTAAAAAAAAAATTAAAATAATAATAATAATAATAATAATATAAAAATTTTAATAAACCTTTAAACCTTTAAACCTTTTATTAAAAACTATTTCCCCTTATCTACTTAATCCCTCCTTTAAATGAATAACTAATTAAATAAATTTATGAACATAAAAAGTTAAAAATTTTATTAAAAATTTTTAATTTAAAAACGTAAGATTTTTTTTATAAAAAGGTCTATTATTAAATCTTAATAAAAACTTCTTATAGTTAATATAATTAATATAAAATAAATAAAAAATTTTAAAATATAAAAAGTTTTAAACCTTTAAACCTTTCATTAAAAAAAAAACTATTTTCCCTCCTTTAAATGAATATTTAACTAAATAAATTTATGAACATAAAAATTTTAAATTTTAAATTAAAAAACTTAAGGAAAATTTTAAGAAATGATCTATTCTTACATAATAATCTAGGTTCTTAAAAAAAAAATATTAAAAATAAACTTAATTAAATCTATTTCTAAAAACTTTATTTCCCATATTAACGATAATTAAAAATTAGAAATTAAAACTAAATTAAAATACAAGAATTAAAATTAAAACTGACTTAGAAAACCTAGAACCGGTTACCTCCACAATAACTATAAATACTGACGGGCTTCTTGATCTTTTACCTCACGCTTCAGTTGTCTCCTGATGATGATCCCAGAGTAGGGATCGAAACGTCGAGATTTACTAAATCATCTAACGCAGCTCCTTCTTATTTACAAATTGCATATTACTGAGAAAAATCTTAGCTCTAGAAATTGTTCGCTTCAACCAAGCCATACTTAGGGTGCTTCACATCTTACTAAACCATGCTTAGGGTTCACTTCAACCAAACCATGCTTAGGGTTTGATAAGATGGTTTATGAAGAAATGTTGGCTTATGAAGAAATTGGGGGCTTAAATACCCTAAATTGTAAAAACTAGAAATTGGGCCCTAAATGAGAGATCTAGGGCACATTGCAATTTTTGCATCGTGGGTCCAAATTGGATAAAATCGATGGAGAGAGCCCCAACATGGAATGACCAACTTTTCTATGCCTAGTCACACATGTTAAAACTCATGGAATTCTATTATGTTGCTCGGTTACAATTTTAGTCCCTATGAGCAATTTACCATATGTCCCTAAATCCTTGGCAAGCGAGTTGAAATACCACACAAAACACAAATTGTTAGTTGAATTTTCCAAACCATTAGATCCATTCGATTCTAGGCATCAGATTACAACTAGGGATGCCCTTGTCTTGCAAACCCCATGGCTGAAAGTGGCCTTTGTATGGCGAGAGGAGAAACTAGGGTTTTTCTCAATGGGCCAATGCCATTTTTTCAAAAGTGGGTCAATTCAGAATATAAATCTCTCAGGTGACTATGGGAAGCGTGACCACATCCATAATGGCCAAACACATCTATGGGAGCCGACGGAACCCAATTATCCTACCCGATTTGGATTTCGCGCCCCTAGAAGGGCGAGTTACTACTGGCCATAGAACAAAAACTGTAACTCAGATCGTGAACCGTCAATTATGTTGGATTCAATATGTCGGGTTTTTGCCAATGGAACCCTTGTACCATGATCCAATTGCCTAGAAATTTTCATATTATACCATCTATGGAACTATTATTTTTCTTAGTAAGGGACAACATCCATTTTGCATAAGGGGGTCAATTCTAAATATAAATTTATCTGGTGACTGTGGGCAATGTGACCATGTTCAAAATGGCTAGATGCATATGTGGGATTTGATGAAACCCGATTATGTTTCCAGGTTTGGATTTTATGCCCCTGGAGCAGATTCTCAAATGATGATGAGAATGGTGAGGATGGGGATGATCATAAATGGCAATAAGAATTAGGATGATGATGATGGTATGGATGTTGATGACATGAATATTAATGATGGCATGAAATTATGATCATGATGAGGATGGTGAGGATGAGGAAGAAAAAATTCCTATAACAATGAGGATGATGATGATTTAGAACCACCTATTAGTGTTGGTTCAACAATAAAATGAGAACCAAACCATAGATAATTCCCATGAAACCTAAGACCTTTTGTCTCACATGATGGATCCTTGGCCCTATAACGACACCCATGACCAAGGATTCAAATGAGGGGCTGATTGGAGAAGTAGAGGCCATGTAGAAGGCCCTAAACCATGGTATATGCTTTACAAGTGACACTTTTTTGTCGTAAGAGTATTATTTTCCCCATGTTAAGGACATGGACCAACATGGTTACTTCATGTGACCAAAAGCATGGTTTGGCTACGAAACTATGGATTTAGGCCATAATCCATGATTGTTGGACTTAGTGGCCATTATTTCTAAGGGCCAAACTTCTTTCATTCTTGTTTCTTTCAATTCAAGGATTATCGATGTGGGAAGTTATGGTCCATTATTTTTCATTTCATTTCCTATGCATTGAACTCTACATATTTCATGAAGACTAAAATATTTGTGAGAGAAATGGAGGTATTTGATGATTGTATTCAATTTTCAAATGCATTGAACTCTACATATTTGTGAATGAAGACTAAAATATAACTCATGTAGAAAAATGCCACCATACCTTTCTAATTTCTCCTTGCTTGCAATGCAAAATGAATGTTTCAAATTTTCAATGTGTCCTAGAGATTTGATAATGTTCCAATTTTTCAAACAAATGTTTGAGAATCAACCAATGTAGTTAGTGTGTCCAAGAGATATAAGCAATTTCCAATTTGCCAAAAAATTTGTTCAATGTGTGGCCAAACATGAAAATAAAACAATCATGCGAACATAGATTCCTATGGGAAAATAGGAAGAAGTGGTACGCACAGAAAACTAATTTTTGTCTTATTCATACAAAGAATGCACATGCGTTAATAACATGCACGCACTAATAACATGTGAATGTTTTTGTGTAACATTTAAAACATCAAATGTCAAATGTTCACATCCTTAAATGCATGGAGAGGTAAAGCAAAAGGTGATTCAATAGTGTGTGTGCACTAATAATGCACTAATTTTTTGACATTGGGGGAGAGAGGGGTTAAGTGACATGGGTGGGAAGAGAAGGAGGGAGAGAAAGGGGTAGCTTAGAGAGGGGGGGAGGTTATTAAGGGTAGATGTGTACAATCGGGTTAGGGAGAGAGAGAGAGGAGGAGGGAGGTTTAGCCATAGGGGTAGTATGAGAGATAAATAGATAGAGTGGGGTGATAGGGGTAGGAGGGTGATGCAAGGGGGGGTTAGGGTAAGGTTGAGAGAGGATGGGGGTTAGTGGTAAGTGAAGGAGATGGGGATTAGGAGAGATAGAAAGAGAGTGGGATTAGAGGTAGCGAGAGTAGGAGAGAGATAGAGATAGGGCGTTAGCATGAGGGGAGTAGATGGGTGGGGGTTTAGTGGGTTAGAGAGAGAGAGAGAGAGAGAGAGAGAGAGAGAGAGAGAGAGAGGAGGGGGGTTAGTGGTATTAGGAGGGAATGTGGAGCTAGGGGTAGATAGAAAAATAGATGTTTTGGGGGTTGTGGTTAGTGGTAGGGGAAGGGGGATTATGTGTGTGTGTGTGTGTGTGAGAGAGAGAGAGAGAGCGAGGCTAGTGGTGGTGGTTACTTATAGGAGTAGGTGAGAGACTGAAAGAGAGGGAGAGAGTGTGTGGTTAAGGGTAGGGGGAATTAGGATGACGAGGGATATAAAGAGAGATAGGAATGGGGAGGTGGTTAGTAGTAGGGGAGAGAGAGAGAGAGAGAGAGAGAGTGGGGCGTAGGGGTAGGACAGTTAGGAGTG
>LPNX010991809.1:380184-404324 GCA_001517045.1 Pseudotsuga menziesii
TTGTGTAATAACACAGAGATTACCCTGGGAACCAAATGGTAAAATCAACAAACAATGGCCTTTATTGGCAATGCTATTTTTCCAAAATTAATTATACATATACATACATGGACTAGTGCATATCTAACGCTTAGATGACACAAATGTAGAGGTATTCTACCAAGTTGTACTTTACTTAAAATCCATAATTGATTTTTATTTGGATTAAATGCTATAAGAACTAGAGAACATTTATTATTCCAAATTCTACCTTGCCTAGTTGTCAAGGTTGTTAAAGTATTGTAACTTCAGAATATATTCTAGATGTATTGATTGTGTTCCTCCATCAGGAAATGAGTTTGATCATGTAAGAGTCATTGAAAGAGTCAATGTAAGCCTTCGAATGTAAGTCAGGTCAATAGTACCCAAGTGTTAATATAATAAATATTATTTTTTGGTATCTTGCTAGACAAGTCAGCCCTGTTAGGTCATAGGTCAAGTCAACTGAAGAATATAAATAGGGAGGCACTCCCCTTCATTTGTACACACTCACTCAAGCAAGTTTTGTAAGAGAGAGAAGAAAAAGTGTGCCGAAAAGATGAGAGAATCACTTGTCTAGGTTTTACACTGCTCTGGTTGACTTATGTATTGAGGAAGTTTTGTGGGGTTTTCTCCCTTGTGGTTTTCCAGAGGAAAATATTTGTGTTCTTATGTTTTTGTGCTAATTTTTCTTTTAGGGATCCTACTTGATCCGGTGGATTATTCCTCTTCAAAGATCCAATATGGTACAATGGTTCAAAGAAGTGGCGGGTGAAAAATTGGACGGCGAAGACACAAAGATCAGAGGTCGGAAGAACATCTCCCTCCGCAACATCGGAGGTCGGAAGCGCATCTCCTTCTGCAATGTCGGAGCACGCAAGCAAGATCTCCTTTCCGCAACATCGAAGGTCGGAAGAAGATCTCCTTCTGCAACATCAGAGTGATAGCGGAACGGGAGCCGCAATGATGGAGATATAAAGGATATCGCAGTCCGCGATGGGCACAATCTTGATCGGAAGGATAACGCTTTCAGCAGTCGCAACGACGGAAGCCCAAGACATATAGAGCGGAGCAAACAATGACGTGAGGTTTGAAAATTCAAGGAGAAAATCGGTATACTTTGCCATCTGCCGTCTGCAACTGCGGAAGCCAAAGTAACAATACGTTCCAACTCGAAAAACCAAATGACAGCTGATTGAGATAGAGTTCATCGGAAGAAAATAACGGAGCTCGTTGCTTATCACTCTTCTGCAACGGCGAAAGCACAGATGACTAAAAATTTCGACCCCAACGGTTCGCAGCTTGGTGCACAGTTTTGTTGCGACATTTGTGCAGTTTTAGTTCATATGGTTCCATTTTGGCACAGCTCTGTCATACATGTAACGTTATCGTGGAGGTCAGATCCTTGGCAGGCGGGAATAACTCCCATGTGGAACACTATGATGTGGCAGGATCTTTCATTTGTAACAGTTTGGCAAAGCTTTTCTTGGCAGTTATAACATTTGATCCGTCGCCACAGTTGGGATAACGCTGAAAGGCAGATGAACAGCCTGAGGCAACGGTTTCGAGAATGTGGAACCAGCCTGTTATGATGAATGAGTTGGCATTTGGCAGGAGAATGTGAATAGTTGCAATTTTTTTTAACGTTTTGGCTCATTTGTATATGCTTAAATGAGTATATAAACACGGTTACCAGTGGAGGATGGAGGTTCGTTCAGAGTGCAGTACATAATTTCTCTATTATAGAAGCTTGGAGGGTTTTTGCTATAGTTTTGAGATTGCTGTTTGTATTAGAGTCGACTATATTCTTTGTTACATTTTGGGTTCTTTATCTTTTGAAGACCAGATTGTAATTTCACAGAGGAGTCTTGAAGACTTTCTGTCCAGCATTTTGTTTTACAGTTGTTGAAGTTGTTTCCAGAACCATTTTGTACCTTTTAAAAACCATTAATTGGATCGGTACCCATTGGAGAGGGACCCGGAGACGTAACCCAGTGGAGGGGGTGAACTCCGTTATCAACTTCTGTTTTGTGACTCCCTGTTTCTGCGGTTTTTTTTCTTCCTGTTTATTAGTCTTGTTTTTCATTCATGTTCTGAGCATTTAATTCCTGTTAATGTTGTTCCATTAATTAACCTATTGAACGCATTCTTTTACAACAAAATTTTAATGCACTCAAGTTTAGGTCTGACGGATCATATTATGGTATCAGAGCTGGTTGACTACTTGTGCAAGTTTGTGAATGCTTACCAGGTCCAGGTCAAAGGTTGGTGAAGGAGAATTAGTTGAAGGAGATCCTGAGATTGGCTCCAGGAGAACACTCTCAAGAACCATGTCTTCTCCACGAGGGGAGGAAGAAGGACATACCGAACGGGAAAAACCTTTTATTACTGAAACTGAGTTTTTGGAGGATTTTATGAGCATGAAAGCCATGATGAAAATTCTACTCGAGGAGCGGGAAGAAAAGAAGAAGAAAGAAGAAGGATCTTCATCCAGAGATGTAGAATTGAAGACGGAAGAAAAGGGTAAAGGAGTAGGAGGTGATGGTGATCCTCCTAATACTAACCAAACTTTCTCTTCTTCTCATACTTCTCATTCAAGTAATGCAAGTCCTAATATGCCTTATTTCAAATTGGATTTAAAATTTTAATTACCTATTTATAATGGAGATGTAGAGTGCTGAAAAATTAGACAATTGGATCAAGCAGCTTGAAGTATATTGCAGGGTGCAGGGCATTAATGATGACCCTTCCAGGATTCAATTGGCCACTTTGAGAATGAATGGAATGGCTCTTACTTGGTGGGAGAGCAAGATTCAGCAAGATCTTCGAAAGAATGGTAAAATTATTTCAGGTTGGAATGAATTCATCGAAGTATTAAGAAAGCAATTTTATCCTTTAGGTAACATGCAGCAATTAACCATTAATTGGCAAATGTTTAGACAAGCTAAAGGACAAAGCATTCAATATTATACCCATGAATTCAGAAAGAGGGCTATTGCATTAAATGTTTCATTAGATACACAGGAAACTCTTCTTAAGTACATTGGTGGCATGCATTCTTATTTGAAGCATACTTTGTTGATGTTTAACCCCAGTAATTTGGATGATGTATGTGTTCAAGCTACCCATTTAAAAGCCAAGGGTAAGCATGCTAATGATACTTTTGTGAAGAATTCATTTAAATTTGACAGCAACTCGAAAGGTTAAGATAAGGGGAAAAAGAAGATGGCTACTATTAAGAAAGAGGGTGAAAAGCCGACGTGTTCGCATTTCCAGAAGGGACATGATGTCTCTAAGTGTTGGAAACTTCATCCGGAGTTAAGGCCAAAGAAGTATGGAGGAAACAAAGACAAAGGAAAAGCAAAAGCTGCTGCGGCAGTTATTCAATACTTGGGATCCGACTCAGGTGATGAAACAAAGGTTACAACTGTCGGAATCTAGGGTAAGGATAAAAGTATCTCACTTCCCATTGATGCACAACCAAGTTCTAGTGCAAGTACAAGTTTGCCATCTAGTTCTAAGAAAAATGATAAAGATAGAAGTGCATTGTTTCATGTTCGTGTCATTGCGAATCATACAAAGATTGATACATTGTTTGATAGTGGTTCACAAGTAAATCTGATATCAGAAGAAGTGGTTAAGAAATTGCATTTAGTTACTGTGCCTCATGAAAAGCCCTATCCTCTAGGTTGGGTTACTAATGGTACACGATTGCAAGTTACAAAGAAATGTGTATTAAAATTTGCAATTATTGAAAAGTTTAGGGATGAGGTAGAATTGGATGTAGTACCACTTGACATTTGCGGGATTGTACTTGGGAGTCCATACTTGTATGACCGGAAAGCAATCTTTTATAGAGAGCAGAGTAAGTATCATCTTTTTAATGAAGGTATGGAATATATTGTAGGAGCACATAAGATAAAAACCAATCTAGCAATAGTCTCCACAAGACAAATAAAGAGGTTGGTAAATGCTAGTAAGAATTTTGTGTTGATGATGGTTAAGATTAAAAATGATGAAGTCTCTAAATCTTTTGAAAAATATGACCCTAAGCATAAATCTGAACTGATTGAAATCATTTCTGAGTATGATGATTTGTTTCAAGATCCGAAGGGGTTACCATCGAAGAGAGAGATTCAGCATAAGATACATTTGCAGCAGGATGTGCCACTCCCAAACATAGCTATGTATCGGATGTCTGTAATGCAGAACGAGGAAATCAAGAAGCAGGTTCAGGAGCTGATTGAGAAGGGGGTCATCTGGCCCAGTACTTCTCCTTGTGGCTCTCCTATAGTCTTTGGTTCCGAAGAAGGATGGGTCTTGGAGGATGTGCATTGACTATAGGGCCCTTAACAAAATCACCATTAAAAACAGGTATCCTCTTCCTTGTATTGATGATTTTCTTGATCAGTTGAAACATGCAACTTACTTTACAAAATTGGATCTGCGTAGTGGGTATCATCAAATCCGTGTCGCTGAGCATGATGCTTGGAAAACAACTTTTAAAATGAAACAGGGTTTGTATGAATGGCTTGTGATGCCTTTTGGGCTCTGTAACGCACCTGCTACTTTCATGCGGGTCATGAATGATGTTTTTCGTTCATTCATTGATGATTTTGTAATTGTATATCTAGATGATATCCTTGTGTTTAGCAAAACCTGGGAAGAGCATGTTGTACATGTGAAAAAAAATTTAGATGTACTGAGAAAGGAAAAGCTTTATGTAAAAATGTCTAAGTGTGAATTTGCTAAAACTTCTTTAGTATATCTAGGCCATATTATTGGTGGAGGCCACCTGTGAGTGGACCCAGCCAAGGTTGTTGTCATTGTAAAGTGGCCATGGCCTAACACCGTTACTGAAATCAGAATTTTTCTGGGTGCAGTTCAGTATTGGAGGAAATTCATTTCTGGGTTTTCTTCCATTGCTGCTCCATTACATGCGTTAACAAGCATTAAAGAAATTTTCCAGTGGGGAGGCAAGCATCAAAAATACTTCAACACTTTGAAGGAAAAGATTAGCACAACACCAGTTCTGACATTGCCAGATTTGCAACAACCATTTGAGATCGAAACCGATGCTAGCGGGTTTGCCATGGGAGCAGTTTTGATGCAAGGAAGGAAGCCAGTATGTTACCATTCAGAAACATTATCTACTACTGTAAGTAACTATCTGACCTATGACAAAGAGTTGTATGCTTTAGTACAGAGTGTGAAGAAGTGGAAACATTATATCATGGGAAAAGAAACGGTCATACATACTGATCATCAACCACTCCAGTATTTACAATCTCAAACTAAAGTACAACAAAGTAGGAATTTAAGATGGATGGGGTTCTTACAACAGTTTCATCTCGTAATTAAGTACAAAAAAGGAATTCATAATAAAGTAGCAGACATGTTGTCAAGGCCTCCTACAAATGCTTCAATCATTCTTCAGAACAGTTCGTTAACACATGAAAGTTATAATGAACAATATGTAGAAGATAAAGATTTTAAGAAAGTATATGCCTCACTAATACATGGTAAACAGGAAGAGAACTATTATGTGCATAATCAACTCTTGTATCATCTCGGTAAACTTTGTATCCCAGAGAAAGAGAGAGTACATGTGATTCGAGAAGCACATAGTTCATTGATTGCAAGACATTTTGGTGTAAGTAAAACATTGTCTGTATTGCAGAATCATTGTTATTGGCCTCAGATGCAAGAAACTGTAGCTAAATATATAAGAAGTTGTGTTATGTGTGCAACAAGTAAGCCTAGCAATAGGAAATTGGGTTTGTACACACCTCTTCCAGTTTCTTCTCATCCTTGGGAAAGTATTTCCGTGGACTTTGTAGGAGGACTACCTATGTATAGAAAAGGGAATGATTACCTATACGTTGTTGTGGACAGATTCAGCAAAATGTGTCTCTTAATGCCATGTAACAAGTAGATCACTGCTGAACAAACAACTCATTTATTCTTTCAAAATGTTTGGGTACATTTTGGGCTACCCATGTCTATTGTATTTGATTGAGATTCCCGGTTCCTTGGAGAATTCTGGTCAACTTTATGGGAGCTTATGGATACCAAACTTAAGAAAAGTACAGATTTTCATCCACAGACTGATGGGAAAATAGAGGTAGTAAACAGAACAGTGGTTCAGCTGCTCAGAGGATATTGTAGTAAACATCCTAAACTTTGGGATGAGCAGTTGCAGTATATACAGCATGCTTACAATCATGCAGTTCATTCTTCCACGAAAAGATCTCCTTTTGAAACTCGTTTTGGTTATCTGCCAAAAACACCGATGGAATTCTCTTTTGGAAAAGATGCAGTGGATGGACATCATGATGCAGATAAATCTCTAAGATTGATTCAGATAATCCAAGCAGTGTAGCAGGCAGTTCAGGAACAGTTGGAGAAGAGCCAGGAAAAGTACAAGGCCACGCATGACAAGCATCGAGTTGATCATCAATTTCAGGTTGGTGACAGGGTTTGGTTACATATCACCAAATAAAGAATGAAAGGTGAAGGTAAAAAGCTTAAACCTATCAGGTATGGTCCTTTTGAGATCTTGGAAAAGATCGGTACTAATGCTTTTCGCTTGAATTTACCTCCATACATGCAAATTTATTCGGTTATCAATGTTGAGAATCTTAAACTGTATGAGCCTCCTATGATCATGGATGAGGAAACTAACATACAGATTCCTTTAGTTGATGATTTGGCACCTGAATATATGAGAGAGTTGCAGGATGATGTTATTCTTGACAGAAATGTAAGGACTTCACGAAGGGGGAATGCCGAGTACCTTCGAGTGGGCTAAAAGGAATGCATCATAGCAAAGCAAGATGGATGGAGAATGGAAAAGTGAGGGAGCTTTACCCTCACTTACTTGCAGAATAATTCAGGCTTTTGGTGGTCCAAAAGCTCTCCAATGGGGAGGATTGATCCGATGGATTATTCCTCTTCAAAGATCCAATATGGTACAATGGTTCAAAGAAGTGGTGGGTGAAAAATTGGACAGTGAAGAAACAAAGATCGGAGGTCAGAAGCGCATCTCCTTTTGCAATGTCGGAGCACGCAAGCAAGATCTCCTTTCCGCAACATCAGAGGTCAGAAGAAGATCTCCTTCTACAACATCGAAGCGATAGCGAAATGGGAGCCGCAATGGCGGACATATAAAGGATATCGCACTCCACGATGGGCACAATATTGATCGGAAGGATACACTTTCAGCAGCCGCAACGGCAGAAGCCCAAGACTTATGGAGCGGAGCAAACAATGATGCGAGGTTTGAAAAGTCAAGGCGAAAATCGGGAGACTTTGCCATCTACCGTCCGCAACTGTAGAAGCCAAAGTAATAATACGTTCTGACTCGAAAAACCAAATGACAGCCGATTGAGATAGAGTTCATCGGAAGAAAATAATGGAGCTCGTTGCTTATCACTCTTCCGCAACGGCGGAAGCACAAATGACTAAAACTTCCGACTCCAACGGTTCGCAGCTTGGTGCACAGTTTTGTTGCGACATTTGTGCAGTTTTAGTTCATATGGTTCCGTTTTGGCACAGCTATGTCATACATGTAACGTTATCGTAGAGGTCAGATCCTTGGCATGGCAGGAATAACTCCCATGTGGAACACTATGATGTGGCAGGATCTTTCATTTGTAACAGTTTGGCAAAGCTTTTCTTGGCAATTATAACATTTGATCCGTCGCCATAGTTGGGATAACGCTGAAAGGCAGATGAACAGCCTAAGGCAACGGTTTCAAGAATGTGGAACCAACCTGTTATGATGAATGAGTTGGCATTTGGCAGGAAAATATGAACAGTTGCAATTTTTTTTTAACGTTTTGGCTCATTTGTATCTGCTTAAATGAGTATATAAACGCGGTTACCAGTGGAGGATGGAGGTTCGTTCATAGCGCAGTACAACATTTCTCTATTATAGAAGCTTGGAGGGTTTTTGCTGTAGTTTCGAGATTGCTGTTTGTATTAGAGTCGACTGTATTCTCTGTTACATTATGGGTTCTTTATCTTTTGAAGACCAGATTGTAATTTCACAGAGAGGAGTCTTGAAGACTTTCTGTCCAGCATTCTATTTTACAGTTGCTGAAGTTGTTTCCAGAACCATTTTGTACCTTTTAAAAACCATTAATTGGATCGGTACCCATTGGAGAGGGACTCGGAGACGTAGCCCAGTGGAGGGGGTGAACTCCGTTATCAACTTCTGTTTTGTGACTCCCTGTTTCTGTGTTCTTTTTTTTTTCTTCTGTTTATCAGTCCTGTTTTTCATTCCTATTCTGAGCATTTAATTCCTGTTAATGCTGTTCCATTAATTAACCTATTGAACGCATTCTTTTACAACAAACTTTTAATGCACTCAAGTTGAGGTCCAACGGATCACTACTAGTGATAATTTGTTTTTAGATATCATCTAAGCAAATTAAGAAAACCTAACATGGTATCAGAGCCACCCTGAAAGGAAACACTGCACAACTAGGGTTTGTTACTCTGAACAAAGCTATCAAAAGATCAACCAAAAAAGAGGGCTCACTCAACTTGCCCCAGAAGAACACATCTTTCTGTGAAAGACATAACTAAATTCCGAGAAGTTTCAGGTTTGGACCCGTCACTACTATCAAGACAAACTAGGGCTTTAGTTCTCCTGAGACTCCATCATCAATATCATAAAAAGCAATACTACAGTCTACCTTGCCCCAAGGAGGCACATATTTTCCATTACTTATCCCTACCAGTGATCCCGACTGAAAAATTAGGGTTTCTGCATCAAACCCTAACTCATCCAGAAGGAGGTCAGCCAAAATATGTTTTCATCAAATAAGTACTACTTCTTCTTATTCCATTTGAAGTTCTCATTCTCTTGAAGATGACAAAGAACACCAAGCTACATGAAAAGCTCGAAGGTGTTGAAAACTTCAGAGCATGGAAGTATCAAATCATGCTCATCCTAAAAGAAAGTGTAAGAGCTCAAAAGTCAGAGACCATGCAATATTACTTTAGAAGAGTAGCTCAAATCAAGGATCAATTAGAAGCTATTGGTGACATGGTTGAAAAAGAAGTTGCAATGACCACCTTGAATGGTCTCCCAAGTGATTGGGAAGCCTTTGTTTGAGGAATCTGTTCAAGAAGGAACTAACCAAGTTTCGACAGTTATGGGAAGAATGTATTCAAGAGGAAGAAAGAATAGTAGCTAGAGAAGAAAGTCTAAATGACAATGAGGATCAAGCCTTGACAGCTCATACCAAATGAAATAACAAAAGAAAGATTCACGATCATCCTCATAGAAAGAATCAAGGGTTTAAGAAGTCCAAGAAATACTTCTCAAATTATGAATGCTTCACTTGTCACAAGTTGGGACACATTGCTATCAATTGTCCCATGAAAGCAGAAAGAGTAAAAAATATGAAAAGATTCCAGGCCCATGTTAATGAAGATAGTGATCAAGAAGTTGAAGAGAAAGATAAAAAGGATGAAGACTCCAGTGAAGAGTATGTCTTTATCTCTGCTCTAACAGGCTCAGTCTCACCAGGAAATGACACTTGGCTAGTGGATAGTGGTGCCTCCAAGCACATGAAATATTACAAGGACTCATTCTCATGCCTTGTACAAAAGGAGTCTCCACACAAAGTAATGCTTGGAGATTATTCCCAATATCCCATGAAAGGAATGGGAAAAAAATCCTATAAGTTGGACTCTAGAAAGTCCATGAAGATAAAATATGTCCTGTATGTCCCATGACTAAAGAAGAACCTTCTTTCGATTTCATCCTTAGATAAGAAAGGCTTTAGAGTCGCTTTTGTGGATGGAAAATTCCTCATGTGGACAGAAGGAAAAACCATAGATCATGCAGTAGAAATTGGAGTTGAAGAAGGAGGACTTTACATATTAAAGGGATCTTAGATATTATCCACTCAAACATATGTGGGCCAATGAAAACCACTTCATTAAGCAGGTACGTTTACTATGCTTCTTTTATTGATGACTACTTCTGCAAGACTTGGATATACTTCTTGAAAAAGAAAAATGAAGTATTTTAAAGATGTAACTTGGAATTTAAGGCCATGGTAGAAAACCTATCTGAAAAGAAGATAAAGATAGTGAGTTTAGATAATGGAGGAGAGTTGACATCAAGTGAATTCAATGAATACTGCAAAGAAGTTGGGATGAGGAGGGAGATCACCATTCCCTATAATCCACAACAAAATGGTGTGGATGAGAGAAAGAATAGATCTATCATGGAAGTTGTGAAAGGTATGATACATGATCAAGATCTACCAATGTACCTATGGGCAGAAGCAGCCATAACAACATTATATGTACATAATATAATCTCTCATAGTGCCCTTGGGAACAAGACTCCATAAGAGATGTTTTCCGTAGAAAATCCTGAAGTAAGTCACCTAAATATATTTGGTTTTCCTGTGTACATACACATTCTCAAGGAGAAAAGATCAAAGTTAGATCCTTTAGGAAAGAAGGGATTGTTTGTAGGCTATAGTGAGTAATAAAAGGTTTACCGAATCTATATCCCAGGATACCATCAAATTTAACTTAGAATATATGTCACATTTGAAGAAGATACAACTTTCATAAAGTCAAAGAAATATAAGGAAGAATAAGAGGAGCATGAAACTCCCAAAGTTGCAGAAAGTCCTAAACCAGTTAGGAACGAAGAAGAAATATCAAATTCCTAAGGATCATGATATGACAGAACCTTAGTTAATTGAAGAATTTCCTAGTGAAATGACTTCATGAAAGAGAAAACCTTCCTAGGCTCATGAAGTAATCAAAGAAGCAAAAAGACATGGTGTCCCAGAAGGAACCATAAGAGAAAGAAAGAAGCCAAAACCATACCCTAGTTATGTGGCTTTGATGTGTGATCTAGTTGATAAAGAATCAACATGTTTTGAAGAAGAAATAAAACTAAAAGAGTGGGTTTATGCAATGGTCAAGGAATACCAATCCATTATAATGAATGATGTATGGGAAATAGTAGCGAGACCGAAAGACAAGTCAATGGTATCCTTGAAATGGATCTTCAAAACTAAGCACTCAGCAGATGGTAGTACAGAGAAATATAAGGAAATATTTGTAGCTTGAGGATTCTCTCAGAAAGATGGAATCAACTATGAGGAGACCTTTGCACCAGTGGCTAGGTACACCTCAATCAGAACCATGATTTCTTTGGCATACAACATGAAGTGGAAGTTACATCAGATGGATGTAAAGACAACCTTTCTAAATAGATTGAATGAAGAAGATGTATATATCAAACAATTGCAAGGATTCAAGAATAATGATAAGAAAACTTGTCACGTCCCCATCCCTCATCCCGACGATGGAGAGGATGCGACCAACACACTGCTGCTGTCAAACAGGTAAAATAGCCCCATGAAAATAAAAACATAAACATGCATTGGATTAAAAACATAACAGATGCATAAATCATTAACATGCATTAAACATGAACATATACATAGATGCATAGTGCATTCTACAATGGAAGCAAAACTCATTCATTCAAACATTCAAACATTCATATTAATTCCTAAAGCAAATAGTTTGTAGAGATTAAGCACAAGAATACTTATCTTGAAAAGAAGTTGGCCCACAACTAGCTACGTCGTTGTAACGTTCCGCCCAACCATAGGCCAGTGTGCTCATCAATCTCTCAACATCACTGCCACCCCCGAGCTGGGCATGATTCCACAAGGCACTAGGGAAAAACAGGCTCACATATAGCCAAAACCATACACCCACAGTCAAGCCAACATACAGTTGGCTTTCACAGACTGTTTAGATAAGCCAACATCAACTGGGTTTCACAGGATATTAGGGAAACAAGCCAATAACATGGGGTTCCTTAGCTTACTCAGCCAATCCAACTTTTTCATCAAACACACAGCCCACCAATTAATAAAAACACAGCCACACTCACTGTTGGGTATGAACAAAATGTTCTTGGGAACCAAAATGGAAATGACAATTGGGGAAAAGAACCCTCCATGAGCAAATGCATTTTCAGGAAACATTCTTGTGCATTATGGAGGCAATTCAACCACCACAAATCCCCAAATCGTAATATGAACTCAGAAAACGTCTTTGAGCATTGTTGGAGAAAAACAACCATCATTCACACCCAAATCGGGAGATCTTGGCTCCATAGCCACTAAGAAACACATAAACAAATTTATGGGCATGGGACAATGAGAAAACAACATAAATCACGAGGGAAAATGCCCAGTAAGCTCAACAGCGTGAGGAAGACCAAAAACAACCTCTTGAAACACCCAAAACGTGAATCACTATTGCACATTCATTCAAAAAAACCAAAAATGGGATTTTCCATCCATGGCAATGAGGAAAACCACAACAAAACTCCAAGGGAGGATCCCAACCACTGAACATTGCCCCATCGAATTCTTGGCCATGGGAAAAAATGAAGAAAACAACAAAAATGTCAGGGAGAATGCCCCAGCTATCTCCAGCTGCATGAGGAAGAAAACGCATGGGTGAATGAATGGATTGGGGCCCTTTTCCAAGTATTTACTTGGCCCATAAGTCAAAATTCATTCTCCCAAAAATAGGTGCTCTGCCCAATTCGAAATTGACCCCCATGCCTTGCCCATTCCCATGCAATAAATTCCTCAACCAACTTCTAGATGACTGGGTAGTTGACCATTTTATGGGTTTCCCTTAGACATTTAGATTTTCCCAATAGGATCAAGGGTTTGAATAATTCCCCCTCCCTATTCCTTGTGAAATCATGCCCCCATCTCTTTAACGTTGCGGCTGATAGCTAGTTGTGGTATTTTTATTAATGTGCATTTTACATGATGTCTCAAACATATTGCGTCTGGCTAGCACATAAACCATTGGCATTGATTTTAATTGAAAAAACATAAAATACTAAATCCATGGTGGGGCATTTTCCTTGAGCTCCACACCATGTTTTATTAACGCTATCTACATCATATGCAATTTAATACCATGGGGTCAAAACTAGGGTGTTACATTCCCCTCCCCGTTCAATAGCATTTTCCTCAGTGCTTACAAAAATTTAACAATTGCTACACTGGCATCGTCCTCAGTTCTCTGCAAGATTGAACAAAATGGATGTGTCAATCGTATGGCATCCTCCAGCTCCCATGTAGCCTCGTCAAGGCTGCAGTGCTTCCTCTGCACCTTTATCTGTCAAATGGCACGACCTGGAACTCATCCAAGTCCTTTCTTGCATGCATCAACACACACCATAGGATCTTTTTCTTGTCTTAGAGAATCCTTCTCCTCATCTTGGAACATTTCCAATGTCTTTGGAAACCTGCAATACCTATGCTCAAGCCCCAAGCAATGAGCCAATTCCCATGTTAGTATTCACAAGATTTTTCAAAATCATAGATAAATCACATGCACATGTATATTGATATAAAATCAACAAAAAGTTTCCAAATGAACCAAAAAATCATCTGCATAAGTATCTTCTTTTGATTCCACAGGTGTCCAACTGGGCTTGATACAACCATGGCACTCACAACCCTGCCCCACCCCATACCTGGGTGTGCATTAAAGGGTAGCCAAATTTCTGTAAGCTTTAGATCACCTGAAAATACCTCTTAACTGAGGTCTGACAGCTCTGTTCTTGAGCCCAAAACCTCTTCGGGTGCTTCAATAGCAGTTCTTGTTCAAGAACCTACACTTCCTCTAGGTGCTTACCAAGTTCAGGTGCTTCCCTTCCGGACACCACATTGAATTTAATTCATATCTCAGATGCATTCCTATAGGATGCAATATATAATAAGATTTTCAAAATCACGGTTGCATCATATGCTCATGTATATTTAAATAAAATCAATAACAACAAAAGTTTGATAAGTAACCCAAATACTTATATGTATAACATCTCCCAATTGAGATCTAGTCAATCCCGCTTCAGAGCCTAACACCTCCTTACGTGCTCAATGGTAGCTCTATTTTACAGGCCTGGCACCTCTTCCAGTGCTCACGACTGCTCACGCGCTTCCTTTCCAGGCACCATAACAGATTAATTCACATGTCAGATTCATTTTCGCAGGATTTATTTCTTAACAAGATTTTTTTTTTAATATTAGCTGAATCATTATGCATGTGTAATTACAAAAAGTCAACCAAGATTTGCCAAGTAATCCATTACTTATATGTATAGCGTCTCTCAACCAAGATCCGATCATCCCCACTTTAGATCCCAACACCTCCTTGGGTGCCTAATGACAGCTCTGGCTTAAGGGCCCAGCACCTCCTCCAAGTGCTTATCAATGCTCGGGCGCTTACTTTCCAGACATCATAATACCTATGGGTTATTCCCTTCACAGAGCCCCCACTCTCGTGACAGTCCCCTTACGGGGTGAATGTGTGTAGAAATAAGTCTAACTAAATGTATTACACCCTGGGCGTCCCCAGTGATGCATACCGGTGCCTAGCTGGCAAGGGGGAGAAGCTATGTACCCAAGTACATCCTTCCAGAAAGGACATGTACTCACTGTACATGTTTTCATCGTCTCACCTGTGTTACATATAGACGTGTAGTTTACATTAGATGTCATTATAAAATTGCAATTATAGGTTTCCAAACGCATCCCTTCAAGAAGCTATGTACACTCCGTACATCCCTTCGAGGAGCCATGTACATCTAGTACATATTTTCATCATCTCACCTACGCTACATACAAGTATGTAGTTTACATGAGATGTCATCATAAAATTTAATCATATATTTTCAAATCTATTTCATGCATACATGGTTTCCCAAATATCAAACAATCAATAGCATTGATAGTCAAATAAAAATCTGAGTTCACAATTATGCTTCTTGAAGAAAATCAGATTTTGACAACCATGAGGCCATCCTCATATTGTTTGGCTTTTGCAAGTGGGAGTAATCATCCCTTACTTACACACGCTGCCCATAACCTGGACATCTACGTACAACATGTCATCCTAACACAATTTTAAATTAGCCAAACAATCACAGTTAGCAAAAGGAAACTTCAGACATCAAGCAATGCAAGACAAGTATATTCATGGTTAGCATGATTTAAAACCATCACGGGAGATCACAGTCTCCCATAATCAACAGAAAAACTTGCAATCTGAAGTTTCAAAACCTGTTTTTAGTCATGAGACCCTTCTCATGGCACCTGGCAGCTTCCTGCCCTCGGTTTCATTGGGCACAACCATGCTGTTCTACTCAGGTCATTCTACCTGAGTCTCCAGGAAGTCCTCATATGTATGCCCATACACACAAGTTCCATTTCTTCATGGAACTACAAGTTCACATGCATGCCTCTCTAGCCTATACCTAGGCTCCACTTTACCTACAGAATATCCTTCAGTGAACTTCCTGCAATGTCTTGCAAGTCCCACAAAAGATATTACATCTGTTAGCTTTCTTAAAGTAGGCCGACTCATCATGGACTCAATCCTTTCAGGGTCTCCAGATATTGTTCTATCTGAGATAATGTGACCCGAATAATGAATTCTATCTTTATAGAAGTCACATTTTCTCAAACCTGCATACAACTTATGCTTCCTGAGCAATTTCAAAGTTAGCCTCAAATGTTTCACATGTTCTTACCCATTCTCAGAATAAATAAGAATGCCATCAAGGAAAACAAGAACAAACCTGTCCATATACTTACTAAAACCATTATTCATGAGGCATATGAATGTAGCTGGTGCATTTGTGAAACGAAATGGTACCCCTACAACTCATAAGAACCATACCTTACCCTAAAGGTTGTCCTATGAACATTTTCATCCTTGACTCTTACCTGATGGTCACTAGAACCCAAGTCAAGCTTGGAAAATATCTTTGAGCCTCTCACTTGATCAAAGAGGTCATCGATCCTAGGAAAATGATACTTGTTCTTCACAATGGCTACCTTTTTCAACTATCTAAACCAACACACAATTAAAGTGTATCATCATTCTTTTTCTCAAACCAAACTAGTGATCCCCACGGGGACACACTTGGACTGACATACCCCTTTTCCCACAACTCCTGCAACTACATCATCAGCTCTAGAAAGTGTGGTGTAGTCACCCTGTAGGGTGACTTGGACTCTGGTGCCTTGCCTAGCACAAGTTCAATTGTAAAATTGATGTCCCTCTTTGGAAGAATCCTTGAAATTTCATCTAGAAAAAAAACATTCATGAATTCCTGTACCACATGACATCCCTACAACTTAGGAGTATCATTCTCTGCCACCTCCAAAACATGAGATGCATACACTCTGCAACCTTTTTGCACATAACTTCTTCAGTCGCTTTGTTGAAGAATTCCTTCCACATATCACCTTTGGAAAGCCTTTCACAACCCTTAGGTTGTCTTCTTCATCCAAGCACGCAAAATTCTTGTTGTAACAATCAAGCTTTTCTCTATGTGCTTCTAACCAATCCATTCCAATCAGAGTGTCATAAGAGTGAGGTGGGAGAACATTCATATCTCCATAAGTGACCTTACCATTCACAACCAATGCACATTCCCTTAACACCTTACTGACATTTTCCTTGGTTCTAGTGGCTAGTTGAACTAACCATGACCTTTTATGTTTTGAATTTTTCAAAGTGCACATCTCAACAAATATAGGGGTGATATAGCTGGGAGTCGATCCTAGATCAATCAAAACAGAGATGTCCTGTTCACCAATCTCACCCTCAACTTCCAGCACAGTTGAGTTATGACCTGCCTTTTCTCAAAGCATCCATCCTATGCTTCACAACGTGCATAGATACACCATTTAAATGTGCTTCAATACCATCTTCATATGGTGTCCCTTCATTTATAACAGAATGGTGTTCTTTTTTCATAATTTATTCTTCTAAGGTGACTTTCTCTCCATCGGAATAAAACCTTGATTATGCTTTATAGAAATGTCCTTGTACATTTATTTTTCTTCCTTCATCTTCTTATCATCTTCAACCGACTATCTAAGGGAAACGCCGGGGGTCAAGGGGGGCTTTCCCCCTTATGGCTTCCCTGCCCTCGTCTTTTTTATTATTATAAATCATTGGATTTCGTGCAATCTGGCGTATAAACACACTGCCATTTTCCCATCTGGCTCTTGAAATCCCACTGAAAACCTCCTAAATTTCCCTGTAAAAATATCAGTTTCAACAAAATTTTCGTTTTTCCTCTGATCGACGAAACTCAGCCGACGTATCGGCTGAAACTCCACAATTTTTAAAATGTATCGGCTCCATTTTCCTTTTCCTTCCTACATGTTGGCAAACTTTTGAGTTTTCATCCGATTCGGTCTTTCCGCCATGTTGGAAACCTTTTCAAGTTTGTTCTGATCTGCCTTCCAATGCAGCGAAAAACTTTCAAAGTTTCTTTCGATTTTCACTGCCTTCTCATTGGAAAACCTTTTGTATTTATTTTGGCCAAGACGTCCACCGTTGCGGAAAACTCTCCAGGTTTCTCTCGCCGCAACGAAAAAACTCTCGGATTTCCACCCGATTTGGTCTTTCGCTGCGTCAAATTTTTTTTCAAGCTTTCTTTGCTGGATCCTTTTCGTCGTTGTGGCTTAAATATCAACTTCCACCCGTCATTGAGGCTCAAATCTCACCTTTCTTCTGATGCAGGAACTTCCCAATCTTTTCGTCGTTGCGGAAAGAATTTCTCTTTTCATTCGCTGCAGGAACATACCAGCTCTGCCTCCGTTGCAGAGAGAATTTTGACTTTCATTTGCTGCCAAACTAGCCAAGCCTTCCATCGTTGCGAAAATAATTTCAACTTTCTCCCACCGCTACATGTCACGTCGATTTTCCTTTCTCCATTGTTATGTGTTGGCTTGACTCTGGGTAACCCAACCGTCGTGTCGGCTCAATCATTAAAATCCATCCGCCGTTGTGGATCAAACAATAAAACCCGTCCGCTGGCAAACTTGCCAAAAATGCCGCCGAATTGGCTCGACTTCTCCGTTCAGGCCCGATACATGATTGTGGCATCGTCGACTCTTCCTTAGACAACCTAGCCGACACTATCGGCTCAAATTTAGCTAACTGGGTTGACAAACAATTTTTATTACTTAGAGAAATTTGGAAAAATTTCTCCTGTCTTTTGCTTTTTCTGCTGAGCACAGAGGTTGATCCTACCTCTGTTAGTTGTTCAAATTGGACCATTGAGGCCCAATGTTGCAACCAAGATCTGATACCACACTGTCACGTCCCCACCCCTCATCCCGACGATGGAGAGGATGCGACCAACAAACTGCTACTGTCAAATAGTAAAAATAGCCCCATGAACATAAAAACATAAACATGCATTGGATTAAAAACATAACAGATGCATAAATCATTAACATGCATTAAACATGAATATATACACATAGGCATAGTGCATTCTATAGTGGAAGCAAAACTCATTCGTTCAAACATTCAAACATTCATATTAATTCCTAAAGCAAATAGTTTGCAAAGATTAAGCACAAGAATACTTATCTTGAAAAGAAGTTGTCCTACAACTAGCTACGTCATTGCAACGTTCCACCCAACCATAGGCCAATGTGCTCATCGATCTCTCATCATCACTGCCACCCCTGAGATGGGCATGATTCCACAAGGCACTAGGGAACAACAGGATCACATATAGCCAAAACCATATGCCCACAGTCATACCAACATACAGTTGGGTTTCACAAACTGTTTAGCTAAGACAAAAACAACTAGGTTTCGACGGATATTAGGGAAACAAGCCAATAACATGGGGTTCCTTGGCTTACTTAGCCAATCCAACTTTTTCATCAAACACACAGCCCACCAATTAATCTAAACGTAGCCACACATACTGCTGGGTATGAACAAAATGTTCTTGGGAACCAAAAATAGAAATGACGATTAGGGGAAACAACCCTGCATGAGCAAATACGTTTTCAGGAAATGTTCTTGTGCATTATGGAGGAAATTCGACCACCACAAACCCCCAAATCATAATCAGAACTCAGAAAACATCTCTGAGCATTGCCGGAGCAAAAATGACCATCATTCACACCCAAATCGGGAGATCTTGGCTCCTTAACCACTGAGCAACACATAAACGAATTTATGGGCATGGGACAATGAGGAAATAACATAAATCATTAGGGAAAACGTCCAGCAAGATCAAAAGAGTGAGGAAGACCAAAAACGACCTCTTGAAACCCCCAAAATGTGAATCACTGCTGCACATTCATTCAACAAAACCAAAAATAGGATTTCCCAACCATGTTTGTCACATGCCCCAATTTGCAAAACATTTTATGTTTTAAGAAACATTATGCTATATTTTATTTTAAAATTTGTAATCAATGACCAAGTGGGGTCAAGGATAATTGAATGTAATTATTGAATATTTTATTAATTAATAAATGAAAGATGAGACAACAGCTTAAGGAAGCCGTTAGATGAGTGTTTTACTGGTCACTTCGTGGAGTAGGCTGGGTTGAGAGTAGATTGACACTTGGAAGCATCCTGAAACTACTTCTAGCTGTTGTAGGAGGCAACTTCCCTATTTTTGTGGTCATGTTCCCCAAGAAAGTGGAACAAGAGCAGGTGGCTCATTATGTGAAAACTGATCCAAAAGACCTAGGCATGCTAATAAAACTTTCCATTGAAGATAGCTGAGGCTGCTCATTCTTGACTTGTGAACATTATGAGTGAATGAAGTGCACAAGAAAATTAGATGGAGGGGACCAGCTGAAGTATGTTTTGAGTGAAAAGTGCTGGAGATCTGAACTAGTGCAGCTATTCTAACCTAAGTTCATACTATTGCATGCATAACAGATTTACTGCTAAACACTTAGTAGAGTTGCAGAGGATTACTAAACTATATCTCTCACCTAGTACTTCTACTAGGTGGACCAACAAACAAGCTCATGGGTCCTGAGATTTGCAGTTCAACTTTTCTCCAGGAGTTGGTTGGGAGGAACAGGTTCCTTAAGCTGTTGTCACCTCTTCTACATTTCTAGGTTCTACATGATTTATCTAGTTTCTAATTTTTTATTGTTACCTGGAAGGATTGAGTTTAAGCGATAATATGTTATGCTCATGTTTTGTTGTTGTTAGGGTTAGTTAATGAAATACTTTTACTGTAAAAATATAGTTAAATGTTGGATTCGATAGATTAGGGTAAATGATTAGAAGAATTTTCAGTTTTACTGATAGATTAAAAAATACCTAGCTATATTTTTCCACACCTTTCTATTTTAAGAGTTTTCCTTAGATAGAGTATTCTGTAATAATATAAACAAATCTGTCTCTAGGAAAGTTTTAAAAATATAAATATACCTAGTTTTGTATTTAATTACATAGTAGATAGATTATTTACTATAAGTCTATTATCATAGTAATTAAATAAAAACATAAATTAAATAAGCAGGATTAATTTAAAGAAACAGTAAATAAGGCTGGAAATTTACTGAGATAATTTCATCCAAGTAAAATAAAACTAAATTAACATTATAATTAAATACTAACTATGTAATAATTTAAAATTAATTAGGGTTTTATAAACAAAACCTATTTGAAAAAAACTGTCAAAAAAACAGGAATATCATTACCTTCTCTTTTACTAGCAGAAGGATTTTACAATTTCACCCATAAACTGATATAAGCATACTTTTCTTCATTTGTATAACCACAAGTATCTAACAACTAAATAAATAAAATTTTATACATTATCCACATGAAACAGTGTTAACACTGTGTGATAAATATAAATTGGGAGAAATTAAGTAAAAGACCTTTCAACATACAATAACCCAAAAAAATATAGTAAAAACTTAGGTTGGATAAACAACCTTTATTTTATCTACTTACTGAAGTAATTATTATTGAAAGTAAAATCAAATTATATTTAAAAAACTAACTGTCTGAAACATTTTCATTTCACTTTTAAACATAATAAAAATAAATATCAATTTACAGTAACAAAAACTCTGTTTAGGATAATTTAAACAGATTTGAAGAAAAACTAGAACCGATAAGAATCTTACAGCTGCCATCATCTTCTTAAAACCACAATATATTTATATTATCAAAATATAAGTACAAACAGTAAGCTTCGAGCTTATTAAAAATAAAAATAGCATCTAAACCCTAACACCACTGAATCATATCAGTTATGGCCTAATGGCGTTTTACAAACAAAGTCACGGCTTAAAAGCTTGTATAAAATATTTATACTAAAATCAAAACTACGGATATGAAATCCCCAGGTATCTAACATGAAACAACCACTAGGGATTTTAAAATATTTCTTATTAATACATCATAGTATTGGCAACAGGGCCTTCCAAAACATTTAGACCACAATGTATTCACAACCGAGCCATAATCCAAGAACCAAGTGGACAGTATCACTAAACACCATACAACCAGTGCAATAGAAACCTCAGGAGAAACCGAGGCTTACCAGGATGAGTGCCATCGTGGAGCCCTGTCGGTGGTGTCCATCAGCACAGAGCCATCGTCTTGAAAACCTGCACAATAAAAAAACCCAAATGTTAAATACTTACAATTAATAAAATAACAATTCAAAGTATTGTGTAGAATAGTGACAGTGTTATTTTGCTTACCAAGGAGTAGACACTTGGTAGTAGTGGTAATACGATCAAACCCTAGTCATGAATATGGGTATGTCGCTTTACAAAGAAGCTCTGTCCAGAAAAACCCCAACGCGAAATGTTCTAGCCCAAAAACCAAAACTATGATGAGACGGAGTACAAAACTCACACAGTAGAAATCGGTAGTGAAGACAGTTAAACCCTACACTCAACCAGAACACTCAAATTGACAATCAAAACCACACTATGACAGCTCAAGCGCTGTGCTCACATTCACTGCACCAGATCTTGAAGGATACACTTGCAGAGGCAAGGTAACGACGAAGGGTAGCACATACAACGTTATGCTAATTGTGATGGAAAGCTCCTACGCAGGAGAAAAGGGTGGTCGCGTAAAACCCTACTTGCAAAGGAACTTAGAATGGCTTACAAGAGACTTGTACTCAAATGGTTTAAGGATTGACAACAAGCCTTGTGGCCATGAGCTTGTAGCTCATCCACTCCATAGTAGAGGCAAGACAAATGCATTTTTTTAGGGTTTAGAATAGTTTTATATTGCTCCCAAAGTCAACAAAACCCTAACCAATGAACATCGTGTTGATGTATATGTAACTTCGGAATGTATTCTTCTATGTATCTTATATATTGTAACCCAATGTTTATTCCGGGATGTTTCTATTATGTATTTGAGTCATGTGATCATGCCCCGATGTTCCGATCGGGAAGATTAATAATGTAAACAAGTCATGTCAAGTCATTAGGTAAGTCCCCACAGTTTCGGGGCACTTGAGTTATTATGCACTAATTAAGGTGTAGGCTCGGGTAAGTAATTGTAAGTTGAGCCTACGTGATTAAGTGCACTTCAAGTGAACGGAAGAATATAAATAGAGATTGAGACTCTCTATTTATTACACACATCATTCACTCTCTCAAGGGTGGCGCACTAGTGAAGAAGGAAATACTGGGACTAGACAGAAGAAGAAGACTACTGCTGTTTTGGGAGATCTCTTATTATTTTGGTGCTGATTCTATCTTAGAGGAAGTTGCGGGGTTTTCTCCTTTATGGTTTCCCCGAGGAAAATCTCTTTGTGTCTCTTGTCTCTTGTGATGTGCTTATGTTTTATTGCTGTGCTTGTTATTCTCTCAGTGAAAATATCCTAAGATCATAATGCTAACTTATTTGATGAAAAACTAACATGGAATCAGAGCTAACCTTAGAAAAAGACATTATGCAGCTACAGGAACTAGGATTTTCCTAGTTTGTGGATCTTCCTCCACATATTTTCAGCAAAAGTATGCTAGGATGACTCTCCATTGAAGGGTGCATCTTTTTGTCGATGTGGAATTCAATTTCAAGCATTTTCAGTTTCGATGTGGAAATTAGGGATTTCTACAGAAGAGGAATTTTTTAGTGAGACCAGCATAGGATTGTTCTCCTTATCAAAACCAAAGTTTAGAGACCTGGATCAAGAAATTTTGTTGGGTGAAACTCCAGGAAAGTCAAACCCTAGTTTGACCCTGAGCTAGGAGAAACCCTAAATACTAAAACTGCTAAGTTTTGGTACAGTCACTATATTTCGATATTGGCGTAGTATCAAAAGCTAAAAATTGCAGGGGCTGAAGATAAAATCTTGATGAACACTGTGTC
This sequence comes from Pseudotsuga menziesii, assembly GCA_001517045.1. Classification (NCBI taxonomy): domain Eukaryota; kingdom Viridiplantae; phylum Streptophyta; class Pinopsida; order Pinales; family Pinaceae; genus Pseudotsuga; species Pseudotsuga menziesii. The sequence continues at coordinate 403,441 of LPNX010991809.1, forward strand.
CAAAAATCAGCCTCAGATTCGCTATCTTTGGGGAGATATGATCTCTCAAAGTTAGGGTTCCATCCTCTTCCAAAAATCATCCATAAACAGGACACCTGGGGAGAATTGCAATATCTTGGGCTACGGAGGTCCAAATGGAACTTCCAAAGATGTTCCAGAAAGTTCACAGACTTTAATTTTGGTGGTCCAAAGATCAAACTCATAGGATGAACCCTTGACACGTGGCATGTCGTACAACTTCGCTGTTCTGAACAGTTCTGTAACAGGTCACCTTGGGAAAAGGATAATAAATCCCAAATGGTGAAACCAATTCTGATGAAACCTGCGGTGTTAGATAAGGGACATGCGAGGTTACCTCCATGAGAAATTTCAGACACAGAGGATAGTAATTTAGGAGATATCATAGAAACAGTAACATGCATTTCTGCAGAAGAAATTGGAAAATTAGGGCTTCCTGTTCCGGGAGCTTCCCTTCACTGCTTTCAGAAAAGGAGTACATTGGACAGCTCCATTTGAAGAGATATATCTGTTTGTCCAATCATATCTGAAAGATTCCAAGTTTTGAAAATTAGGGTTTCTGTGACAAACCCTAGATCAGCAAACTCCAGGACAAGGACGGACACCTCAAATCGGTAAGATCTAATCCTTTGCTATTTTCATTTGAGGTTCTCATTTCAAATTGATATATCACATCAGCTTGATGACAAGCTTGGGGAAGTTGACAACTTCCAAGCCTGGAAGTATATGATCTCTCTGAAGAAAATGGATTGGACACCTACATGAATATGGAGGTTCCAGTTTCAGAGGGAGATGAGGCTAGAAGCCCTTCACAAAAAGAACTTGGTCAAGGCCAAGAAGATCATGGTTGATTCAGTCACAGATCA
>LPNX010991809.1:404437-466828 GCA_001517045.1 Pseudotsuga menziesii
ATTATTGGATTAGTGCACAATCTCAATGTTGTCCTGGTAGAGATGGAAGGCATCTAGAAAGTTTCAGTAAGATATGGATGAATGTTGTATTGGCTAAGTAGTTGCATGATGATATATTTATGCATAAGAATTTGCCAGTATGAATGTTCCTTATGAAATGTTTCTAACCATACAAATGCATTTGACTTGTAGGAAAGATCGCATACATAATCGTCTTCAAGCAAAGAAGAATGAAGACTTGTTCCGAAGAACAAGTGATGACATTTCAAAATGAAGAATAATATGATGAGTGCAGTGACATCATTGATGCAGAACCTTCTAGCCACCAAGAAGAAAGGGAAGACTAGTTCAAGAAGAATGATGTCAGGGCACAGTATCGAGACCTAAAGAGAAGTTCATAGTTCCATCATGCAATAGATGGAAACATCATGGGATACAAAGCAAGATTTGTAGCACGAGGATTCTCAAGAAAAGAAGGCCTAGACTACGAAGAGACATTTGCAGCCAGTAAGAGTTGAAACACATACATGATGAGATTGATGAAGATCTTAACCTTTGCTACAAGGTTGAAGATGAAAGTCTATACACTAGATGGTCACATAGAATATTAGTAGCATAGGAAGCTACTTGTCACTCTGGTACAAAATGTTTTCAGTGCAAAAGACAGAAGGAGTACGATGCTTCGCTTCAGAGGGAGTGACTACAGAAGATCCTGAGGTTCAACATGATACGACAGGATGGATAGATTACTAATGACTCTAGGCTTTACTAAGAGTAAAGAGGATTCCAACCTTTGATTCAAGGTTGAACACAGAAGACCAGTGATACTCCTGTTATGTGTCGATGCACTATTGTTCTAGGTATGGAGGTGTGGCAGAGTGCAGATGGAGTCTTCCTTGGACAAGGGAAGTATGCAGTAGAGATCCTAAAGAGGTTTAGGATGATGGACTACATGACCACACCTATGGCATCGAACATGAAGTTATTAAGTGATGCTTCATCAGAGACAGTTGATGCTACGATGTATCGTCAGATGATTGGGTCCTTAATGTACCTAAGACCAGATATTTGCTTTGCTGTGAACACATTGAGACATGTTCACCTGATGGTTGCAAAGCATGCAGGGGTATAGTTTATTATGGACTCAAGTACAATGCGAATCAAAAGATTAACCTGGAGGGTTATGTTGATTTAGATTGGGCAGGCAGTGCCGTCAACAGGAAGAGTACTTCAGGATGTTGCTTCAGTATGGGATCAGGTGTGATCTCTTGGTTTAGCAGGAAGTAATCCTGTGTTGCATTGAGTACAGCTGAAGCAGAGTATGTCGCAGCTTGTTCAGCTAGTTGTGAGGCAGTATGGCTGTGGAAGCTACTGTCTGATATATTTGATCTCCAATTGGATGTTACTTGTATACATTGTGACAACCAGAGTTGCGTGAAGTTGTCAGAGAATCCAGTGTTCCATGACAAGTCAAAGCATATCGAGATCAAGTATCACTATATCAGGGATATGGTGTAGAGAGGAGCAGTGAAGCTCCTGTATGTTGCGACAGAGGAACAGATAGCTGATGTATTGATGAAGCCATTGGCTAGGCTGAAGTTCGAGTACTTCAAAGAGAGACTTGGTGTTCTCCAGATCGAGGCTTCCTCCCAGAGAAAGTGATGAGACCCATAGCCATTCTGACATGGTGAGAGGATTGGTTCCTTCCATGGTCAGATGTAAGGGCTAAGCCATTCTGTCATGGTGAGAGGATTTAGTTCCTTCCATGTCAGATGTGAGTGCTGGCCATTATGTCGAGTAGGACATATGTAAGGGCTACCGCCATTCTGACAAGCATGTTAGATGTAAGGGTAGAGCCATTCTGTTCATGGCTAAAGGATTTAGTTCCTTCCATGTCAGATGTGAGTGCTGGCCATTATGTCGAGTAGGACATATGTAAGGGCTACCGCCATTTTGACGAGTAGGTCATATGTAAGGGTAGAGCCATTATGTTCATGGCTAAAGGATTTAGTTTCTTCCATGTCAGATGTGAGTGCTGGCCATTATGTCGAGTAGGACATATGTAAGGGCTACCGCCATTCCGACGAGCAGGTCAGATGTAAGGGCAGAGCCATTCTGTTCATGGCTAAAGGATTTAGTTCCTTCCATGTCAGATGTGAGTGCTAGCCATTCTGTCGAGTAGGACAGATGTAAGGGCTATTGCCGCTCTCTGGGAGAGTGGAGGCACCTGGTCCGTTACCAGGTAGCTCAGTCTGGGACTGGGGGCCATTTTGACGAGGGTGTAGGATTCAGTTCCTACCAGGTCAGATGTGAGTGCATTCCCTTCTGACGAGTAGGTCAGATGTAAGTGCTAAAATCTCTTATCACTGTGATAGTATGTGTTCCTGTTTGGATGGGAGTCTTCCATCACTATGATAGGATGTGTTCTTGTCTGGATGGATGTGCCTTTCTGACGAGTAGGTCAGATGTAAGTGCTGAAATCTCTCATCACTGTGATAGGATGTGTTCCTGTCTGGATGGGAGTCTTCCATCACTGTGATAGGATGTGTTCTTGTCTGGATGGATGTGCCTTTCTGATGATTAGGTCAGATGTAAGTGCTGAGCCTTTTCACAGATGTTAGTGATGTGATGTCCTATCATGCTGGTGAATGTGAGTGCCGGGTCTTTCTGATGTGACTATAGGATTGGTTCCTATATGATCAGATGTAAGTGCTGGGCGTGCCTTTCTGACGAGCAGGTCAGATGTAAGTGCTGGGCGAAGACCTACATGATGGCTAGGCCTACAACCAACATGAAAAAGGGTTGGCTCTGTAGAACTTCCTGTGACGAGAAGAATCATGAGATAGCACCAGTGTTGATCCAGATCGAGTGATGATCCAGATATAGTAATGATGATCCAGCAGTAATGATCCAGATCGAGTGATGATCTAAATCCAGTCCAGTGATGATGATCCAGATCGAGAGATGATCCAGATCTAGTGATGATGTTCGATGATGATCTAGATTGAGAGATGATCTAGATCTAGTGATGATGTTCCATGATGATCCAGATCCGATGATGACTTGAAGACGAGATGATCCAGTTGATACAGAGAAGAAGACCAGTGCTGAAAATTGCGTCGAAAGAATACCTTCCTAGTTAAGAGGGAGTGTTGATGTATATGTAACTTCAGAATGTATTCTTCTATGTATTTTATATATTGTAACCCAATGTTTATTCTGGGATGTTTCTATTATGTATTTGAGTCATGTGATCATGCCTCGATGTTCCGATCGGGAAGATTAATAATGTAAACAAGTCATGTCAAGTCATTAGGTAAGTCCCCACAGTTTCGGGGCACTTGAGTTATTATACACTAATTAAGGTGTAGGCTCGGGTAAGTAATTGTAAGTTGAGCCTACGTGATTAAGTGCACTTCAAGTGAACGAAAGAATATAAATAGAGAGTGAGACTCTCTATTTATTACACACATCATTCACTCTCTCAAGGGTGGCGCACTAGTGAAGAAGGAAATACTGGGACTAGAAAGAAGAAGAAGACTACTGCTGTTTTGGGAGATTTCTTACTGTTTTGGTGCTGATTCTATCTTAGAGGAAGTTGTGGGGTTTTATCCTTTATGGTTTCCCCGAGGAAAATCTCTTTGTGTCTCTTGTCTCTTGTGATGTGCTTATGTTTTATTGTTGTGCTTGTTATTCTCTCAGTGAAAAGATCCTATCATAATGCTAGCTTATTTGATGAAAAACTAACACATCGACCATGTGGCTTCAGATATATAGGAGCAATGTGGGTTTTTTAATATAGTCAAGATCTCCTTGGAGAATCCTACACACATTAACATTTTTACAAAGAAAATTATGGTTAAAAACCTTTGTCTTAACTCACATTATCGTGACTTTATAAATGTGCATCTTATAACCCTAAAGAATCATATAAGAAGGTAATAGTTACATACACCAGGGTTTACATTATGTTCTACAAATATAGAAATGGGTAAAAACCTTCACAAAGAATCCTTCAATGTTATATGCATAATAAACAACAATTTAGGAAAAACCATAGCATGGTATAAGACCTGGTAAAAGGCCTAATCCTTAATGTTTGTGTGCTTGTAAACCTAAGGTGATTTTTAGCTTGATTTTTGTTAATCTAGGTATTAAACTTAGATCCATATATCACATTGTGAGATGAAGATCATACAAAAGGTTAGGTTGGTTAGAATATTTTGTGGAAAGTAATCTTTTATTTCTTTACCCAAATAGCAGTAATGCTATTGTTTTAAAATATAAAAATTTGTATTATTCCATCTCCAATTTGGTAAGTACTAGAACAGTTTAGAAGAAGTATATTATGCATTAGGTTTTATTTCCATATGTGAAAAATAGTCAATGTACTTTATGACTATACCTAGAGCATAGGTTTTCCTAAGTTTATTTAACTCGTTATTTGTGGAAAACAAATACTCTTGAGTTTAACTCAGCATCGAGTAAGTAAACAAAGGAATCTGCTATACAATTTATCTATCACTAGAGTTATATACAGAAACTAAACTGAAATTAGATTGATGAAAGTTAAATGAACAAGTTATAGTTATAGCGAAATGGAAGAGCAACTGGACTAGGTTCAGTTTACTAAAAATAATCATATTACTAGAAACTATTTAGAACATAAATAAACAAATCAACGAAACCTCATTTATTGCTCAAAGTTGTAAAATAAATAAATTTACTAGCATTCTATTTTATTCTAGTTGAGATAAATATAAATATGGAAATTGGTGACAAAACGTCTTACCTGTAAAGGACCTATAAAAGAAGCATCACTTCACTGCATTAGCTAAAAAGCTAAGTAAACCTCGATCTCAACTGAAGTTCCTTCATATTTTCACAAACAGTAAAACAGACTTAGCACTAGCATTTAAACAGATGTATCCATTCATGTTGTTCCAAATCATAACCTACTAAATCAAATCTTTAATAATAAAATTATGAAAACAAACAAACAAGTATGCAAAACTAGAGATTAACAAAAGAATCAGTTCTAGTTTAAAACCGTTTAGGGTAACTGTTAATAGTCAATTGTTCCTAGGTAGTGATGACTGCAAACATTTTATGTTATATGAAAATTTTTAAATTTTTACAAATTTTTTGAGTATTAAAATGGCGACGGGGAAAACCACAGCAAAACGCCAAGGGAGGATCCCAACCACTGAACATTGCCCCATCGAATTCTTGGTGTCACATGCCCCAATTTGCAAAAACAATTTAATGTTATTTGAGGAACATTGTGTTATATTTTATGCTAAGTTTATAATTGATGACTTAGTGGGGTCAAGAATAATTAATGTAATTCAGAATATTTTATTTATAAATAAATAAATGATGAGACAACAACTTAGGGAAGTTGTTAAAAGAGTGTTTACTGGTCAATTGGTGGAGGATACTGGGTGGAGAGTACACTTATAAGTGGTAGCATCCTCAAAATACTTCCAACTGTTGCAGGTGGCAACTTCCCTATATTTGTGGTCATGATTCCCCAATAAAGTGGAATCAAAGCAGGTGGCTCATTAAATGAAAATTGACCTAGAAGACCTAGGCATATCTATAAAATTTCCCATCGAAGATAGCTGAGGCTGCTCATTCCAAGAGGTGATCATTCAGGGTGAATGAATTTACTCAAGATAAATTCAATGGAGGGGATTGCTGAAGTGAGTTTGAGGGGTTAACTGCTGAGACTGAACTTATTGCAGCTATTAGGATGAAGTTCTTGCTGTTGTGAACAGATTTTAATTACTGAGGTAGTTGGACCAGTCAGGTGACAAAAGGTCTTAAGGTTATATTCTCCACTCAAAACTCTGCCAAGAGGACCAGGAATAAGCTTGGGGGTCCTGAGGAAGCGCTGCCTGAGCGTTCTCCAAGAGATTGGTTGGGAGGAACAGCCTCCTTAAGCTGTAGCCATCTTATCATTCATAGGTTCTATTTGTCTTTATGTTATTTTCATTTAGCGTCCTGAGTAAAATGTTTACTAGTTTTTAAATACAGACATGTTGGTATTTAATTAGGGTTTGTGAAGAAAGGAGTAAATATGTATTGTTAGACTTGGTAAATTGCAGTTTATGTTAGAAATAGTAATAAATATGCAAAATGAGGTCAGATAGAATTAGAATTTCCATACTCTATTTTTCCACGCCTGGCTCAGGCAGTACTCTAGTACAGTTGGGTGTTTAGGTGATATGATGATTCTTTTCACTTGAACAAAAATTGTAACTACATTTTGCTTTAGTTTGCTTATGATTTCTACTGTAAAGAAGTAGTAAATATTGTCTACAGTAAATGTATTTACTTCAGATAAAAACTAAAAGATAGATATGTAAAAACATTAGTAATCATATTATTTATAGAACTAATTCTAATATTAGTATTCTTTATAAAACATATAACTTACAGTTAAATAAATAAACATAAGTATAGTAAACATGCTATCATCTAAGAACCAGGTAAAGAGAATTTTCAAAACATTTTTATAACATTTGATGTTCAGACACTATGTGTCTCTGATCTTATACAAAAGTCTCTACAGTAACTTAAATACACTAGTTAGGTTTTGTAAGATAAATATATCCTATTCACAAGTATGCAACAATAAACCCTAATCCTTCTTAGTTGAGATTTAAAAACAAGCTGTAAAAATCATTAAGGAAAATATTAAATAAACAGAGCTAAGAATTACTAAGTATAAATAATGCTATTATCGAACTGTAGGGTTTACTCATTAATTAACCCTTTTGAGCCAAAAACAGAGTAAAATATTACTCTTAAACACAATAAAATGTCCCATAAACTTTGCACTGGAATCCTTATAATACCGTATAATCATTAAAAATATTACATAAACATTTTGTTGAAAACAGAATTAAAATCAAATATTACATTAACAATTTGCAATATATATATATATATATATATATCAAACAGTATCCATAATTTACATACAGGAGAAAAATCCTGTTCCCATTTACAATTCTGACTGTTTCACAGTCTTTCTTCACCTACTAAAATATATTATAAAAACTAAAACTTAACTAAAAAGAGGTCGACAGCCTCATTGAGTTTAGAGCTGGGCTCTATCTTTTAAAATGAAAGTAATTACATTGTTCAAGCCGTAAGGTTTAAAACACCAAATAAAAACCATTTTCCATCACGGCTTCCAGAGCCTTCTTCACCTCTGCATGAAGTACCCTTTAAGGGTTTCTAAAACTTTTGTAATAACAAATAAGCTTTAAAAAGTAAGCTAACAGAGAACTGAGGCTGTGCCATATTTTCAACCATAAGAGCCAACTTCCAACAACCACAACGTCATGCAAGAAGAAACCCTCGTTGGAACTGGGGCTTACCAGTTGATTGCTCATGTAAAAACTGAAGAGTGAGCTCGCTTTCACCTACAACATTGGAATCGGGAGCATAGACCTGCAAGATCAAACCGTATCATTATAAATACTTTGTTGCATAAAAATTGTAAAAACCCTCGTAAGAAAACAAATTTAAACCTGAGTTTAGGGTAAATCTTTACCTATATAAACTTGTAGCTGAAGCTGAGGAGAAATGGCCACACCAGGTTTCATTTGGCACCATGCCGAAAGGGAAGAGGACGTGAAGTCACCTCTGCGAAGGAAACACAAGAAAATCGACTCAATTATACGAAGGCAGAAGCTATGGGTGAAAAGTTGCAGGTTAGAGACAAACACAGTCTTCGGGCCACAATGAAAATCCAACACCCACTCTCACTATAACCTTTCAACACTCAGAAAGACCAAAACCATCAACGACTTCTCCCAACAATCACAGCGTAGAAGTTGCAGGTGCATTGCCAAATGTTTGAAGGTGGTTACAAGCCTCTCATGGCCGCGAGCTCTCAACTTGACCAACACAAAGGAGAAACTCTCGCTACACAAAACAAATGAGTAGGGTTTCAAGGTTTTAAGTCAACCCTTGAGTGGATGTAACCTATCCATGTGTCAATCCAAATACTTATCCAAGCATGGGTTGAAAACTATAGTCAGCGCTGCAATCAAACATTTGCATTATTTCAAAACCAACAATCATTTCAAAACTATACAAGATATGATTGCCATCTTTCGATTTCATCATAGTGGTTGATATTTAGGTATTCTACCTTAGGTTATAACTTAGATACTATTGTTATCCTAGAAGATCTTCATGTTTTCAAACAAATCGAATAGATGGTGTAATTTTAGAAATAGTAAAAGAGTTATGAGATGGTTATATTATAATTTATGACCATAATAAAAAGAAAAGCCTTGAACTTCTAAAAACATAGCCTTTATATTGTTTTTGATGAAGGAGTGCTCAAGAAACTGAAGACTAACAATGATGGAGAGTTCCTGTTAAAATTCTAACCACCCATTGTTAAAATTATAATTGAAAAACATAGGTAACTTGATCATGCTTTAAGAGAAGGACATATTTTGAGTATTGAAGTGAGAATAGCTGTGAGATCACTAAATAATTTGAAGTGAACTTAAGCCCAAAACCATGAGCTCTATTCTTTCTATGGGAATTTATAAATAACCAGTACTATAAACACAAGAAAACCAAACCGTATTCTTTAAATTCTTAGAGAATAATCTTCCTACGATTGAAGGAACTTTGGTAAGTACTTGCTCTTGCAATTTAAACTCTTCTTTATGTTTTTGATAAAAATTCATTATGGTGTTAGTTATAAATACAACTTTGGATTTATAACAACGGAAAAGGATTGACATTACCTCCTTGAAGACAACCAACATGTTTAACCGTTTTCTAAAACTAGCATCTTAATCATGCTAGGGAAGTAGTTCTCGACGCAATTTTAAATAACACCTACTGGATTTTACGCTTACCCGCTAAACCTGTAAAGAACTAGCAGTCCAATTGATTTAGCAGAACGCTAAGTAAGCCCCGATCTCATACAATAATTCTTACCTACTTGGCAAATGTTAATCATCAGTATATCTAGCAGTAGCAAAATGCAAATCCTTTTCTAACTCTGATAGAACTAAAGTTGTTAAGTCATTAATAGTACTAACACGGGTGTTTAAGATTACATCCATTAGATTACAAGTTCTTTTAAAGAAGCAATCCCATGTTATTTTATAAACTGTTGCATTTTTCGCTAACCATTAGCAGTTACTTAGCTGCGACATTAGACATTTTATGTCACTTTAAAAAAAAAATTAAATTTTTATGAATTTTTGGGTTATTACATGTGGTATCAGAGCACAAGGTTCAAACACTAGGCCTTAATGAAGCTCAACTTGCTTATATGGAACAGTAAATTTAAATAATTATGCTGATGTTGTTTTCTTTGAATGATATACATAGAGAAATTTGTTTCTGAGTTAATGAGAGGCATGGATAGATCAGAAGAATATGCGGATGATGAATCTCCTTACACTAGACGAGATAATATTCAAAAAAAACCTATACAAGAAGATATAACCAATAATTCTTCTGAACTACTACAAACAGTTAAAGAATTAAAATCAGATATGGAATCAGTTAAGAAAGAAAATGAGAGGATTCTGAGAGCTCAAGAGGAGCTGAATCAGATCTTAATAGAAAGATTTCATATTGAGAGAAAGGGAAAAAGAACCGAGTCTGAAGATGTAGGTTATCAGCATAAGTATAAAAAGACTAAACAAGTTAAAAACGAAAGTAGCGCATCTTCCGAAGTATATGGTGATAAACACAACTCTCATTATACTAGTGACAGTAGTGAAGATAACCACCATACTAGGAAAAGAAAATATAAACCTTATGAAGAAATCTTTGGGGAGTTCAAGAAGATCAAGCCGCCAACATTTGATGGAGAAACTGAAAAGGGGGAAGAAGCAGAATCTTGGCTATTTGAGATGAATAAATACTTCCAAATTTATAACTATTCTAATCAATTGAAGGCCGGGATGGCTATTTATAATCTTACGGGAAAAGCTAATATATGGTGGAAAGACTTAAAAAGAGTAAAAGGTATAAGACAGAAAAACTTAAATTGGAGCACATTTAAGAAATATTTCAAAAAGTAATTTTTATCTAAACAGTACTATGAGGAAAGGGCTAAGGAAGTCTACGAGTTAAAACTGGGTACAATGAATATGAAAGAACTGAATAGTAAATTTCTAAGTCTGCTCGGGTATGTGCCATACAGTGTGGACGAGAAACCTAAGGTATAGCGGTTTCTTAGCTGTTTACCTTATCATATAAAGGACAAGATTGAGTATGACAATCTGAAGACTCTAGAAAAAGCAATGAGAAAAGTGAATTTCTGTTATGAACAGAATCGTAAAAAGGAGAGTATGGCCAACTGGAAAGCCAAAAGGAATAATAACTTTGTGTTGCTGCCGCAACTGTTTCCCTCCCCCAAATTAATGTTTTAATTTCTGGGCCCCTCCTCATTACTTTTGTATGGCTTGATCGTTGAGCTCCTTGAGCGTGATTTCTTCTGTTTCTCTTAAGGCAGATGTCAGTAATTTATGTATGCCTTGTTCATTTTTGGGTTTGAGTCGTGAATGTGTGGTCGAAGAGAAGAAAATTTGTTGTTCTTCAGCGCATCCTCTGTGAAAATAAGCGATTTGGTTACAGCCGATCCTTAGCACTGCTCAAATACTTGAGTTTCCCTATAAGCGGGCCTCTTTTACTGCTGGATCGAGGGCTGCGAAGTTTCAACCCTTCCGCCGTTGCGGCTCCTAGACTTTTCTTTCGTCCGTTTTCCTAAACCGTCCGACGCCCGATGTATGTTAACTGTAAATCGCTTGTCCGTAGCTTCTGTTCACCCGCCGTTGCGGCCGGGAAGAGATAGCCAGCGTCCGATCTGAGTCTCTTCCAACATCCGACTTAGTTTCCCATCCGTTCCGCGTGCCCTCTAGCTCTCCTCCTCCGCCGTTGCGGCTGCTAAAGTCTTCTGGCTTCCAAAGCTAAAACCGTCTGACGTCCGACTCATGGCACCTCCCGCCCACGTTTCGCGTGGCTGCGACCTAAACTTCACCCGACATTGCGGTTGACTATTTCCCCAGACTCCCGAACTCGCTTCTCTCTAACTGCCATCTTGTTTTCCCTCCGGCGGCCATAGAATATTGCCAGCCCGTATGTGTTCGCTTGGCCATTTCCTTGTGGATTGGTTAATTGATGATATTTGTCGTTTGAATCATGCTCTTAATTTGAATGTAGGTAGTTTCCAGGCGACCGGTCAATCTGCCGCGACGAGAAGAAAGACTAACTCATTTGGTAGAGGTATGACTGAAAAGAGGCAAATGGAAGACGAAGTCTGGAGCTGTAAAGGCGTGATCCCAGAAACGGATCAGTTACCAAGTTGTCATGATCACATAATGACAAAAGATCAAAATGTGAAGAGTTTGAGAAACCGAAAGACCATGCGTCTGGAAAACAAAACGCTCTGTAATTATAGTTTAAATAGAGGGACGAGGCACTTAGAAAGGGCTTTTTTCCGCTGGAAAATTTGGTACATGTTTGCTTGTAAGAGGAACTACTTCGTTTTGCGAAGCAAACTGCAATTTTTGTCTATCGAAGAGAGTGTAAAGTGGAATATATCAATGCAACTCAATGAATAATGTTGAAGAGGAACTATTTTGTTTTCAGCTGTGTTTCATTTACTGTAAGAGTATTTAATGTTCTGAACCTATGTTCTGGTTAAATGTTCTTCAGTAGTTTCTGGGATATTTTTTCACTGTGAGGAATAAATGTTGTTATAAAATGATCAGCTATCTGGTTATTTAAATATCTGTAAGCGTTCATGTACTTTAGAAGAAGTATCAGCTATCTGTGTTTTTTTTTATGTATGTGAAAATGTATTGCTCATTCGAAATGATAATCTTGCTCCCTAGGGATAGTTTAGATAGTTAGTTTATTTCTTGTTGTATCTGGTTTGGTTGCTTGCGAGCAAAAGACGAGAGGTAAGAACCTGGGCATCACTTTGTGACCGCTCCCTGCATCTTGATCGCCCTGCATTTAGTTAGGCACTTGCATATCATTTCTTTAAGTCAAAATACAAAAACTCGGTGGGCCGGGCCGCAACCAGTAAAACCTTAGTTTTGTTTCTTGACCTACGGTAGCCGGACCGCAAACCGGACGGATTCCCTATTCCAAACAATCAACGGGCTAGTTGGGAACGTTGATTGGGGAGAATCCCTTACTGTTGCCACCTGGGAATTTCCAGGCCTCAACAGTTTTGGCGCTAGAAGGAGGGCCGCCAGTGCATGGCTGGCCGAGGAAACCTGTTCTATCGAGATTATTCCGCTGGTTACAGTTCTGAAAGTAGTGGACCACGTAATTCAATTCTGGAAGAAGAAAATAGAGAACATCTATATCCTGTTCGCAACGAAATTGTTAATGATCTGAGAAGACATACCCGTGCTTATGTAAAGAATATTGGAGGGTTGCCTATTATCCACGAATTTCCTAGAAGAGAGTACAAGAAGAAAGACCTTCATCTAATTGAAGATTCAGTGTTGGTTGGAGACTAGGAAGAACTTGTGGAAACTGCCATACAGGAGGTTGAATTGCCTTTGAACCAAGTAGGCCCAGACACTCCTTACAGTTCTCCTGTTCACACCCCGGTTGGTTCACGTCCTCACTCTCTTGTTGGTTCACCCCCTCACTCTCCGCCTCAACTCATGGCTGGCGTTAACGCAAATCCACCGAATCCACCAAATCCACCGCCAGCTTGGAAAGCTAGATCACCTCTAAATCTGACCACACCTTTGCATGACCTACCTCAAGCCTTTGAGAAGCTACTGCCCAAATTTGATCCAAATGAGAAAATCCTAGTGGATGACCACCTACAGAGTTTCTACTTGGCAATAGAAGGTCTGAGGGCTGGGGAACACGAAGATGTAGTGTGTAGACTATTCCCGCACACCCTCAAAGGAGCTGTGGCCTCGTGGTATTTTGGATTGCCTGCTAACTCTATCCCAGACTGGGATACCTTTGAGAGAATGTTCAGGAGTAAGTACGCAGTCCAAAAGACTCACGCTGCCCTCATGAAAGGACTGTGTGCATTAAAGAAAGAGAAAAAGGAAAAAGTGCACAGCTTCACACAAAGGTTTGCAGCATATCTTAAAAATTTCTCTGAAACAGATAAGCCTTCAGACAAAGTACCGATCGAATACTATACTTCAGCTTTGGGTCCTGATTTAGCCATGTTTGAAAAAGGTATGGCCAAGCCTACCTTAACAGAGACCTATGAAGAGGCAGAAGTGGTGGAAGTAGAAAGAGAAAGTGTTGAAGACTATCCAGAGCAATCAGGAGAGAAGGGTGCGGGCAGAAAAACCTTATTGTTCACTAAACCTAAAGAAGAAAGGACACCAGATTATGAAAGCATGGCTAAAATGATGCAAAAGCTATCCAATAAGATCATAGACTTAGAAAAGGAAAAAGAAGCACAGAAGTTCTTCAGGCCATATTATAAGAAAAAAGAGGACAGCAATCAACCCCAACCTCCTCCTCAAAAAACTGCATCCATGAATCTGACTGAGATAGGGATGGAAAATTTCTGTACTTTCCATCAACAACCTCATTCCGAAAAGAACTGTCCACAATGGATAAATTCGATGACATTAGTCATGAATCAGATGTTGGATTCGAGATTAATGGAAGAGGATGAGGATGAAAAGAAAGAAAGTGCTGCTTCTGTTTCTACAAAAGAACAGGAAGAAGAGACCATGGCATTATGGAATTATGTCTCCTTATTAGATGCAGAAGAGGAAAATATTCAAGGACACAGGGACATCGGGGAAGCTAACATAACAACTAGAAGCAATGGTGTGGTTAGTGATGACATTCTTCTGCTCCCAAATATCCGAAAGTTGCAAAGAAATATCAAAAAGAAGTTTAAAGATAAATCCTTGGCTGATCAGATTCCGGAATTTACCATTACCAGCCAGGATCCTAAACAAAACAGAACACTGCCTAAGCCAAATGAAGAGAAGGTGAGCGCTGATAAATCTCTGTCCATTAAAACACAAATTGAATATGACATTGTTGAAGATTTAAAGAAGATAAAGGCAAATGTCCCGCTGTTCGAAATGTGCAAAGTACCCCAGCAGAAAGAAAAGCTGTTGAAGGCACTTGAAATGTCAGAAGAAAAGTTGCCTGCTGATAATCAGCCTCAAGATGAAGAAGAAATTGGAGAGGCTAGCACTAGAGGTATGTCTAAAACTAAACATCCACTTTTCCTCCTGACTTTCGAAATCTTTAATCATAACGTGCACAACTGTCTAGTAGACTCAGGAGCGTCAATTAATGTCATGCCCATATCAGTATGTAAGAAAATAAACGGACAGCCTAAGCCATCCACGTGGAGGGTGGTGCAATTGGATAGGACAGATGTTAAGGTGATCGGTGAGATGGAAGACGTCCTAATGCACCTAACATCTGATAATAGAGTATGCCAAGTTATTAACATCATGGTAGCTGATATACCAGACGCTTACGGCCTGGTTCTGAGCAGAAATTGGTCAGCTAAGTTGAATGGATATTTCGCCTCAGATTGGTCACATCTTTGGCTGCCATACAAAGGGAGTCCCAATCAGATTAAGGTTCTGGGAGAACCTCAAATGAAGCACAATGTTACTCAATTGGATGAGAAGAACATACCAGTCGAATCTGTGTTGGGAAACTACTTTCTCGAACTGGAACCAGGAAATTATCAAGCGGAAGAAGCCAGCGACACATCTGACACATCTGACACCCAGCCTAATCTCCTTCGTTTTTCTCAGGCTGATGAGCTTGACTGTAAAATAGTAGAATTAGCTGTAGGAGTAGATTCTTTTTCAGTAGATAGTGTTTTTTGGACTTTATATTTTGATGGCTTAAAGACATTAGAAGGGTCAGGGGCCGGCTGCGTCCTTATTGATCCACACAAAAAAAACACTTCCTATCTTGTAGATTAGAGTTTGAGTGTACTAACAATACGACCGAGTATGAAGCACTGCTGCAGGGACTCAAGAAGGCGATTGAGATCAAGGTTAGTAATTTAAAAGTTTTTGGGGACTCAAAAATAGTTGTGAAACAAATAAGGAATCAAATACATTGTGTTTCCCCTCATTTGAAAGCTTACCAAAACGAGGTATGGGATTTGCTTAAAATTTTTCATGCATTTAACATTATTTCAATTCCAAGAATAAAAAATGCAGCCGCTAATCTTCTAGCTACATCAGCCGCCAGATTGGTTCCCACTAATAACAAATGCTCTATTGAATTACTTTTCAGGCCATCAATTCCTGACATGATCACCAACTTGCGAGTATTTGACGATGATCAGCAAATAATTGAATGCTTGACAAATGAGGAGGTTTCTAAAGGAGCCATTATCGACGATGAGGAACATCAGGTTGAAATGAAATATGATAATTTCATTCCCAAAGGGGTCAGGACATTAGAGAAGATGTTTGACTTGAGTGAGAAATTTAGAAGACCCGCTAATGTGAAGACGCACAGCTCAACTCTACAGTTCGAGCTAATAAATTTAGGGACTGAAACGGAGCCTATGTTCGTGAACCTCGGCAAGTGCTATTCACCAACAGAAAGAGACAAGTTCCTCAGTTTGTTTAAGCAGTACAAAGATGTCTTTGCATGGACGTATGTAGATTTAAAAACCTATGACACTAATATCATCAAACATATCATTCCTATTAAAGCAGGCGTCAAGCCATATCAGCAGCTGCTGAGGAAGATGCACCCAAAGCTGGAACCACTAATCCAGAGCGAAGTGAAGAAATTGTTAGATGCTAGGATTATTTTTAAAGTCCGGCATTCAGAATGGGTGTCAAATTTGGTGCCGGTTAGAAAAAAGTCAGGAGAAATCAGACTGTGCGTGGACTTCAGAAACTTAAACCGCGCATCAGACAAAGACAATTATCCGGTGCCTCCCATGGAGCAACTTCTACAGATGGTTTCTGGTTCTAAATTGTTTTCATTGTTAGACGGATTCTCTGGCTACAACCAAGTGTTGGTGGCTGAGGAAGATAGATTGAAAACAACACTCGGAACTAAATGGGGAACTTTTGCATATAGAAGAATGCCTTTTGGCCTAATTAATGCTGGCGCGACATTTCAGAGAGCTATGGACATAGATTTCCGAGGACTGATTGGGCAAAGTGTGGTGGTTTACCTTGATGACATAACAATATTTTCAAAGAAAAGAGGGGAGCACACGTTCCACTTAAAGCAAATTTTCGAGCGCTGTCGGAAGTATGGAATTTCCCTAAATCCTAAGAAGTGCGTATTCGCGGTCAGAGAAGGCAAGTTACTGGGGCATATAGTGTCAAAAAGAGGTATATCCATAGACCCAGAAAGAATCAAAACCATTGAACAAATTCCCATGCCCCATAATAAAAAAGGAATGCAATCCTTCATGGGAACAATAAACTTCGTACGTAGATTTGTGCCTGATTTTGCCTAGACTGTAAACCATTACAGCAGATGGTCAAGAAAAATGCACAGTTTAAGTGGACTGAGACTGAAAAGAATGCTTTCAGTAAAATCAAGACTGTTGTTGCACATGCGCCCTCTCTTAAAATTCCAGACTTTGACAAGGACTTTATTATGTATACATTTGCGTCCGATGATTTATGAGCAGCTGTACTCACGCAAAAGGAAGAAGGGGGTGATGAATTCCCAATATCTTTTATGAGCACTAGGCTACAAGGAGCTGAATTAAACTACCCAGTCATTGATAAGCAAGCATATGCAGTATTTAAGGCAGTAAAGCAATTCAGGCCTTATATACTAAAAAATCGTACCAAGGTAATAGTCCCTTACCCAGCTGTAAGATCCCTTCTCATTCAAAAAGAATTTGGAGAAAGAAGGGGCAACTGGGTAACAACGCTTCAAGAATACGATCTTGAATTCAAACCAGCTACTATAGTAAAAGGTCAGGGGTTATGCAAACTGATGACTGGGAAGACAAACAATGAAGAACAAGCATGGGAAGATGAAGCTGATTTGCATATAACGGATGTTTGCCCTTTATTCACATCTCCTGAGTCGTGGTATAGAGATCTTGTGCATTACTTGCAGTCAGGGGTGTTACTGGAACATTGGAGTTCCAAAAAAAGAAGAGCTCTGCGTCTGAAATCAGTTTCCTATCAAATCGTAGAGGGCGTATTGTTCAGAAAAAACTATGATGGGGTCCTCCTGAGATGCTTGGAGAAAGAGGATGCTGAGAAAGTAATGTCTGAATTGCACGATGGCCCGGCTGGGGGACATTACTCAGGGGACACTACAGCCCACAAGGTTCTCAGAGCCGGTTATTACTGGCCAACACTTTTCAGGGATGCACATGCACACGTCAGAAAATGTGATACTTGCCAAAGGTGTGGTGGAAGACAGCCCAGAGTAGCAGTACCCCTAAAGGCTGTTATGATCACAGAACCATTTGAACAATGGAGGTTGGACATTATTGGAGAAATAAAACCGAATTATTCTCTGCTACACAAGTACATTCTTACTGCGACTGATTACTTCACTCCCTGGGTCGAAGCTGTCCCATTACGCAAGATAAACGAAGACGAAGTCATCAGCTTCCTACAAGATCATATCATGACCAGGTTTGGGGTTCCAATTTCAGTAGTTTTTGATAATGCTAAATACTTTTCATCCATTAAATTGACTACTTTTGCTCATGAGAAAGGGATAAAATTACATTATTCTGCTAACTACTATCCGCAAGGGAATGGTCTGGATGAATCCTCCAATAAAAACCTCATTAGAATCCTGAAGAAAACTATCATAGAAAACCAGCGAAGTTGGCACTCAGCCTTACCAAACGCCTTGTGGGCTGACAAAGTTACCCCCAATTCTGCAGTAGGAGTGTCACTCTATACCCTTGTGTACAGAAAGGAAGCTATCCTGCCTCCCAATATTCTGCTACCATCTTCCATACTAGCTCAAGAGTCTAGGGGGTCGGACGATGAGGTTCTGCAAATAAGAATATATAATCTCCTAAAAGTAGAAGAAGCCAGATCCAAGGCTAGAGAACGTTTCAAACAGCAGCAGGAGGTAATCAAAAGGTGGTTTGACAAGCATAAAGCTGGGAAAAAGGAATTTGAAGTAGGAGACTTAGTTCTCAAGTGGGACCACCCCCATGATGAAAAGGGAAAGCATACCAAATTCCAACAGTTATGGGTAGGCCCCTTTCAGATTGTAGCCAAACTTGGCCCTGCACTTATAAGCTGCAAGATTTACAGGGATGGGAGGAGAACTTGCCAGTTAATGGTTTGATTCTCAAGCCCTACTTTTCTTAGTTTTCTTTGATTTGTTCTGCCTTGTACATAAATAAGTTGTGTGGTTGTTTTCGAGTCATACTTTCATTTGATTTAATTGTAAGTGTTGATTTTCAATAAGGGAAACGAACTTGCGTTTGTCTGGAGGATATTAAGGTCTTTTGGGAATAGCAAATATGTTGAGTATCAGCCTGTGTATTGCTTAAAGAATTCTTCCATCCTAGCATTTTTCTCGAATAAAATGTTGTGTGCATTGAAGTCCAGCTTAACCCCTGTGAATTAAACCGGATTCAAAGATTCTGGAGTACTATGTCAGGGCTCCATCCACGTCACATTTGAAATGTCCTAAGGAGCGACAGTAAAGGACCCATGAGAGGAAGCAAGGTGAACAACGTATTAAATATAAATGATCCCATGCCAAGAAACAAATTCCAAAAGGCAGATAAAGAGTCAAACTTCTATAAAAGCATCATAAATCAAAGCAAGTGCTAAAGCATAAATACTAAATTGCCAAAAGATCCTCTCCGTCCGTGAGCTGAGACTTAAAGTACACCACTCACACAAAAGGGCACTACGGGATAGAGGATCCTGAATTAAAATTCAGTAAGAAAGGCGTACAGAAGGACTCAGATGAAAGGACAAAAGTCCAAAGGCACAAAGTGTTAAAATGGCATGGGAACGAGGAACAAGCGAATACTGATGTTTACTATATGCTGCAATCTTGTGGTGTCCACACTATTAACTACTTGAAAACAGAGGTAATAATGAAAATCATACTCTGGCCTCAACATAGTGGTATGGACTTGAAGGTTTTGGTTGTCCCTCTCCCCAAATGGGACTAGCATCAATGATTAAGGTACACACTTCGGTCATGAGAGAAATCCGGACAGCTGGAAGATTTCTTTTAATGCATTTTGGTTAGGAAACAGTCTGCTACTCAAAGAAAAGTCACCCAGAGGTCTAGGTTCACCAGGTAATCGCCAGTTGTTGCTGCCGCAACTATTTCCCCCCCCCAAATTAATGTTTTAATTTCTGGGCCCCTCCTCATTACTTTTGTATGGCTTGATCGTTGAGCTCCTTGAGCGTGATTTCTTCCGTTTCTCTGAAGGCAGATGTCAGTAATTTATGTATGCCTTGTTCATTTTTGGGTTTGAGTCGTGAATGTGTGGTCGAAGAGAAGAAAATTTGTTGTTCTTCAGCGCATCCTCTGTGAAAAGAAGCGATTTGGTTACAGCCGATCCTTAGCACTGCTCAAATACTTGAGTTTCCCTATAAGCGGGCCTCTTTTACTGCTGGATCGGGGGCTGTGAAGTTTCAAACCTTTCGTCGTTGCGGCTCCTAGACTTTTCTTTCGTCCATTTTCCTAAACCGTCCGACGCCCGATGTATGTTAACTGTAAATCGCTTGTCCGTAGCTTCTGTTTGCCCGCCGTTGCGGCCGAGAAGAGATAGCCAGCGTCCGATCTGAGTCTCTTCCGACGTCCGACTTAGTTTCCCATCTGTTCCGCGTGCCCTCTAGCTCTCCTCCTCCGCCGTTGCGGTTGCTAAAGTCTTCTGGCTTCTGAAGCTAAAACCATCCAACGTCCGACTCATGGCACCTCCCGCCCACATTTCGCGTGGCTGTGACCTAAACTTCACCCGACATTGCGGCTGGCTATTTCCCTAGACTCCCGAACTCGCTTCTCTCTAACTACCGACTTGTTTTCCCTCCGGAGACCATAGAATATTGCCAGGCCCGTATGTGTTCGCTCGGCCATTTCCTTGTGGATTGGTTAATTGATGATATTTGTCGTTTGAATCATGCTCTTAATTTGAATGCAGGTAGTTTCCAGGCGACCGGTCAATCTGCCACGACGAGAAGAAAGACTAACTCATTTGGTAGAGGTATGACTGAAAAGAGGCAAATGGAAGACGAAGTCCGGAGCTATAAAGGCGTGATCCCAGAAACGGATCAGTTACCAAGTTGTCATGATCACATAATGACAAAAGATCAGAATGTGAAGAGTTTGAGAAACCGAAAGACCATGCGTCTGGAAAACAAAGCGCTCTGTAATTATAGTTTAAATAGAGGGACGAGGCACTTAGAAAGGGCTTTTTTCCGCTGGAAAATTTGGTACATGTTTGCTTGTAAGAGGAACTACTTCGTTTTGCGAAGCAAACTGCAATTTTTGTCTATCGGAGAGAGTGTAAAGTGGAATATATCAATGCAACTCAATGAATAATGTTGAAGAGGAACTATTTCGTTTTCAGCTGTGTTTCATTTACTGTAAGAGTATTTAATGTTCTGAACCTATGTTCTGGTTAAATGTTCTTCAGTAGTTTCTGGGATATTTTTTCACTGTGAGCAATAAATGTTGTTATAAAATGATCGGCTATCTGGTTATTTAAATATCTATAAGCGTTCATGTACTTTAGAAGAAGTATCAGCTATCTGTGTTTTTTTTTTATGTATGTGAAAATGTATTGCTCATTCGAAATGATAATCTTGCTCCCTAGGGATAGTTTAGATAGTTAGTTTATTTCTTGTTGTATCTGGTTTGGTTGCTCGTGAGCAAAAGACGAGAGGTAAGAACCTGCGCATCACTTTGTGACTGCTCCCTGCATCTTGATCGCCCTGCATTTAGTTAGGCACTTGCATATCATTTCTTTAAGTCAAAATACAAAAACTCGGTGGGCCGGGCCGCAACCGGTAAAACCTTAGTTTTGTTTCTTGACCTATGGTAGCCGGACCGCAAACCGGACGGATTCCCTATTCCAAACAGTCAACGGGCTAGTTGGGAACGTTGATTGGGGAGAATCCCTTACTGTTGCCACTTGCGAATTTCCAGGCCTCAACACTTTGAACAAAAGAAGAAAGCGTTTGTACCTAATCGAAATTCTAAAAATAATAACACCAGAAATTCTCCTAATAAGAATTTCCAAGGGTATAAAAGTAATTCACAGACCAATCAGAATAATCAAAAGAATAAATGATCTGCTAACAACCACAGTAACTATACAAAGAACTTTGAACGAAGAGAACCCATAAAGTGTTGGGAATGCAATGGTACGCATTATGCATCAGTCTGCCCCAATCGAAAGAATACTATTAGTAACATCCACACAATACAGGAGGAGATGACTATTGGTGATCTAGCGAGGACAATGCCCAAAATCAATGCAACATTAGAGAATCTGCAAGAAGACTATCAAACTTCCATGGTGGAAGTGGAAGGTAAGATAAATCAAATACCTATATTTATTTTAATTGATCCAGGAGCTAGTTTAAACTATATTTCTCTTAATTTGGTAGAAAAGTGTAAACTTCCAGTTGAAAAGTTTGCAAGTTCTTGGTTAGTTCAGTTAACTACTGGTGCAAAGAGAAAGGTAATTAGCTTTGTAAAGAATTATACAGTAACTATGGATCAGTTTGAAACTTTTGTTAAACTCAATGCATTACCTTTAGGTTCATATGATATATTAATTGGTATGGATTGGTTAGAGCAGCATAGGGTGGTCTTGAATTGCTTCGATAAAACCTTTACTTGCATAAATAACGATGGAAAGTTAATAAGTGTAAAGGGAATCCCTAGGAAAACAACCTTAAGGTAAATCTCTACTCTGCAGCTTAAGAGAGTTGTTAGGAAAGGCTGTAAGGCTTATGCAATAACACTAATCGATGAAGAAAACATGAACAACATAAATAAATTAAAATTGGAAGATATACCGATTCTAAAGGAATATTAAGATGTATTTTTGGAAGAAATTCTGGGACTACCTCCGAAACGGGAATTAGATTTTACTATTGAGTTGGTACCTCGTGCAGTGCCCAGCTTAAAAGCCCTTTATTAGATGAATATACTCGATCTAAATGCATTTAAGTCACAATTAAATTAACTTATTGATAAGAATTATATTAGACCCAGTGTGTCTCCCTGGGGGGCACCTGTCATCTTTGTTAAGAAGAAGGATGGAACTCTACGACTATGCATAGATTATCATCAATTAAATAAAATGACTATTAAGAACGGATACCCGTTACCTCGCATAGATGATCTGTTTGATCAACTACATGGAGCTACGGTGTTTTCAAAGATTGATTTACGGTCTGGATATCACTAGGTCCGAATTAAGGATAAATACATCTTTAAAACAACCTTTAGAACTCGATATGGACATTACGAGTTTGTCGTTATGCCTTTCGGGCTTACTAACGCTCCAGCTGTTTTTATGTGTCCAATGAATAATGTAATGCACAAATATCTAGATAAATTTGTGGTCATATTTATTGACGACATATTAATTTACTCAAAATCTGAAGAAGAACATAAAGAACACTTAAAATTGTCTTGCAAGAGTTACGAGAGCATCAACTTTTTGTGAAATTTAGTAAATGCAACTTCTTTAAAGATAAAATCCAGTGTTTAGGTCATGTGGTGACTAAAGAAGGAATTTCGGTTGATCCCGAAAAGATAAAGGTAATCGAAGATTGGTCAATCCCAAAAGACATCACTGATGTCCGATCATTCATGGGGATTACCAGTTATTACCGGAGGTTCATCGAAAGGTTTTCAAGAATTGCAAATCCGATAACCTCTTTGTAGAAAAAGGGGAAGAAATTTGATTGGAATCAGAAGTGCGAAGACAGTTTTAAAAAGTTAAAAACATTATTAACCACTGCACCAATTTTAAAAATTGCTGACCCCAATAAAGATTTTATAGTATGTACTGACGAATGCAATGACGATTTAGGAGGAGTATTGACTCAGGAAAGATATGTCATTGCTTATGAATCTAGGAAACTGAATACTCATGAAAAAATTTATGTGACCTATGACTTAGAATTAGCTATTGTCATACATGCCTTAAAAATGTAGCGTTATCATTTAATTGGAAGGAAGTTTATCTTAATGACGGATAATAAAGGATTGAAATACCTATTCGACAAACCTACTTGAATGCTAGGCAAGCTAGGTGGCTAGCTTTTCTAAGTGAATACGATTTTGAACTTCAACACATCAAAGGAAAGGAGAATAAAGTTGTTGATGCATTAAGTAGAAATGCAAAGCTGAATTTTACAGCAACTATCAGCACTTATACAACAAACTTGAAGCTGGAATAGAACAAGGCGAAAATTACCGAAAATTACAAGCAAAAATAAAAGAGAATCTAATAGAAAGTCTAAGTACAGGGTACATCTTGAATGAAAAATGATTATTATTGTATAAAGACAGATTATACGTACCTAATGTACCTAAGATTAAGCTATTAATTTTGAACGAAATTCATAAAACTCCTTATTCAGGGAATCCCGGTTATCAGAAAACTATAACCATGCTAAGAAAAGATTATTTCTAGCCAAACATGAAAAATGAACTAGCAGAATATATTGCTAGATGCTTTGAATGTTAGCAAGTAAAAACCGGACATCAACATCCAGTTGGGCTACTTCAGCGATTGCCTATCCCTAGCTGGAAATGGGAGATAATTAGCCTTGATTTTGTTATTGGATTACCTAAAAATCAGAACTTAAATGACTCAATAATGGTAGTGGTTGAAAAATTGAGTAAAGCAACCCATTTTATACCTGTAAAAATTACTTATAAAATTGCAAATATTGCTGATATTTTCTTAAAACAAATTTTTTGGTTGCATGGAATACCGAAGGTGATAATTTCAAACCGAGACCCTAAATTTACAGGTAATTTTTGGAGATATTTGTTTAAAGGATTAAATACTAAGTTAAACTTTAGTACTTCTTTCCATCCTCAAACTGATGGACAGACTGAAAAATTAAATCAGGTATTGAAGGATCTACTAAGAATGTACGTAAAGGAGCAGCCAGGTAAATGAGAAGATTATTTACACCTGGTAGAATTTGCTTACAATAATCATTATCAAGCTTTAGCTAGGTATAATCCTTTCGAAATGTTGTATGGAAAGAAATGCAATACCCCCATCTCTTGGAGTAATCCAATGGACAGGTTAGTATATTAAGACCTGAATTATTGAAAAAAATGAAATTAATTGTAAAACAAGTACAAGGTAATTTGAAAATTGCGCAAGATCGACAAAAAAGTCAAGTAGACCTTAAATGAAATCCAAAGGAGTTCCAGGTAGGTGAACATGTTTTCATTAAGGTGGCACCTAAAAAGAGTTCTCTGAGGTTGGGTAGTTGTGCCAAGCTAGCACCTCGATATTGTGGTCCTTTGGAAATACTGTCCAGGATCGAACATGTAGCCTATCAGTTAGCTCTACCAGCAAAT
This sequence comes from Pseudotsuga menziesii, assembly GCA_001517045.1. Lineage (NCBI taxonomy): Eukaryota > Viridiplantae > Streptophyta > Pinopsida > Pinales > Pinaceae > Pseudotsuga > Pseudotsuga menziesii. The sequence goes on from LPNX010991809.1 coordinate 428,975, forward strand.
TTAAGAGTTCACAATGTTGTTCACATTTCTGTATTAAAAAAGTATGTACATGATGCTACTCATATTATTAATTGGAATGATGTGCAGTTGGAACTCGAAGGAGATTTTCTGGTGGAACCGGATTGTATCCTCAAGTGCAGGGAGATCTCGCTTCGGAACCGCACCATTGGTTAGGTGAAGGTGCAATGGAAGCACCTTAGTCCAGAGGAAGCCACATGGAAATTGGAAAGTCATATGTGGGATGCATATCCAATTCTATTTCAGGGGAACTCTGAGGATGAGGAAGAAATAAATTCGAGGATGATGTTATAATTTAAGGGGGTGTGTATGCGATATGCCCCAATTTGCAAAAACAATTTAATGTTATTTGATAAACATTGTGTTATATTTTATGCTAAGTTTGTAATTGATGACCCGGTGGGGTCAAGAATAATTAATGTAATTTAGAATATTTTATTTATAAATAAATAAATGATGAGACAACAGCTTAGGGAAGCTGTTAAAAGAGTGTTTACTAGTCAGTTGGTGGAGGAGACTGGGTGGAGAGTACATTGACAAGTGGCAACATCATCAAACTACTTCCAATTGGTGGCTACTTCCCTATATTTGTGGTCATGATTCCCCAAGAAAGTGGAATCAGAGTAGGTGGCTCATTAAATGAAAACTGACCCAAAAGACCTAGGCATCTCTATAAAATTTCTCGTTGAAGACAGCTGAGGTTGCTCATTCCAAGAGGTGATCATTCAGGGTGAATGAATTTACTCAAGAGAAATTCAATGGAGGGATTACTGAAGTGAGTTTGAGGGGTTAACTAATGAGATTGAACTTATTGCAGCTATTAGGCCAAAGTTCTTACTGCTGTGAGCAGATTTTAATTACTGAGGTAGTTGGACTAGTCAAGTGACAAAAGGTCTTAAGGTTATATTTTTCACCCGGAACTCTTCCAAGAGGACCAGGAACAAGCTCGAGGGTCCTGAGGAAGCATTTTCTGAGTGTTCTCAAGGAGATTGGTTGAGAGGAACAACCTCCTTAAGCTGTTGTTGTCTTATCATTGACAGGTTCTATTTGTCTTTATGTTATTTTTATTTACCGTTCCCACTAAAATGTTTACTAGTTTTTAAATACAGACATGTTAGTATTTAATTCGGGTTTGTGAATAAAGGAGTAACTGTGTAATGTTAGACTTGGTAAATTGCAGTTTATGTTAGAAATAGTAATAAATATGCAAAATGAGAACATATAGAATTATAATTTCCATACTGTATTTTTCCACGCCTGGCTCAGGCAGTACTCTAGTACAACTGGGTGTTTAGGTGAATATGATTATTCTTTTCACTTGAATGAAAATTGTAACTACATTTTACTTTAGTTTGCTTATGATTTCTACTGTAAAGAAGTAGTAAATATTGTCTGCAGTAAATGTATTTACCTCAGATAAAAACTAAAAGATAGGTGTGTAAAAACATTAGTAATCATATTATTTATAGAACTAATTGTAATATTAGTATTCTTTATAAAACATAGAACTTACAGTTAAATAAATAAACATAAGTATAGTAAACAAGCTATCATCTAAGAACCAGGTAAAGAGAATTTTCAAAATTTTTTTATAGCATTTGATTTTCAGACACTATGTGTCTCTGATCTTATATAGAAGTCTCTATAGTAACTTAAATACACTACTTAGGTTTTGAAAGATAAATATATCATATTCACAAGTATGCAACAATAAACCCTAATCCTTCTTAGCTAAGATTTAAAAACAAGCTGTAAAAATCATTAAGGAAAATATTAAATAAACAGAGCTAAGAATTACTAAGTATAAATAATGCTATTATCGAATTGTATGGTTTACTCATTAATTAACCCTTTTGAGCCAAAAACAGAGTAAAATCTTATTCTTAAACACAGTAAAATGTCCCATAAACTTTGCACTGGAATCCTTATAATACCAGATAATCATTAAAAATATTACATAAACATTTTGTTGAAAACAAAATTAAAATCAAATATTACATAAACAATTTTCAATATATATATATATATATATATATATATATATATATATATCAAATAGTATTCATAATTTATTGACAGGAGAAAAATCTTGTTCCCATTTACAATCTTGATTGTTTCACAGTCTTTCTTCACCTACTAAAATCTATTATAAAAACTAAATCTTAACTAAACAGAGGTCAACAGCCTCATTGAGTTTAGAGCTGGGCTCTACCTTTTAAAATGAAAGCAATTACATTGTTCAGGCCGTAAGGCTGAAAACACCAAATAAAAACCATTTTCCATCACGGCTTCCAGAGCCTTCTTCACCTCTGCACGAAGTACCCTTTAAGGGTTTCTAAAAATGTTGTAATAAAAAAATAAGCTTTAAAATGTAATCTAACAGAAAACCAAGGCCATGCCATATTTTCAACCACAAGAACCAACTTCCAACAGCCACAATGTCATGTAGGAAGAAACCCTCGTTGGAGCCAGGGCTTACTAGTTGATTGCTCATGTAAAAACTGAAGAGTGAGCTTGCTTTCACCTACAACATTGGAACCGGGAGCAAAGACCTGCAAGAATCAAACTGTATCATTATAAATACTTTGTTGCATAAAAATTGTAAAAACCCTCGTAAGAAAACAAATTTAAACTTGAGTTTAGGGTAAATATTTACCTGTGGGAACTTGGAGCTGAAGCTGAGGAGAAATGGCCACGCCAGGTCGAAAACTATATTCAACGCTGTAATCAAACATTTGCATTATTTCAAAACCAACAATCATTTCAAAACTATACAAGATATGATTGTCATCTTTCGATTTCATCATAGTGGTTGATACTTAGGTATTCTACCTTAGGTTATAACTTAGATACTATTGTTATCCTAGAAGATCTTCATGTTTTCAAACAAATCGAATAGATGGTGTAATTTTAGAAATCGTAAAAGAGTTATGAGATGGTTATATTATAATTTATGACCATAATAAAAAGAAACGCCTTGAACTTCTAAAAGCATAGCCTTTATACTGTTTTTGATGAAGGAGTGCTCAAGAAACTGAAGACTAACAATGATGGAGAGTTCCTGTTAAAATTCTAACAACCCATTGTTAAAATTATAATTGAAAAACATAGGTAACTTGATCATGCTTTAAGAGAATGACATCTTTTGAGTATCGAAGTGAGAATAGCTGCGAGATCACTAAATAGTTTGAAGTGAACTTAAGCCCAGAACCATGAGCTCTATTCTCTCTATGGGAATTTATAAATAACCAGTACTGTAAACACAAGAAAACCAAACCGTATTCTTTAGATTCTTAGAGAATATTCTTCTTACGATTGAAGGAACTTTGGTAAGTACTTGCTCGTGCAATTTAAACCCTTGTTTATGTTTTTGATAGAAAGTCATTTGGTGCTAGTTATAAATACAACTATGGATTTATAACAATGGAAAAGAATTGACATTACCTCCTTGAAGACAACCAGCATATTTAACTCTTTTCTAAAACTAGCATCTTAATCATGCTAGGGAAGTAGTTCTCGACGTAATTTTAAATAACACCTACTGGATCTTATGCTTACCTGCTAAACCTGTAAGGAATCAGCAGTCCAATTGAGTTAGCAAAACGCTAAGTATGCCCCGATCTCATACAAGAATTCTTACCTACTTGACAAAAGTTAATCATTAGTATATCTAGCAGCAGCAAAATGCAAGTCCTTTTCTAACTCTGATAGAACTAAAGTTGTTAAGTCATTAATAGTACTAACACAGGTGTTTAAGATTACATCCATTAGATTACAAGTTCTTTTAAAGAAGAAATCTCATATTCTTTTATAAACTGTTTCATTTTCCGCTAACCATTAGCAGTTACTTAGCTGCGACATTAGACATTTTATGTCACTTTAAAAAAAAAAAAAAATTACGAATTTTTGGGTTATTACACTTGGCCATGGGAAAAAATGAAGAAAACAACAAAAACATGAGGGAGAATGCCCAAGCTATTTCCTGCTGTGTCAGGAAGAAAACACTTGGGTGAATGAATCGCTTGGGCCCCTTTTCCAAGTATTTACTTGGCCCATAAGTCAAAATTCATTTTCCCAAAAATGCTTGCTCTGCCTAATTCGAAATTGACCCCCATTCCTTGCCCATTCCCATGCAATAAATTCCTCAACCAGCTTCTAGATGACTGGGCACAAGAGGACACAAAGGGTAGTTGACCATTTTATGGGTTTCCCTTAGACATTTGGATTTTCCCCATAGGATCAAGGGTTTGAATAATTCCCCCTCCCTATTCCTTGTGAAATCATGTCCCCACCTCTTTAACGTTGCGGCGCATAGCTAGTTCTGGTATTTTTATTAGTGTGCATTTTACATGATGTCTCAAACATATTGTGCCTGGTTAGCACATAAACCATCGGCATCGATTTTAATTGAGAAACATTAGAAATCCATGGTGGGGCATTTTCCTTGAGCTCCACACCACGATTTATTAACGCTATTTACATCATATGCAATTTAATACCATGGGGTTAAAACCGAGGTGCTACAAAACTTATGTATGTAAACTCAAGAAGTAATTATATGGGTTAAAGCAAGAACCCTGAGCATGGTATGGAAGAATTGATGGATTTTTAAGCAGATTCTAACCTCTACTATAAAGTTGAGGATGATGGGATTTTGATATTACTATTATATGTAGATGGTCTATTCTTGACAGGTGAAGATAAGCCCATCATCGAATGTAAGAAGAATCTTTCTGCGGAATTTGAGATGAAATACCTTGGAATGATGCATTACTTTCTAGGTCGTGAGGTATGGCAGTATCTAGACGATATTTTCCTAAACCAAGGAAAATATGCAATAGAAATTCTAAAGAAATTTGGAATGATATATTGCAAGGCTATGACTACTCCGATGACAACAAATTTGAAGTTATTGAATGATGATACTTCGGAAGCAGTTGATGCCACCTTATACAGACAAATTATTGGTTCTCTAATGTACTTAACCAATACAAGATCAGGTATATGTTTTGTTGTTAACACCCTACAAGTGAATCCCAAACATATTCACCTAATTGGAGTAAAACATGTAATGAGGTATCTAAAGGGGACTTTAGATTATGGTCTCAGATATGCATCAAGTGGTGAGATCAAATTGCATGGATTTACAGATTTAGAATGGGCAAGAAGTGCCAAGGATAGAAAAATCACTTCAGGATGTTGCTCTAGCCTGGGATCATGCATGGTCTCTTGGTTCAATAGAAAGAAGACCAATATTGCACTTAACACATCAAAGGTTGAATACATTGCAGCATGTTCATCCTGTAGCGAAGCAGTATGGCTTCACAAGATGTTGGAAGGACTATTTGATGCATAGATAGATGTTACTGATATCCTTTGTGATAATTAGAGTTGTATCAAGATGACAGAAAACCTGGTGTTTCATGACAAGACAAAGTATGTCGAAGTTAGATATGATTTCGTCCGAGATATGGTTTAGAAAGGAGATATAAGGCTCAAGTATGTTCCTACATAGGAACAAGTAGCATATGTGTTGACTAAGCCTCTATCTCGTGTAAAGTTTGAATACTTTCTAGACAATCTTGGTGTAGTCCAAAAGGACCTCTCTCGAAAGAGGCAGTGATGGTAGATGGAAGAAGGATGAAGTGGTGGTAGCTCGGCCTAAAGTAGGGTAGGTCTAGCTAGGCTTGTTGGCCCGAAAGGGTTAGTAAGTCAAACAAGGTCTGTTGATCCTAGGGGGATTAGTATGTCTGGATAGATCAGTTTAACCCAAGTGGGTTTGTAAGTCAGGACAAGGCTTGTTGCTCCCCAGGAAGATCCATTTGTCTACCTAGGCTTGTTGGCTCAAAAAGGTTAGTAAGTTAGACAAAATGTTCGGATGGATCTACCAAAGAACTCACCGTGATGTTGCTCTGAGATAGTTAAAGGGCAAGATGTATCTTCAGTATTGTTATACTGATGATTGTTGAGATGATAGTTCCAATATTGTTATACTGATGTTTGTTGAGTTAGTATCAGTATTGTTACACTGATGATTGTTGATTGTTGAGATGATTGCTAAGATAGTTTCAGTATTTCTATACTGATGATGATGTTTGATTCAACATTTTTATGTTGATAGTGATGAGGATGTTCCAACATCTCTATGTTGGTGATGCAAATGATGATCTAGCATTATAAATTATTTTGTTTTTAGCACTAACATGTTAATGAGGTTGTTGTTGATGTTTCAATATCTATATACTGATGTTGTAGATGACGGTTATGTATTTACACACTGATGTTGTAGATGATGTTTCAGTATTTACATATTAATGTTGCAGATGATGTTCCAGTATTTACATACTGATGTTGTAGAAGATGTTTCAGTATTCACATACTAATGTTGCAGAAGATGATCCAGAAGATGATTCAATATCCATATATTGATGTGACAAAAGATGATCCAGTACGTATAGAAGATGATTCAATATTTACATATCGAGATTGCAGAAGATGGTTCAGCTGAGATCGATGATGAAGCTGTATCATATGGTGTTCCAAAACTTCATATGACATATAGAGACTCTCCAACCAGTTGTACAATTGTGGTAGCAGTTGCTACCTTGGTTGAATACCTTCCTAGTTAAGAGGGAGTGTTAAAGTATTGTAACTTCGGAAGATATTCCAAATGTATTGATTCTGTTCCTCCATAAGGAGATGATTTTGATCATGTAAGAGTCATTGAAAGAGTCGATGTAAACCTCTGGATGTAAGTTGGGTCAATAGTACCCAAGTGTCAATATAATAAATATTGTTTTTGGTGTCTTGCAGACAAGTCAGCCCTGTCAGTTAGACAAGTCGACTCTGTTAGGTCATAGGTCAAGTTTACTGAAGAATATAAATAGGGAGGTGCCCCCCTTCATTTGTACACACTCACTCAAGCAAGTTTTGTGTGAGAGAGAAGAACAAGTGTGCCGGAAAGAAGAGAGAAGCAATTGTCTAGTTTTTACACTGCTATGGTTGAGTTCTATACTAAGGAAGTTTTGCAAGGTTTTCTCCCTTGTGGTTTCCCTGAGGAAAATATTTGTGTTCTTATGTTTCTGTGCTTGTTGTTCTTTCAGTGATCCACTAGTGATCATTTTTTTTAAGATATCATCTAAGCAAATTAAGAAAAATTAACTAAGGTTGGATTTTCTTCGAGTTAGGTGTGAAGACTAGTGAGTATCCATTCCTCCAAATTTACCTTAGCTTAAGTTTTAGGATTATACTTTCTTGAACTTCGATCCAAAAATTAAGGGGATATTTATTTCTTTCACAATGACTTAAATGCGATGACCAAATTTTCTTTTACTTAGATGCTAAGATTGGATTTTGCTCAACTTAGATGCTAGAAATAGGGGTATATGTTCCACCAAATTTGAACCAATTTAGATGTGAGGACTACACTATGCTTATTTAGATCCCATGAATGGGGTATCTATTATGCTAAAGTAATCCCAACTTAGATGCTAGGTTTGCTACCAAGTTTTTTTATCTTAGATGGATGGATTGAGGGTATTTGTTTTGCCATATTTTCCTTATCTTAGATGACAAAATTTGGGTATCTATTATTCCCAATCTACCTCAGTATAGATGCTAGGGTTAGACTTTATTTGGCTAAGATGCCTATATTGGACATTCTTTCATATAGATATCAACTCTAGTGGGTAACTATTAGGCAATTTTTTCCTTGGCTTAGATGCCACGATCAAACTTTCTTCATCTTAGATGTAAGATTGATGGTATCTATTTTACCAAATTTACCCCAACATAAATGTAAAGTACAATATCATTCTTTCTTTTTCTTGTAAACAATGAGGTATTAATTACACCAAATTTACCTAGCTTATATGGTAAGCCTTAAATTTCTTTAATATAGATACTAAGATCAAAGGTATTTATCCCATGAAATTCACATCAACCTACCTAGATGCTAGGTCTAATACTAAACCAACTTTCTTCTATTTCCCATCAACTTATCTAGATACTAGGTGTAATACTAAACCAACTTTCTTCCATTAAAAGAAAGATTGAGAGTACTTGTTCCTCTTCAAATTTGTTTATAACTTACTTGGTCTTATCCTTTGTTTAATAATGTAGTATTTTAATGTGGCACTCCATGTTGAAAACAAAACCAAATTAAATGATTTATCATTTTATTAGTTAATTACATCTCATATTCATATATATAGAACATGTTATTATAATAAGACAAAATACCTCAAACTTCCATATTTACCTATGAAACCATTGTGCAATATAATAAAATAGAACAGAATAACGAACATATCTATTTTAAATTATCGTTATGTAATAATATTATTATATTTATATTTAAAAACAACAACAGATGGCTGTTCAGAATATAACGGGAGAGGAAGATTATGAAACTAATTTAGGGAATGTGAGGAAGTCATGAACAGATTACGTTGATGCATTTTCATGTAACCAGTCTGATTAATATTTTAAAAAATCCCACTAAATCAATTAGAGCAGCGGCCGGTTGCGGAATCCATACGAGGAATGCATTTATATTGTCTTGTTATTCGTGAATTTTTTAAAGATTTTTGTGGATTTTAGATGGTTGAAATCACAAAAATTGTTATTAAAATTGCGATTCTAAATTCAGACACTGGGCTATATTTTTAATAACACATTGGCAATTTGTTAGAATTTTTGGTAATTAAGATTGCGAAGTCTGATTATGAGATTTTCACAACCAGATTTCCACAAAATAGGCGTTTAAAACAAGAGAAGCAGGAATAGGAAATGCTCCGTTTTATCAATGAGTTGGACTCTGTGTTGTAGTTTAAGAGAGGCTTTCTTTCCAAGTCAAAAAGAAGAAGAAATCAGAAGGGCGGTAATAAGCGCGGATTCACTGACTCTGAGAAACATTCAATGAAGTTCTGTGGAGCGACAAAATCGATCTACAACACTGAGGGCTTGTGATAATCCAATTAATTATGATTTTCATGTATGGATTACTGTGGGCTGGTTCGGCTTCATTTTATTTCCCCATGAGTTTTTGCCCAGATTGCTGATAACACATGCATAAGAAGAATCCGGCACGGGGACAATGGCAGTTGGAATTTGGAATCCAAGGAAAGAGGAGTGTCACTGATTGAAAGATTGGACTGTCTATATATGCACCATCAGGTATTCTACTCACAAACTATTGACCTAAATGACAAACTTGCCCATTGCATTGCATTGCCTTGCCTTGCCATTTACATTATTATTGTTTTATGAAACAATTTCAATAGCATTAGTTGTAAAACTTTTGTGGTATATAAATGCCTAAAGCATTAGTTTTTATCCTTTACTTTTTCTCAAGACAAGCTCCATGGAGATTATCTTCTGCATAATGAAGCATTCAATATGTTTTCCATATGCCTCCTTGTCTCTTTCATTACACAATTGCATTTTTGTAGGCTTTCCTCAATAATATCCATTTCCATCCAGTGAGTAAGGTTTTGTACTTGATAATCATGAACTTTGTCTCTCCATTGTGCATTCAACTAATCTGTTAGCTCTCTCAGTTATGGCAATCTCACAACCAACATATCACAACTCTTAGCAAACAAGATCCATTAAGCCTGGAAAATAATAACACTCACTCAACGTGGTAGTCACTCCTAACATACATCTTCACAAGATATATGTTAATGTGGCAACCTAACCTCCATTTCGTAATCTTCTTGCAAGCATGCACCATGCAAACATATACCATATTTGTAGCCTTCTCTGCAACAACTTACAATTTCCTTCACATCAATTGCTTACATGCATTCTGTGCATCTTTGAAATTGCCATACAATCATTTTCTTACCACGAACAAAGTAAAATGCATACAACACCAACAAGCAAAGCTCCCAATTTTTAATTTGTAATTTTACACTGCATTCTACTTACCATGCTGAGCACCATTACCAACACAAACTGGGGGATTCTACTTCTACCAGCTATCTCTCCCATATGCTAACAAAGTAAAATGCAAAATGCATATAACAACAAGAAGCAAAGCTCCCAATTTTTAAATTTGTATTTACACTTCATTCTACTCACCATGTTGAGCAACATTACTAACACAAACAGGGATTCTCCTTCCACCAGCTATCTCTCCCATGCTATTACAGAGCTACAAAGATGTCCTTCTCAATATGGATTTCCCTGGGAAAAGGCATAGCCAGCAAAGGCAATTCACGGACCTCCCTTGTGAAAGAGATTAAGCTCGTGCCAGCTTTATACCATATAATTTTTTTTAATCAACAACTAATGTCTAAAACAAGCACTAAAATACATAGGAGAACCAACAACACAACAATGGATCATCAGAGTTATACACTGGTAAAACCCACACAAAAGGGTAAAAGGCACATTAGCTCTATAGAAAAGGGTCGACTGTGATTGTTTTCCCTTTGAATTTTTTCCAATTTCACTGCAATGCAATTCTATGATTGTATTTGATTAGTTGAGCCCCAATTTGCAAAATAAAGCCTAGAATCCCAATTTGGGTGTATGTCCACTTAATGGTTATATTTGCATTTTGGGTGGTTGCAACTGTTTTCGTGGCATTTACCCACATGGGTTTTCATAGTCTTCTGCAAATTCTGGTTTTGTGAAAGTATTTAATAACGCTTCATGAACACTTTGACACAGAGAGAGGCTGTTTTCAATACAAACGAGAGGTCACACAACATGAGGGTACCTGAAAAAACAGAGTGTTTTGCATTGAGGGTACTTGTGGTTGCCCTTTTGATGGTTCGCCTTGATGCGCTTAATGATGAAGGGCAGTGTCTTCTTGAGTTTAAGAGAAACCTTGACGACCAGTTTGGTAAATTGAAAAGTTGGATGTCCACCGATGAGAATCCCTGTAATTGGGACGGTGTAAACTGTGTAAACGGTACAAGTAATCCGAGAGTATGGTCCCTCAATCTCGCTGGCATGAATTTGATGGGGAGCCTGTCTCCCAGTCTTTCAAATTTGACATTTCTGAGAGTTGCTAATGTTTCAAAAAACAACCTATCGGGTAAAATACCGCCTGAGCTTGGAGACTGCTTGCAGTTGGAGATTCTTGATGTGAGTAACAATATGCTGCAAGGCGAAATCCCTTTGCAGTTAGGCAAGTTATCGTCACTGAGAAAACTTTATTTGTTTGACAATAGCATTGGTGGAAATCTGCCAAAAGAGCTTGGTAATCTCTCATCTCTAGTGGAGCTTTTTATCTTTAACAATAATCTTACCGGTGCATTGCCCTCATCGTTCAAGTATCTCAAGAACTTGAAGGCCTTCCGAGCTGGGAATAATAAGCTTTCAGGTCCAATTCCCCCAGAAATCAGTGAGTGTGATAACTTGCAGGTTCTTGGATTGTCACAAAATCATTTTCAAGGTGAAATTCCAAAGGAGTTGGGAAAGCTTCAAAACTTAACGATTTTGTTATTGTGGTTGAACAAATTTTCGGGTTCAATTCCTAAAGAACTCGGCAATTGCAGCAAGTTAGAGACGATTGCTTTGTATGGAAACAATCTGGTTGGAGAGATTCCAGCAGAGCTTGGAAACTTGGAAAATCTAAATTTACTTTATCTATATATGAATAATTTGAATGGAACAATCCCTTGGCAGTTAGGGAACTGCACGTCTGCAACTGAGATTGATCTATCCTCAAACTTTTTGACAGGATTCATTCCTCCAGAGCTTAGTCGCATGAAAGGTTTGCAGCTGCTTTATCTGTTTCAGAACCAACTTACGGGAAATATTCCTCGAGAACTGGGACAGTTAAGAAATTTAAGGGACTTGGATCTGTCCATCAATCAGCTTAGTGGCAGTATCCCAACTGAATTCCAATCTTTGACCAATTTGGAATATCTACAACTTGCTGATAATTCATTGAATGGCACAATTCCTCCAGATATCGGAATTTACAGTAAACTAATAGTGCTTGATCTGTCACAGAATCTTCTCAGTGGGAGTATACCAAGTCAAGTTTGCAAGCTCAGAAAATTGAGTTTGTTAAACCTTTCGATCAATCAGCTGTCGGGGAATATTCCTTCTAGTGTGACGACATGCATATCTCTAACGGATCTGCGTCTGGGAGACAATAATCTGACTGGTAACCTACCCGTGGAGCTTTCCCGACTTGTATATGTGACTACTCTTCAATTATATCAGAACCAATTCAGTGGATTAATTCCACTGGAGCTGGGGAACTTGAAAAGTTTGGAGAAGCTTCACTTGTCTAATAATTATCTTGTGGGTCATCTGCCCCCTGAGCTTGGGAATCTTTTGCAACTAAAATGTTTAAATATCTCATCAAATAAGCTTACAGGAAGCATTCCTCTGCAGCTTGCCAATTGCACAAATCTTGAACGACTTGACATTACCAGGAATGCTTTTACTGGCAGTATCCCAAATGAGCTGGGCAGTCTTGTCAGTTTGGAATTACTGAAGCTTTCTGATAACAAACTGTCAGGAAGGATACCTGGTATTCTTGGAGGGCTTTCTCGTTTGACAGAACTGCAATTGGGTGGGAATAACTTTTCAGGACCTATCCCACCACAGCTTGGTCAGCTTCAAGGCTTGCAGATTGCTTTAAATCTGAGCTTCAATAATCTTTCAGGAGAAATACCAATTGAACTGGGCAAAATGAGTTTGTTAGAATCCATCTATCTCAATAATAATCAGTTTGTTGGTCCACTTCCTCCTTCATTTGCAAATCTCTCCAGTTTGATGGTGTGCAATGTTTCATACAATAACCTTACTGGGCCTCTGCCTGACAGAACTACTTTTCGCCACATGCCTGTTAGTTGTTTCATTGAAAACCAAGGGCTCTGTGGAGGACCAATACCAGATGCATGCCAACCTTTAAATGCATGGTCATCTGCCTTTTCCCCTGTCTGGCAGGAGATGAAGTCTCCAATGGGGCAAATTGTGGCCATAATTACTGTAATGTTAGTAGGGTCTTCACTGATTATTCTGGTGGCCTTGAACTGTTTTTTCTGGCAGCGAGGATGTGTGCTTGTTCCTCCTGAAGACCAACAATATGTTAAGTCAGTGGTTTCCTTTTTCCCAACAAAGGGCTTTGCTTTCCAAGACCTAGTGGAAGCCACTAATAATTTCTCTGAGACAGTTGTGATTGGAAGAGGAGCAAGTGGAACAGTTTATAAAGCCACCATGCAGTCGGGAGAATTTATTGCTGTCAAAAAGATGGTTTCTCACAGACAAGGAAACCATGTCGAAAATAGCTTCAATGCTGAGATATCTACTCTTGGTAAAATCAGACATCGGAATATCGTTAAGCTGTATGGTTTTTGCTACCACCATGAATCAAAGCTTCTTCTGTATGAGTATATGCCAAAAGGAAGCTTGCGTGAACTGCTTCATGGAAGATCATCTACATTAGATTGGGATACTCGTTACAAAGTAGCCTTGGGAGCAGCAGAGGGGCTCTCATATTTACATCATGATCGCGTGCCACAAATTATTCATCGAGATATAAAGCCAAATAATATTTTGCTGGATGAAAATTTTGAAGCTCATGTGGGAGACTTTGGACTGGCCAAGCTGATTGACGTTTCATGTTCAAATTCTATCTCTACCGTTGCTGGCTCATATGGCTACATTGCTCCTGGTAAGGTATGTCTGCGCTGCTGCGCCCAGAATGAATTCTTATTTACTGACTCTCCGTCATTCACTATGAAATATGTTGTAGTAATTTATTTTTATGAGTTTCTGTTGCATGAAGATTGCTTCTTTGCTGAAAATCCAGGTATATACTTCAAATTTATTACTCAAGAATATGCTCACTTCGTTAGACTCATTTCATGATCCTTACTCATGGTACCATTCTATTTTTACATACAAAGCAACAAAGTTAGATCACTGTTTTGATATTGACGTGGAGGTAGAATATGGTAATTTGGATTGTATTTTGGAGAAGGTGGAATGTCCCAAGAGGCGCGAGTTTAGGGCCAGTTTAGCAAGATAATAAGTTGAAATTTAGAAAGAATTTGAATCAGTCCAATGGAAGTTAGAGAATTCCTGTGTAGTTAGACAATTTGGTCTCAAAATACTTCATCAACATAAACAATAAATTAAACACCATCATCATAGAAGGAAAGCAATGCAGGCCTATTATTTGGGTTGGTTGAAACATAAACATGCATGATAATGGCCGGTAGAGAAGCGTAGGGCACACGGATGTAGTTCCCCAGTGTGAGATGCACAAATTATCCTTACAACTTCTACAACAAGGTGCCAAAAATAATGAAATATGTGAACCAATGGGATGAATCCTGGTTTCATGCAGCGAAGTGCGTGACTTAACACTTCTGGATTATTACATAGAGTTTGCTAGCCGGTAAGCCAAGAAGTCTCGCCAGTGACATTGTTTTTTCCAGAGGATCCTTGCCATACAGCTGCCAGTCATAGCGGGTCTGGCTGGGTCAGCAGAGGCTGGACTCCCAGGGCTGCTAGCTGGTAATTATTGTTTCAGTGAATGGCTTGGAACACCTAAGGCAAGTATGGGACTTATCCGGTTCCATTGTAACAAAAAACAATACATCACTATACAACGTTGCATCTCTACGTTTCACTTTGCCATTGTAAGTAATCTGCTCTATGCGATATCGTAGATTAATAGGTTGTAATAATAAAACCATTAGAGTTCGCTTATAAAATTAAATTAAGAATTTCCCTTGACTTGTAAAATTAAATTAAGAATTTCCCTTGATTCGATCAAACTTTTTTTTTTGACTCGATCAAACTTTTTTTTTGACAAACCTTTTTTGGACAATCTTAGGCATAGAGGGTTGGAAGCTCAAACTCTCATTAACGAACTTCATAAACTCTCCATATGTCCTCTATAGCCTATTATAGAGGTTGTCTTGTCTTCAATGGCTTTCATAAAACCTATTTAGGTCTCCATGCTTATTAAGGTTTTCATGTGGGGTTTCTAGGTATTCGACCTTGAGCCAAACAGCTTGCCCTCCAAAACCTAGGCTAGCCTTCCCTTCCTTTGCTTGATGGGTGGCATTTTTTTAGTTATCTACTCATCTCTCATTGGGGTTTCTCTCTAGGCTTCCAAAATTATCTTCGTGGATACAAAAATTATCCTGTCTAGAATATAAAAAAATTTAAACCTACAAGTTCAAAAAACTAAAATGAAAACGCCAAATAAAATTAAGAGAACTAAAAAGTCAAAAGTTCAAGTTTTAGATTCATCATTCTAATCACCACCAAATGCTAGAAATTATAAAACCAATCTAGAAAAACTTAAAATTTTGAAGACAACTATCCAAGCTCATATGCAATTGTTGTTCTTCACACTAAAATTTTCATCAACAAAAAGAAAAATAAATGAGGATTTGGGTTGGTTTAAAGGTTTATCAAGCTTAGAAATAGGTTGGGTATTTGAGGTAATGAATAACTAAAAACAAATTATGTTGAAGCTTTCATTTAATGTTTATTCTTTATGTGCATATAGATACTTCTTGTCACTCCCAAAACATGAAAAATGTGTTTTTTTAAAAACATTTCCCTTTCTCTCTACTAATGAATGTTCTCACCGAAGTTCCTTGTCATCCCTAACATACCGAGGATGAAAGAGAATGTCCAAAAGTGCTCTTGTTCTCTTACAAATAGAAAATGTGGGAAACAAACCCTCTATCATTGGGGATGTGCTACCATAGTAAATTCGTACAACATATATATCCATATCCATCACTAATGTGTTGTGTACAAAGCTTACATGGCTTTCTACCCAAGCAAAATATCAACATATGAATAGTAATTACATATCATATTATATAGAGCATAATGTAATTACATATCATATTATATAGAACACAATGGTTGAAAGTGGTGTCTTATAGCAATCTTAGCAATCTTGTTCAATGCTCTCAAATCTATTCACATTCTTTGAGTTCCATCCTTGTTTGGTGTAATTTTTATTAACACTTTACATGACTTATAGGCACTTGAATATACAATTCCGAGTTATCCATTATATAGATGTAGATCTTGGTTTGGTAACCTTGCTCCTTGAATTAAATATATCTGATGTACTATTTTCCTTATTGGTGAAAGTCCCTTTTACAATTCTTCTTACATGATATCTTCATATCTTCTAATAGAGTTTATACCTAAATTAAGGTTTCCAAATCTGCAATTTCTTCCACCTTCTTGGGGACCAGACATAGCACTACTTAGTTTCTTGCAGAAGACTTCTTACCTTACACCAAGAAGTCATCCTTTAATTCATCTTTTTTTAGGAAAAACACTTAGAAGTCTTCCTTTAGCTCATCTTCTTTTAGGAAAAACAATTGAAAATGCTCATGCTCATCTTCTTTTAAAGAAAACAATTAAAAATTCTCATCTTCACTTGAATTAAGTTGTTCTTTCTCCCATAATGAATTGCTCTTTTCTCATACAACCATGGCCTTCCCAACAACAGATTAAAAACATCTAGGGTACAACTCCACACAACGGTTCATTCTTATAATCACCTCTGCTAAATTGCACCCTACACTGTGCATTTACCATCACTTCATACCCCTTCCAAATTACAACAATTTATATGACTAGGGATGCTTCTATTGGATTAAATTTAATGTCTAGACAATCTCTACTTCTACCGTATTCTCAATGCTTTAAATATCAATAATCAACATACAACACTTGCCTTTACCTTACCTTCACCTTTGCCTTCGATTTTGTCTTAAAAATGTTCACCAACAACCATTGCTCGCTTCTTTTCATCTAGTTGCAACTCTTGGTTCACTTTCTCTGCATCCATCTGTTCTTTGTAGATATTCAAAAACCTGTGCCCTACTGTTGCACAAGTGTAGTGATAAATAGACCACTTGAATCTGCCACATCTTGTACCTCTACATCTCCCATGGAATGTGTGCTCTCTTTTAGAATTTTCTCCGTTTTCTTCTTTTGCATCTTTCAGCTTCGGTGTTGAGTTGCGGCATCTGCCTCTGTTGCATGCTGCTGCTAGCCTGCTCCTTTAACAAAGCTCCTCTGGTTTACAATCTATCCTATCTGTTTACTTGACTCATCATATTCTGTCATTTCGCTTCAATTCCATGTGTCTATTCATCTTCCACACAATGCACTGTGTTTTTGTTCTTCCTTTCTACAAGATCCACTTGCTCCCAAAACAGCACTTAGTTCTTTCTTGTTTCCCACTGCACTCGACTTCTTAGTGCTCCAAAAATTTGCACTCTACTTTTTTAGTTCATCTTCGTGCACACTATGTTCTTGTGCACATTCGCCCTGAGATTGTCCTTTTCCTTGTTCAAGCGTGCTCTTCTTCTTGGTGTCAAAATTGCAAAACCATTCTGCACTCCTCAAACTGCCACTTTTTCTGTTGATTTCTGGGCAGCTAAACTCTGTTGCACCCACACTATTCTTTCAAACTGTGGCTCAGCACTGTCTGCACTTGTATCTTTATGAATGGGCGATAAAGAAGATCAGAGTTCTCATCTAACCCGAACTTTGATCAATTTTTAGTGATCTGAGTCAATATAGAATAAATCAAAGTTCCATCAATTCAGAACTCTTATCAAAATTTTGAATATTTTGACTATTTAAGTTGATTTATAATTTGGCTAAATTTTTATTTAATAATTAAGTCGATAGACATTTTTATTTGAGATTTGGGGTGGACTATGGCCTATGCTTTTTCATCTACGGACAAGGATAAGACAAGTGTACTGTCAAGATTGATTCTATGGTAGTTGTTCAAAATTTGAGATAAACAATTATTAAAAAAAGAATATAAAAAATTACTTGTAGCTAGCTGATGAATGGATAACTGTTCATGGCAAATAACTAGAAGAATGTAAGATAAAAAGAAAAAGAATATACAAAATAACTGATAGTTAATAAATGGATAACAGGAAGAATGTCAGTGATAACATATAACTACGCATGGATAACTCATAGTTGAACCCGTTTAACTAGAAAAATAAGAAGAATAAAAAAAATTCCAAACTGGCTTCCATTCCATAATTATCTCTTATCCATTTGATTTCTATTAACCTGATCCAACAACAAATTATATGAATGTACTAGTTGAAATGATTTATAGCTAGGCAAAATTTTAGAACATTATTCCACGCATGCTGGAATTTAAAATTGGACCATTTTTTAGGAGTATCATTCCACGCTGCATGAAACTTGAAGCATAATAGAATTCTAATAATGTATGAACAAGTTCTTATTAAATTTCTGGCAAGAAAAAGAAAGAGAGTATTTTGTTAAAAATGTATACATATGTATTTTGGAGAGTTTAAGGTTAATTGAGTTTTTATTTGTAAGTGATAAACAAATCAAATTAATGACAATACAGTTGTTCTGAACAACATTATATATTGCTTCATATAATAATGCAAATGTGTTCTAATTATTGGATGTTTATGCACAAAACTGTCAATAAGTTTAATTCCTTACACAAGTTGTCTCATTAATGCTGCCATTGGGAATCAAATTTTTTAAGCCTGAATTGTTCAAGAAAAATCTGAGTCGGTCTTTGACACCAGCAACAAAGACGATAGCAGGTTGGAATATATTATTTTAATAAATCTTTATTGAGATGACAGTGAGATAGGAATCGATATCCTGGGTCTGGGTTATTCCTTTGATTTCCTATTGATAGCACAATTATTATTAATCAGATATTTACCAACACAATGAGTGGTTATGATCTGTGCGTCATTATTGTTAGCTAGTGCTAAAAGCCTCAAGACCTTTCTAAGACTGTAGAGTCAAGAGCTAGATACACTCTAACTTGAATTTTATATAGCTCAAGTACTCTTTAGAACACAGATATTTCATGAAACATGGACAGTATTCGTTAACGAATCTGGTTTTGTAGGGCATTTCCATATGGGACGTTTTTAAGAAAATAAGTATATCCTTCCAGAAAGAAACTGAAACTTTATGATTCACGGACGATATACAAGCAGATCAAGATTGCTTGCTGAATCAAGGAAACAATCTACAAAGAAATTACAACCACAAGGAAATTCCAGAAACATGGTATAATAACTAAAAGAAAGAGCATCATGGAGAGAAGTATTCCATAGAGATTTGAAATCCAAACAGTCTGTAACAAAATGAAATTTGAAATGACTTGTCAAAATGCCAAATGAATTGAAAAATAAAATTTCAACGAGTTTCCTGCCTTAGTGTTTGGCTTTCCGGTTATTATTTTTGCCAAGTAGTTACAGTTCAGGCTATGTAAGTAGATATTTTTGTTACTAATGGTATTCTGAGACAGTTCAACTATTGGTTTCAGAGTATGCATATACAATGAAAGTCACAGAAAAATGTGACGTTTATAGTTTTGGAGTTGTTTTGCTCGAGCTACTTACAGGTCGACAACCAGTTGACCAAGGAGGAGACATTGTCACCTGGGTAAGGAGTTCAATTCAGACAACACCATTAACTTCTGGAGTCTTTGATGGTCGACTAGATCTGAGCCAAAGGGACGTGGTTGACAGCATGGTTCTGGTTTTAAAAATTGCTTTGTTCTGCACCAGTGTGACACCTTCTGACAGACCAACAATGCGAGAAGTGGTGTCAATGCTGATTGAGGCTAAGGTCAAATCAATAACTGAGTCTTCATCACCTGCATCGGAAACACTCCTGAATGAAGACAGTTAATAAAAGTATTGAGCTTTCCTGTTCAAAAGAATCCTTCCCCAAGGGGGATTGTTTAAGTTGTCATTGTGAAAAGAGGAGTGAACGTTTATGGAGAAGTTGACTTGGGTAGAATTTAGTCCTTTTTTTTCTTCAGATTTTGCCCTGGTTGACACAATCAACATTGCAAGCTCTCCTTTTAAATGGAGATGTTCATAACTCTTTAATAACAAATGAAACGGCTTTTCAAAGCCTCTTAGAACTTCAATTTGTAAATGGCTTTTGTTCTAAAACTTCAAATATCAACTTTTGTGAATGATTCTATTTTGTAAATGACTTTTTATTTTAAAACTTCAAATATTAACTTTTGGGAATGATTCTACCATGTAAATAGCTTTTGTTTTAAGCATATAATTAATATATTGATTTTTCTTTGTAATGGTATAATTTCTTAAATTTAAATTGGTTTATGTAATTTTTTTCAAAAAAAATTATAGAAAATTTAGGGGATGTTTTTTCATACTTGTGGTTAGCATCTTTTTTAACCCAAAAAATCTCACAATGAACTCTACATGACCTACACCATCTAAAGACATCTACGTACGACCCTCATTTGACTCCCACACCTTTAAGAAGGCTTAAAAATATGAAAAAGGGCTTAAAAACCCCTAAAAAGAGCCAAAATAGCTCTCATAGGGGCTAAAGCCTCCAAAAAGGGGCTAAAACTTCTCAAATGAGCTTAAAACCCCCAAAAGAGCTAAAGATTGAGCGAAAGGGGCTAAAAGCCCAAAAAAGGGGCTAAAGGCCCAACCAGGGGCTTAAAACCCTAAAAATCTTGAGAAAAAAGTATAAATAGAGGGGTGGGGGTCACTCTCAAATCACTTCTCTCCCTATCGTTATGCTGCCCATGTGAGTGCCTTCAGACCATTTGCCTCTCAAGCCATTCACCCTCTGTCTCTTCCATTTCTCCATTGAGCCAAAGCTCCCATTCCAAGAGAGAGGTGCTTCCCCAAGCTAGGGCATGGTGGCCCATTTCCACCCAAACAGAAGTTGTAACCATTAGTTTTCCATTGTTATTTTAGTTTACTAGCTTGTTTTATTTGCATGTTTATGTTCTAATAGTTTGTTGCAGGTTCTCCTCTGATTGCCTATAGCCATTTTTCATTTTTTTTACAAGTTTCTTGCAAGGTTTCATGGCTCAAAGCCAACAGTTCTTTGCAGGTTCTCTTCCAACCTCAATAGGAACCCTACCCTTTCGTGCTATAGATGGAAGGTAGTTGTTCCTGCCTGTAGCTAGGGTGAAAGCCCTACTACAATCCCTAATAAACTTATTGATATAGACTAGTGTATCTAACTTACAAAAATTTGAACAATTCTCTTGGTGACATTGAAGTAATCAAATCCTCAACAATATTGGCAACAATTGGTTGAACTAACCTCATAAGTTATTCCATATGATATATTCCTATTCCAACAAGAGCCACGTCCCAAATTTGTGGCTAACTATGAAGATAATTTTTTTTGCAATGGAAATCCTTGTTGAACGAGTTGTTTTTTTGCACTTGATATGAAGCTAAATAATAATAGTTTAATTGGACCATTAAAGCTTCATGAGATAACTTAGATCTGTTTGACATAATTTTATTAATTAAACTAAATTTGACCATTAAAGCTTCATGAGATAACTTAGCTCTGTTTGATAACTTGATATGAAGCTAAATTGGACCATTAAAACTTCATGAGATAACTTAGATCTGTTTGACAACTAATTTTATTAATGTGATAAACAAATAAGAGTTCTATATACATAGCTGAAAATAAAGAGAGTATTTTTAATAACAAAATTAACTTCAATTGGAATAATAGTTTAACATCATACCTATGTTTATTTTTTCTTAAAATGAATATAATATAATTTTTTTTTTATTAATATAAGAATTAAATGTTTTTATTAATTATATTTTCTTAAAAGATGAAAAACTAGTGTGTGTGTATATATATATATATATATGAAATCTTTGTTCATCAATTTTATGACAATACATTTGCAACTTTGAAAACAATTATCAGTGAAGTGATTTGTAATAGATTTTTCAATGGTGAAAGAAATTATTCTCTTACTATGACACAATAAAACAATTTTCATTGATCTCGCAATTTATACCTAGAAGTTAAGATTTTTTTGTCAATTTAACCTGGTATGTCAACGTGGATAAAAATTAGGTTAATCCTCAATTCTTTAGTTTGTTAATTCTTTAGAATTGTCCAAAGCCATTATGGTAAATAAAGTAAGTTTTACTTTAATTTAAAAATCACTTTAATTAGAATGGAATTATGTTCATGATTATTGTTTTGACCAAATTTTCTAACATAATTTTTTGTGGTTTTAAGTTTATTCAGAGGTTTTACAGCTATCATACAGAACAAGTAATCAAATTATGGATTTTACGAATATATGGATTGAAATTTTAACTGTGTGAATCTATTTAGACATTACATAAAATTGTTAGTTAACAGTTTTCAGTTTACAGTTGATGGGATTGCAGAACATCGGCCAAAATTAATAATACAAAAATTGGGCTAAGAATTATAAAAAAGGTTGTTAAGTGACCATTATCACACGGTCTCGGATAACGAGCTAAGTGGTTCGTTTAGTCTGATGTTTAGTAATTGTGAAAATATGATTCACAGCAAGATATAGGAGCTAAGGGAATCTTCAGTAAAAGAGAGCAAATTAAAACACATAGATGGTGCCAATACCGAAGTTTCTATTAGTGTACAACTTGTAGATATGAGTGGTACATATTTATAATACATTGGGAGAAAATCATTAGCCTATGAAGGCCATCTGGATGCATACATTTGTCGGGCTAGGATTCGACCCCAAACCCCCCTCAAGTGGACCAATCAGCTCCCAAACCATCCCAAACAGTCACGAATGCTAGTGTGAACATAGATGGTGCATGCTAGATCATAAATGAGGGCAGGATAGGTGTGGGTGAGGACTTTGGTGAGTGGGAGTGGCTCTAGGAAGCAATGAATTCCCAAAGAGAGCAAAAAACCACCAAATACATGCACGATGCACTAGCGCCCATGGTCAAACAAATTCCCTAATTTAAGAGATCAGGAGCGCACCAAGACTGAATTATCATCAATGAGGGTGCCTAGACTATCAGAATGATCAAAGTGGAGTGCCTCAACTGCAGTAAATGAGTCCAAAACACCTATTAGACAAAGGTTGATCAATAAGCCTAGTTTTGGACCATATGACATACCATAAAAGCCAATGAAAATGTATCTTAGGTGTATAAACATGGTACTAAGGTGGATTAATGATATTACACCCCCTTAAGCCTAGCATAGTACAACTTAAACCATATTATTGAGGCCTTGGAAACTAAGGCTCAAGTCACCCTATACAAGATTTTATTTGTCCATATAAAACGAGGAAAGAGGCAAAACCTCATGGGAAAAATCCTCCCTCAAGAATGGGCATGATACAGAGATGATCAAAATGTATTCAACATGTCATCTTCTTCACTTGAATGAGCTGAAAGAACAACTTCTTTGTGATGGACTTGGTGAAGATGTTATGGATGCCAATATCATGCAGTAATGCATCAATGTGTTGTAGACAAAGAACATGTGGAGAGGCCCCTTGAAGGTCATAATTTGATGATGGAGGAGCATCATAAGAATGTTTTTTTTCTACAACCAAACTCTGATATGGAAACATAATCAATAATGGAAAGGATATCTCTGCAAACTCCTTCACAAAGAGCCTCAAAAGACTCAACAAAATCAGCCTCATGTGTAGCTGCCATATCATGAATTAAACCATGGATCTTCTTCCCAATTTGATGAAGCACCTTCATAAATATGTAACAAAGATTATGAGGCTCTAAAATATCAGAATAGAAGTCATATACAACAAAAAATATCAAAGGTATAGTGTCTCCATGAACGAATGGGTCCATAGTGGGAAAAGAGTGGGCAACTAGATCACACTCACAGTTGAGCGAACTAGGATGGTCTGGAGATTTGAAATCTGAACCATAGGTGGTGAGATCAAGTCCATACATGTGGAAGAGCAGCCCTGTGAAGGCCAATGACATGGTTTTCCAACCAATGAATGATATGCAATACATAAGAACAACATACAAAAGTGACATTGTATTGGAAACAATACAATTCTGAGATTTTCCAACTAGCAAACTTGAGGGTTGTTGGTTATTTTGGGCATCAAGTGGAAAATGAGTCTATGACTATCATAACCTGCATATCATCCTATATATCACCTTCATAATCAGAATAGGAAGGATCGGAATGGAGTGGAAAAGAGCTTTCATAAAACAGGTCAAAAACTAGTGAAAAATGACTAGTTTTTGGAGGAAACTTTGGTGAATTGTTTGGGGTTTCTTCCAAGGAAGGGATGGAGGTTTCAGATTCTGATATATCACATTGTAAATCAGAAACAAAGACATAAGAAATAGGTTTCTCCCTTGCACCCAAAGCATACAAGTGCTTACCATCTTCTTGCTCCAAGGAGGGTTTACGCTCCCCTCTTCTTGCAAAATATGGAACATCAATATTGTTCTCTTCAAGGAGCTTGGTCATGATGTCCATATTATTTTTGAAGCAAGATTTTTCATGATGTGAACCTCTACAGTAATCAAATTTGGGCTTCTCTCTCTCCATCCTTCTGGATTTCGAATCCTCATCATTTGAACTTGAGCTTTCTGTATTTGAATGCTTCTTCTCCTTTAGTCTTTGTTGTTTCTAATCCTTGGATTTCTTCTTGCCTTTAGCTACATTCGAAACTCCTGCAGCAAGGGATTGATCCTTACTAGATTTGATGGTACCATTTCCACTAGCTTTTCTTGTTCCTAAGTCAAAGACTCCATGAAGTCTGTCAATGGAGGCATTCTCCAATTTCGAACCGTCAACTTGTCTGAATGGAATGTCAAGAAAAACACAGAATACACAGGCCCTAGATTCGAAAGGATAGATAAGATCAACTGATCTTATTTATTCTTGATGCCACATTGTTTCAGCTCAAGCACTAATGATTTGAACTTGGTGAAGAAGTCCTGGATCATCTCAAAGTGATTTGGGCTTAGTGAGATCAACTCATTTTCGAGCTGGTGGCCTCTCATCTCATCAGTCTTCCCAAAAAATGACTCAAGATTGAGCCAAAATTCATTGGGTGTTGTCATACTGACTACATGGAAGAGAAGGTCTCTCAAAATGTTGAGACAAAGCATCCCAAAAGCTTCATCAAGCCTGTTGAAGTACTTCAATTTCTCCATAGCAAAGTTGGGTTATGTCTCAGTCCCCATGGTGACTCTGTACACGGATTTCAACCTTAGTTGGATCACCATTTCGGCATTCCATTCGAAATAGTTGAATATAGTATGCAATACATGAGTTTTCTCCATTCTTGCTTGTGCACTGAGTGACAGAAACACTGCTTCTATCTGCAATGCTAACACTCAATTTTATTTTTTCTGAAAAATGCCCTAAACCACAAATCAAACACTCTGGATTTGATCTGAAGCTTCAAAGAGCTCTGATACCATGTGAAAATATGATTCACAACAAGATCTAGGAGTTAAGGGAATCTTCACAATTCAATATATTCACAAACTATGCAGAAAAACAATAAAAGAGAGCAAATTAACACACATAGATTGTGCCAATAACTTAAGTTTGTATTAGTGTAAAACTTGTAAATATGTGTGGTACGTATTTATAATACATTGGGATAAAATCATTATCCTATGGAGGCCATCTAGATGTATACATGTGTCAAGCTAGGATTTGACCCCAAAACCCCCCTAAGTGGACCAATAAGCTCCCAAACAATCACGAATGCTCGTGTGAACATGGATGGTGCATGTTGGATAATAAATGAGGGCAGGATAGGCATGGGTGAGCACATGGGTGAGTGGTAGTGGCCCTAGGAAGCAATAAATTCCCAAAGAGAGCCAAAAACCACCAAATACATGCACTAACGCCCATGGTCAAACAACTTCTATGATTTAACAGATGAGGAACACACCAATATTGAACTGTCATCAATGAGGGTGCTTGGACTATTATAATGATCAAATTGGAGTGCCTCAACTATAGTAAATGAGTCCAAAACACCTATTAGACCAAGGTTGATCAACAAGCCTAGTTTGGACCATATGACATAGCATAAAAGCTATTGAAAATGTATGCTAGGTGTATAACCATGGTCCTAAGGTGGATTAATGCTCCAACAGTAATGTATATAATTCATATAATATACATTACTTAATAATTTTCATCCTTCTAGGTCATGTGATAAAGTGATGCAATTACATTCCACCCATTTTGAATAACTTTATGACAACTAGGTCTTCCATTTGAAAAATAATTTCCCTTAGGGTTAATCAAATAATAATGTGCAATATCCAATGGCTCTACAAGTCTGCTATAGGTACCGCTAACATATATCCACTTATTATGGGTTTGGAATTCACTTGGAGTATCATGCTTTTCACACATTTCAATAATATTATCCCATAAGGAGGCAAGCTTTCCCTGCACAAAATAGCCTCGATATCTTTCCTGTCATGTTTCTTGAACGAATCATAATATGTGATGCAAACTTCTTTCTTACAACGCTCTTTATAGAACTCAAGCTCTGCCATAATAAATTGCTTCTTACTTAATGTAATGGCTATCTCAACAACAGTTGCGTTGTGCTTGTTTTCAATGTCACTTGCTATTTGTAGGGAAATTGGTGCATTATCATTCTGCACAAAATGGATATCACCAATTCAAGAAAAAATTTCAGAAAATGTAGATAAAAGTCAATTTCAAATCACAATTTAATATCAAACTCTTAACACAATAAGAAACTACCATAACTTTTACTTCTCGACAAGTTGAGAGGATATCTTTCAACATTAATTTTTTTTTGTTCTTCTAAATTGTATTTTAAAAAGGGAATTGAATATTACCTGATACCCAACACCAACGACTTCTAGGTGCAATAATATTCCTATCTTGGTAGAAGATTATGAATTAGGTTTTGTGATTCTCGCCCAGTTATGGTATTTTCTATGGTATGATTCAAAACATAATTATATGATGTATGCTCTAAAAACGGTCATGTACAATATTATCATAACCTTTTTCATGGATTTGCATTGTTAAATGAAGAATATTTAAAATGGTTTCAGAATGATCAATACATGCTGCACCCTCGCTTGAACAAAACATGTAAGTGCCAAAAGGTTTGTATGGGCTTCTCTTGATAACCTTAGCTATCTCCCTCGGAGAGTCAAGCCCATGGTTTTCTACTATATGAGTATGCTGCAAGACATTATCAAGAGGAGTCCTACAAGCATCTTGAGTGAAAGAATTAGTTATATTTTCATTGCCATTAACCATTATGGCATGCTAGTGAGGAAAAATAGTGATCAAGGGCTCAACAGTCGACTCAAACGGTACAAGAATCATATGAAGAACAATATCATGTTTGGAAACCACATGACAAAAGTTGCCTATCCA
The DNA here is from genome assembly GCA_001517045.1 of Pseudotsuga menziesii. Taxonomy (NCBI): domain Eukaryota; kingdom Viridiplantae; phylum Streptophyta; class Pinopsida; order Pinales; family Pinaceae; genus Pseudotsuga; species Pseudotsuga menziesii. The sequence continues at coordinate 456,206 of LPNX010991809.1, forward strand.
TTTTTCATGGTCAACTGATTCAACAGGTCCTACATCCCCCACTAAAGGACATCCAAATTTTATACAGAAAGGAGAGCTTTGCCTCAACGTATTTTCCAGTACACATAGTGTGGCCAAGGTTGCAACTGCCCCTCCTAAAGAATGAACCACAAATTCGCACTTGTTTGATCATGGAATGCATCAACACAATGTTAAAATAAGTGACCAAGTATTTCCTCTTTTTATGAATCTAAGATCATTATGTACTAAAAGATAACTTAGTTTACCTTTGCTTGGAAATATGTATCCATAATATGGAGGAAAACCTTAAGAGCTCCCTGGTGGACAAGGGTTGGTTGATCATCATTACCCTTGAGGAAAGCATAGAAGATCATGGTTCATAGATAGAGAACTTAGATACAGAAATAGAACTGACTAAATCACAATTTAGGCCAGCCAACACATCAAATAAAAAAGATTCGAAACTTGGCCTGAAGTTGCGCATCTGGAGGACATTTCGCAATTGGTCGAAGTTGGAGACGGTCATTATTGACTTGCAGAACGCGAAATTGCCTTGCAGGATATTTTTTCTTTTTATATGAATAATTTGAAAGGGCCACCTCTCTCAGTCTCAGTCTCTACATATGATATTCAGGTGCTTGTTCCACAAATTTAAACATATCTTTCTAACTATTGTAAAGCAAAGGTTTGTTCTTTCAGTTGAGGGGTTCCATTCCTCGAAGTGTTCTTTATGAGAAACAATGGATTAAAAAAACATAATTGAAATTTAATAGTTCAAATTGATCCAACCAAAACATCTGTTTCTGTGTGGCTTAATGTCATTTCCTCCTGTCAGCGGATGAAATGGTAGGTATAGATGCCACTAGGCATATATGAGAAGAGTGACCATTGCCACCTCAATCACTAATACTAGACTTCTTTGGAAGTCGAAACCTCCTAGGGGAGAGGACTATTTATTTCTTGCAAAGACACTTAAACACAAAAGTAGATCATGCATATATGTGTGATTAGTGATCAGTGCCTAATTGGAGTCAAATCATAAGAGAGGGAATGAATGTACTACGTGTGCTTGTAGCTTCTTCAACGATAAATAAGTAATCAACCACTTAAATTGTGTGAACAACAATTGTTAGTCTACCAACAACATGAGTAATAACCATAATCCTGTAGTTACCATGATCTTACATTGAAAGTGTGCATCTAGTATACCAGTTTTGAAACCATTACTATCCACCAATTATAATTACTTTGAGTAATTATAAGTGTTTATTATTTCAAATACCAGTATAGCAGTGTGTATCAGCACTATGTAAACATGGATACAATACCTAAGTACAAACAAGAACAATGTGTTTTGCAGTGTGTATCAGCACTACAATATCTAAGTACAAGCAATAACAATGTGTTTTGCAGGCATTTATCTAATTATTATATCAAAACAATGTATATGAAAACAATATATTCACCTGTCCCTCCCTAAAATGGTGCTCCGAACAATGGCTATAACATTGCGCATTAGTCATTCTTCACATATTTATGACAACGTTATAAATATTAATAATATCTTACTTTGAGCACCAATCTTACCAATTTTGTAATGACAAAAGTTTTAAATGAAAGAAGGTTACTGTGTGTGTATGCATCTATTCGGTGAGGTTTTCTCTACATCCAGTCCAAGCATGCATATACAGCCGCGATAATGGAGGATAGGAGCAAACTGCGGAATGAGTCACGAGGTGAATGGAGCAGCAGGAGGTTAGCGAGGTTGCTGAGGTGTGCGCGATGGAAGGAGAGCAGAGTTGTGTGGATAAGTGAGGGTGAAGGAGAGGGAGGTATGCACCAGTCCGCATGGAAGGGAGGACTGTAGCAACCGAATGGAGGCTTGCAGGGTGAAGAAGATGGGGGGAGCCCCAACATGGGTAGCTTTGAGAGATACGAAGATGGAGGGATCAAAGGCTGGGGTAAGCGGGCCCGAGGGAAGGTGAAGTCCCTAAGATGGGGCTGCGAATGGACGACGAACCTTCACGTGGGAAACGAGGAGGTAGCAAAGGGAGCTGGCAACAAAAGCATGGAGGGCTGCGAGGAATAGGTAGCCCGTGGGGAGAAGGAACGGAGGAGGGAAAGGAGTAGCATGAACGCTTGGGAAGGCGTTCGAGGTAAGGCATGATGGGAAGATATGTTAAGAATCCTGTCAAGAATGGGAGCAGATAGGAGAGCTGGGGTTAAGCTGCAACAAGGCGCATGCCCGTGCAGGATGGAGGTGAGGGTGATGGAGGAGGGTGGATGCTTAGCGGGCGTGTTTGAGGAGGATAAAGGGAGCTTAGGGAGAGAGTGACGAAGGTAGCAACGAGGGTTAGGAAAGGGAAAGAGGTTGGAAATAATGATACTAGAACTTAGGCCTTAAATTAATCTAGAATAACTTAAAATTGACCCTAAACTAGATCAAAACTAACTCTTAAACTAATCTAATCGTAGACTAGGTTTAGAAGAAGAGGTGATGAAAACAAAGGGATATCATCTCTAGCAAAAGCCCTACCTAACCTAGGGATTCTAAGGAGGATGGCCTACCTAGAGGAGGGAAATATTAGGTCAACAACTATGTTACACAATTAGGAGAAATCATAGAGGACTCTCACCAGAAGACTTCTCTCTACTTGCTAAGGTGACAAGAAGGTTGGAATTGGCCTATCCTAGGAGAAAATGCAGCACTAGGGAAACTATTTAGTAAAGAACGTGTATTATATACCAACAATCAAACAAAGAGATAAGAAGCCAGAACTCAATGTGCTTGTGTTCATCCAACAAATCAGAACATCCCCTTGCAAATAATTTCACCAAAGAAGACCAAGAACGACTTGCATAACTAGAAAACTTCCTTTCTCAAGAGGGGCACATCACTCCACAAAAAACCCTAGGTAGGGTAAAACAAATGCATAGCGTATTATCCCATAAGTTCTCAATTACAAATGAAAGTGAGGAGATCTATTTAAATGATCTCACAATCACTTTTACAAATAAAATCAAGGATGACATGCCTTAAAACAAGTAAATTTGTAATTATTAAATGTCAACTTAAAATTAAAAGAAATTAATAATAAAATATAGCCTTATTGAGCGAAACATTCCAAACAAAGAATTGGAATGTGCTGGGAGGGAGGTTTCATGCCCCTACTAACCCCAAGATATTGTAAAATCTCTCAACACCTCCCTCAAATGGCACATTGTCCTGGTGAAAGGAGAGAATGTCCTATTGAGGAAGAATGCCCAGGAGAAGGAGAACATGTAGTGTAATGGGACAAGAGGGCGTCATAAGAGAACATAAACAACATATGGAGCCATGTGACACAGTGGTCCACCCTTAGGGGCCCCGATCACCAACCCCAAGGTTAAAAAACATCAACAAAGGGTACTCTTCAATGCCATTAAGCCATAATTCCCCCAAAGGAGGAACCAAAGGGCCCAACCATGACTACCATCCCTTAATAACACCCTTGTTGGTCAGGTTTTGGCTCTCTTTGTCCCTGGGACACACCTGAAGGTGTGCTCGCTACAACTGCAATGTACCACTAGTTCCAACTGCGGGACGAGTGCTCTTCCCGGGAGTGATCGAGAACCTATTAATTTTTTGGCACCTGTAGACCTACACACACAAATATACGAGGGATCAAAGCATCATGAGGCAGACACTTCCGTTTTGCCTTGTCCAAAAAAAAATAATAACGATCAACATACTATCAAACAAACTAACATATTGAAGATAAATATCAAAAAACATTAGAGAAGTGCCTCTTGAGTGCCTGCCCATTGAAAGGTAGAGGAATCTTCTCACCATCTAGATGACTTAGATGGAATGCGTTTGGAACTGCAATATTAGTAATCTGACAGGGACCTAACCAAAGGCTGACAAACTTACCATGTTTACTTGGGTCCTCTCTTCTTCTGTCCCATAGTAGGACAAGATCTCAAATTTGTAGTTGGCGTTGGAGAGTCTTCTTATCAAACTGTTCCTTAATATTTTCTTGGTGTTCTATTAGATGATCAAAGGTCTTTCGTCGATTCTCATCAAGTTCTATCAGGCTGTTGATTCTTCGTTGATACACATATGGATCATCCGTGTTTTGTTGAAGGACTTTGTATATTGGCAACCTTAAATTGATCGGAAACATAGCGTCCAGGCCGTACACCAATTCAAATGGACCTTTTCCGATTGATTCTTTTATGGTGATTATGTCCGCCCATACTGCATATCTTAATTTGATATCCCAACACTTCTTATTATCCCCCACAATCTTTTTTATAACACTCATCAAATTCTTATTACTTGAATCGGCAAGACCATTACCTTGGGGATATTAATTCGAGGAGTGTGACAGTATAATACCGTAGTCGAAGCAAAACATGGATAGCTCCCCACCACTGAAAGCTGGCGTGTTATGTGTGATAATATTGGTTGGAACTCCAAATCGAGTAATGATATTGTATTCCAAGAAATCTGTGACAACCTTTGTTGTGTCCTGCTTTATTGGAATGGCCTCGACCCATTTTGTAAAAAAATCTGTAGTTGCCAATATCCATTTATGCCCATTGCTTGAATTCTGCTTAAATTCACCGCTGAAGTCAAGGCCCATTGTTGAAATGGTGCTTCGATAATTATTGGTTGAAATGGAAATGCTACAAGTCTTTATCTTCCTTTGAAAAACTGACAAGGTTGACATCTACGTACATGCTTGTATACGTTCTAGAAGATACTGGGCCAATAATATCATGATCTCAAAATCTGGTGAGTCATGGTAGAAGCAGCGTGGTGACCCCACATAAACCTTGGTGAATTTTTTTAATGACTTCTTCCACTTGGACTGGTTCTATACATTTCAAAATGATTCCTTCAGGGTTCCTCCATCCCAATCCATGAACTGATGTTGAGTCCAAGTTCATAATGCAATACTTGGGAGCTTTCGACTTTAGAGATATCTTCTTATGATCTAGGAAATGAGTTGGACGTGATAGATTAGTCAAATAATACACTGTTTGCGTACCAATCACATCAAGATGCACCTAAGATTAGAATTGACAAAAATTCAAAGTATCCATTAGTAGCACCAACCATACCGAAAGGAATTCGGGTAACAACAAACATACTTCCAAACTTGTAGAAGATGGGATTTGTCGACCACGACTTGCACAAGTTTCCATAATTGGAACTGAATAGATATATAACTAGTGCCCAAGAGACATAGGATGGGCCCATCCACGTAGTTCCTGGATTACTGTCGCTGATGCACATGCCACATTTTGTCCACACATAATAAGTGAATGCATGTGTTAAGTAGTTTCTCATATCATTCCATGGTAGATGTTTATGGCTCGACCAGAAGATTTCAGTGGATTTTGCCTTGATAACAACAATCACCGAGCCGCCCCTTCCAAACATTGACATAGCACCATTTTTCGCTGGAAAAGAACAGGACACTGCATTGACGAATAAGTTGAAAGAGAAGTATGGCCTGACAAGAGACACAAGAGGCTTTTTGTATCGCCTCCATCAATGATATTGTTGTTTGGTTTGCAACTAATGTTCTATCTAGCAAGTTGTTGTGGAAGATGTGACTGAACCAGTGCACCGCAGGGACAACTGTTGCAGAGCAGTGTGCAACAGGATTCCAGCTCAACAGGTCACACTATCTCCTAAATGAACTGTTAGCAGGTGCAGAAGAGGTACAAGAAAAAGGTAGCCCATTTCATTATTTGTGGTTACAAATTTTGATTTCTTTTGTTGCATGGGCAGAACCACCAAACTACCAAGGGGTAGATGTGCCCATCCTATGCCAAGGAGCTCAATACTAGAATCTCTGGTTCAATAAGGGGATACCTTAGCAGTAGAAAGACAATAACATAGATTTTTTTTACAAGTTTAGGCCCTTTGGCATTTTGTTAGGAAGTAGTCCAAGCTCATCACAACGACCATTAGGCAGTTTCAGAACATTATCAGATTTTTGGTCGGGGCCCATCATATCTTTTTGGAGCCTCGACAGGACCCACAAAATCAATGTTTGGCGACACAATTTCAGCTATTTTTTGTTGAAATTGATGCCATCATTCAAGATTGGCCAACAGAATGGAGAGTTCCTATCGAGGATGATCAACTATCTACAAAAAAAGTGTCATGACAGGATGATCTGTCAAACCCCAAAATTTCTGAAAAATTTAAAAAAATTTAAAATACATATAATTTCAACAAATGCAGTCACTAATTGTTTGATTAGTTATCTGTTATCGAAATTTATTAATTGTTGGTTATGTTTGGCAGTAGAACAGTTCTTTCAGTTTACTGACTTTTGTTCCTTTTTGCAACCATAAGGTGAAACTGTCATGCAAAACTGGGCTTACTTAGCTTTCGAGATAACGCAAAGAGTTTACTTGTTCTTACAGACTACAGGTAAGGGATTGTGGTGCTGCTTTTCGCAAATCTAAAGTATTTACTACAAGTTCGTCGTAAGAGAAAAATGCTCAAAAGAAAGTAAGAGATAATCCTTTTCATCTTATGTTAAGGTATATTTAACTGGCTCTTTTCTAGCAGAAGTGATTTATATTCTTGTTGATCCAATAACTTCTCCATTTCTATTACAGTTATAAATTATAAAGAGTATCTTACTGACTCTTTAAATTAGAATAAGAGAGATAGAACTATGAAATCTATAGTAAGAGTCCAAAAGTAAACAAAGCATTACAAAGTCAAGTGAAAAATGATAAGGGGTTTTTATGTGTTACTGTAAGGTAAGGCCTATCCTTGCCAAGTCCTAAGTTATTATTGAGAATATTACTTTAGGTAAATCATTGTCTCCACACAGTAATTACTACTCTCTTTTCTTTTGTAACTTGTACCACATGCTACTATCTTCATCACTATAATTAAATCATTTAAGAAAATACAAGTAAAGAGGGCCTATTTCATAGCCTTCTACTTTAATGTCTCCTTTATGATCCTTTAAACTCTACTAACCAGTAAAGGAAGTTAGTTTACAAAAGCTAAATAAAATCGTTTAATGACTCTTAAATACTTATAAAAACCTTTGAGCTTGAATTTAAACAAAAGACTATTTGTTCTAAAAGATGATCTTTATACTAATGGTAAGTTGTTATTTTAAAAGCAAGGGTTGATCATAAGATTAGGAAATTATGATCAATTTATCACTTAAACTTGAATTATCATAATTCTAAAGTCCTTAAGCTATCATTCCCTATACTTCCTTTATAAACTATAATTCTATCATTTATAGAGAAAAGGTTTATATATATGAACATCACCAATGTAAACTATTAACTCCTTAACTCTTATATATTATTAATAAACATTATAACCCTTCATCGTATAAATACCAAGATAAACCATGGTTAAGGTTATGCATTAAGAATCAAATTATCACACTTATAAGATGAGGAGTTGTCAAAGGTTTATCATGATTTTAATGATTATCAACTTTAGGGTTGAGAGTGATGATTGCTTATCATTTGAATGCAGCATAGGGTTGAAGGATCTCGCACCAAGACTTTGGATAACCTTTGATTTAAAGAATGATTGGGTAAATCATTCCTCTAGCGAGTTGTTGGTTTGAACTATATACACGACCCACAGCTCGTTAAAAGATTTAACGGCTAACGTGACAATACCCCAGCCATATGCTGCATGGTTAAAAGAGTTGTTGATAAACCCTATCCTTCATTATCTCCTTCTTCTTCAACGCCTGTCGCTCTGCGATGGTGCTGGGGCACCCTGCGTTGCCTCTCCTCTGCAAGTGTCCTCCATCTTGTCCTCTGGAGGTGGCTCATTCCTTACTTTTGTAGAGTTGTTCCCTACGTTGATGTTACTATTCAGTCAGTCGATAAACCCTTATGCTTTCCTCTACCATACTGAATCAAACCCTAGTCTGTGATAATCGCCTCCCTCCGTGAGGTTCAATGGTTTTAACCTGGTGTAATGTAAATTGAGCACGGCTAAGAGTTATTCTTCCTCTTCCTCCTTGCAGTAGGGTTGGCTCCTTACGTTAAAGGTTGTAACGCTGCTATTACCGGTCGAGTCCTCTCGAAAGGAACAGGTAAGAATACTAGTCTTCATTGTTTTCTTGCTTGACTGTTAAACCTTTCCTTAACTTTTATTTCAGGTTACAGACTTTTCAACACTAAGGTTCTCCTTGGTTATTGCAGGTTCTTCGCTCCCCATCATGCGCGGCATTTGGTATAAGGATTTGGGCAGCAGGTTGCAATTCCTGGTAAGCCTGGTTACACCATGGTTTTTTCTCCTTGTGGGTTTACGTTGGAAACCTTCGGGGTTGGCTTAAAGAAGTCTGAAACCCTTACAGCTTCAGTTTGGTCTTAAAAATACTGCTGGTTAAATGAATTATTAGGAGAAACCCCTACGCTATGCGAGGGTGTTACTGCTTAGGCCGAGGTTGTAAATATTAGTTTTCTTTTGTGATTTATGTGCTATATAAAAAAAAACTAGGCTATAAGCCTGTCTGTGGAAGAGGTTACGACCTCGACTTCTTGTCTTTGCTGTACTCTTGAATACACAGGGTTTTCACCCTAAGTTTTATAATAAGATTATATTATACTGTTTCCGTAGCTCTTGCTTTACATTACCGCATACATTTTTTTTTTAAATGATCTGTGTAGGAATAATTAAATTACAGGCTTATGGCAGCCTTATTTTGTTGATTTATAATACGTCGGTAGGTAAAATATTGTCTTATCTATATAGTATTTATTTTACTTGCAAAAGTTGGATTTATAGGGTTAAACCCTAATTTTACAGCATGAGAATAAGTACAGTTTCTTATTCTTAAATTATATGTTAAAATGTAAACTCTATTTGTATCTGTGGAGTTATAAATTTAGTATTACAATATGGGTTATGCTATTCTGCTATTTGCTTACTACAGTTTTATATACTTGAGTGATTTCTAAAGGTACTTTCTTTTATGAAGTTATAATCAGGATTTCTGTACCTGAGTTATACATTGCCTTACTTGTTATGTTTAAAATTGTTAAGTGATATACATCGGGTTTATACCCTTCGGTTATATAGGTTCTTAATATTTTATTTTAGTTTATTTAACCATATCTATAGGTAATATCATGTTACTTTCTATTACAGAGAACGCACTTAGCTCAGCATTAGAAATAAAAATAAAAAGGACCTTACCATATGTTTTAAAATAATAATAACTCTAGATTATATAACATAAAAAGTATATTATTATTATAAAATTATAATAATACTTATTATTATAAAACCATGATCTTATCTGTAATGAGAGTATTAAAATCTCCATATATTTATCTTTTGTTTAATTTATAGCACGTATAGGATGTTATTCTGTTGTTTATTCCTATATACATATAATAGCATGCATTTATAATTTATAAAAGATAGGATTACAGTTCTAGATAATGTTAGAATTTGGTTTAATAAGAAGAATAATGGAAATGATTACATTAATGTAATACATCAAATCTAACTAGTTTACTTGATTATAGAATTAAATCTACATTTATTTATTCTACTTTCAGTATTGTTACTTAGACATAACCAGTTAAATTATTTTAAACTAGAAGAAAGAAAAGATAATGTTTTTAATACAGTAGACTGAACTAGTGTAACCTTAATCTATCTGCTTCAATAATAAAACTACTGAAACAAATACTGTATAAGAAACAGTTTTATCTGTGGACTTATACTACTGCCAGTCAAACATCTCTTTTGATAGTAGGTAAAGAACAATCTATTATATTATTCTATCTGTTTCTTACGAATGATAGAATTACTGAGGATGAAATACTATACGGAAACAGTTTAATCTATAAGCATATACAGCTGTCAGTAAAACAATTATTTCTTCTGATGACAAGTAAAGAAATCAATTGTCTAATTTATAATCTCATCATACATCTTTCTATAATTTCTACCTCTGTGCTAGAGTACGGTCTGGTAAACCCAAATGTGGAAAAACACAGTAGGTATTTATTCTACATCAACAGGTTCAATTACTGATAACTAAAACATTTATGTCACTAACCAGCTAAATCTTCTGTCAAATAATACAAGCATAACATTCATCCATTCACACATATTAAAACAGAAATAGATAAATGACAGAACCTGCTTAAGCCTTGGACAACAACAGCAATGGGAGGCCGTTCCTCCCTACCAACTCCCGGAGAGCGCTCAAACAGCGAATCCTCAGGACCCCCGAGCTTGCTCTGGTCTCCCTGGCTAGAACTAGGTGCAGCAATTTTCAGATACCAGTCCTCAATCTCAGTATAAATCCAGAACTTATTAGTAATTTCTCCCAGCTAACAAGCTGTAATAATCAAGTTACTGCAGCATTCCTCTCGGAACAACTTCCTTACTGTTTTTCCCTCTTCCCTCAATGAATTTCCTGAATAACATTCACATGAATGAATTCTCTCTGGAAAATATCTGAGCAGTCTTAGCTCTTTTCATTGGGTACTTTTAAAAGATTTCATAGGTCTTTTTGGGTTAGTTGTCATTTAATGAGCCACCTGCTCTGATCCCACTTTCTTGGGGGATCATGACCCCAAATATAGGGAAGTTGCCACCTGCAA
>LPNX010991809.1:466856-546029 GCA_001517045.1 Pseudotsuga menziesii
TGATCCATAAAAAAAAATGAATTGAGGACAAGGAGAAGATCCACCACCAGAAGAAAATCCATAGAATTCTCCCATTGATACTTAGAATGACTCAAGTACGACACCAACAGACGCAACAATGGGAGATAAGAGAAATCATTCAGAAAACTCTGTGCTAGGTCACAAGGAGAGGAAGGCCAACAAATCATCCGAAGTTGTCATGATCCCCCTACTAGTTAGAGTCGTTTGTCAACTCTGATAGGTTCAACATTGAATTCGACAATTCCGAACCTTGACACAACCTCAACAAATTCAGCACCTTGACATGCATCGTCGACACTAGTGGTCGATATGACTACAATAGATTGTCTCTCTATCTTTCAGTCATCTATAACTGCTGAACTTCTAATACTTCCAACTTCTCTTGTCACTGAACGTAACGGGAAGAAAACCCAAGAGTTCTCAATATTATATTTAAGCATATACATTATTGTAATATACAATCAAAGTAATGAACATAATACATCAGTAATGAAGTAAGAAATGTTGGTTCAAATTTTTGCATTTTTTCTATGTGCATGTTTTCTATGTGTAGTGTATTTCTTGTTTTTCTTATTATTATGCTTCCACCATAACAGTATTCGATTCATTCAATTGAATTGTTTCCCCTGTCATGCGCTTGGGCACCCAAATCATTGGTATCATACGTTGTTTAGAGCTTGTTTATGCTTAAGTCGTGTGTAGACACTTCTATCGAGGTTACCTTACTTATGCATGTTCGAACACGCTCACAAACTCAACAATCCAAGCAGACATTACATTCGACTTTAGACTATCTATCTACTCACACTACTAGATTGAAGATGCTCGAAGAAACATACAATAGACATGTAACTGACGAGATAGAGCAACTAATAGAGAAAGCATTGGCTCGACAATGAACCAAAATGTTCATCCAGTTTAATGAGATTCTCACTCGATTTTCCTCAACATCAGGAGGATCCTTGACAAGATCCATCTATGAGAAAATTAGTCCATTCAAAGTGCAAATGAGCTTAGACATGCTGAATCTAGAAGGCAAGATTAACACGAAATCTGTAGACAACTGGGTACAACAACTGGAATCATATTACTCTATGAATCAACCCTAGAATTTGAAAATATCACCCTTCCATCCTTAAAGATGTTGACCTCTATGCATTGTTGGTGGGAGAATCTATCGACAAATATGGAGAAAGATGGATACCCCATAGACACATGGGAGAAATTTGTTGAGTACATCTAGAAGCAGTTCTACCCTCCCAAGTACATTGAACAAAAGTGTAAGAAGTGGCAATAACTAAGGCAATGGAAATACCAGTTTGTGCAGAGTTACACTGATGAGTTCTATCGACTCATGGCGAGACTGGCGTTGAAGAAGAAAAGAAATTGTTTGTTTTGAAGTACATCAACGGATTGTCCTCGTACATTCAACAAGAGATGGATTTTCTGACTGTCAGTACGCTTATGAATTCATTCCACTACGACAGTATGATTGAAGCTAAAAATAAAGGAAAAACACGCTTCACTACCAAGCCGATAGGTCGAACATCTGACAAGAAGTCACCAACCGACTCTAACAAGTCAAGACACCCTTCTCAATTGACCCCACCAAAGCAAGACCATGGAAAAAATCACTCTCATAAAGACAAAAGGGAACATAGAAATCAACCCCTTTCCAGAAAATGGTGTGATTACCACAATTAATCATGGCATGATACGTTTGAATGCAAGGCTCCGAAGACATATTTGGAAAAATTGTTGACCTTCGACTTGTCCAACAAAACCCTAGTAGAATTTGACCTAGATGCATAAACCCTTTTGACATAGACATTGACCACTTTGATATCCTCGACTATCATCGACGAGGAGGAACAAGAGTGTATGTTCCATACAAAGATATGAGTTCAAAACAATCTGTTGCATTTGATTATGGATAGTGGCAGGCATAAGAACATTGTTTCTGAAGATATCATGAAGAAACTAGGTATTGTCACAACTCCACATCCTCAACCTGATAATATCAGTTGGATGAAGGATGGACAGGAACTAAGGATCACATGTCAATGTCGACTCACCTACTTCATTAACCCTTTTGAAGATTAATTACTCTGTGACCTAGCATCGCTTTCCATAGCCGACACCCCGTTTGGAAAAACTTACTTATGGGATCGACATGGGAGTTATCAGTCACAGCCTCAGAAGGTGATTTTCAAAATATGGAACCAATGGTATGGTATACCAGAATGACTACCTACATCAATTGTTCCAATGATATATGCTAAATAGACAAAGAAGCTCATCAATCATACTCAGAGATTTGCATTGATCATGATTAAGCCTTAGCATTCTAGGAATACTACAACAACTAGTCAAATCACTGACCAAAGCAACTCCTGACAATAGAAACATATCAACAATATTCTTGATGAATACGAAAACATATTTCAAGAGCCAGATGGAGTACCTCTACATTGTCAGGTAAATCACTCCATTGAACTTGTTCCTAGTTCTTCATTAACTAACACATATGTTTATAGAAGATCCATTATCGAGAATGAAGAGATTCAGAGATAGATTCAAGAGTTGATCAACAAAGGTCACATTCGACCCAACTCCTCTCCTTGTGGAAGTCCAGTTGTCCTCATTCCAAAGAAAGATGGGACTTGGCACATGTGCATCGACTATCGGGATCTCAACAAGATTTTGGTGAAGAATAGATACCCTCTTCTAAGGATAGACGAACTCATCGACTGTCTAAAAGGTGCCAAATTTTTCACTAAGATTGACCTCAAGTTGGGATATCATCAAATTCTGATCAATCCCACCAATGTATGGAAAAATGATTTCAAAACCAAGGAAGGATTGTTTGAATGTTTAGTCATGCCTTTCGGCTTAACTAATGCACCCGCGACCTTCATGTGATATATGGATATCATTCTTCTACCTTTCATCGACAAGGGTTTCATTGTCTATCTAAACAATATCTTGTTTTTCATTCAATCATGGGAAGAACATCTATAATAGTTTCGACAAGTCCTCAAGAGGCGATAGTATTCGACAACATCAACTCTATTTGAACATGGATAAATGCTCATTTGCGATGAACATTGTCAAATATTTTGGGTATGTAATCGACTCTGTAGGAATTCACGTCGATCTAGACAAAGTAAAAATCCTTAAATATTGGTCCATTCCTCAAAACCTTCATTATCGAAGAAGCTTTCTTGGTTTGGTGAATTTTTATCGATGATTCATACTCGACTTTAGTCACATAGCTTGGCCTTTGAATCAATTGACTAAGGGAAATGGGAAAATTATCTTCAAATGGGCATCGACACAACATCAAGCTTTTGAGTAGATCAAACAAAATCTTTGTACTACACCAATACTTGTGTTACATGATTTGCATCGACCTTTTGAGATTGAAATAGACGTGTAGGACTATACTTTAGGTGCAGTGATCACTCAGTATTGTCACCTAGTCACTTTTCATTCCAAAATTTTCAACGACACCATTAGAAGGTATTCGACGTATGAAAAGAAACTGTATGCCATTGTGCAAGCCCTTAAGAAATGGACACATTACATTCTTGGCAAGGAGACGATCATTCTTACTGACCACAAGCCCTTATAATTCACTCTGTCCCAGTCAAATTTACAAACAACTCGACAAATCAAGTATAAAAAAGACAAATCCAATGTCGCAACCGATTGTGTGAGTCAACCACCCATTACTCTATTTTTTACAGTGATGGGTATGCGGGGCTATGACACCACTACTTGTCCTCAAATGTATACGGTAGACTGTGATTCTTTTGCAATTTATTGATGGCTTCAAACCGATCAATCGTCCACTACTGACTACTTCTTGAAGTATACATTGCTATATAATATTGGACCACTTTGTGTACTGACATAAGCTTATTTGGGACGTGCATTACAGTAAGACTACAAGAAACTTTGGAGCAAAAATACCCTTGTCATCCTCTAAAAGTATTTCGATTGGCCTTCACTTAAATATGATGTGAATAGGTACATTCGATCATGTGTGGTTTGTGCCATTGCTAAGCCATCGAATCGATGACAATGATTGTATACACCTCTTTTAGTTTCTTAGTCGACCATGGGAATCTATTTCTATGGACTACTTGATGGGATATCCTATTACCAAACATCAACATGAAGTGATTTTAGTAGTAGTTGACAATTTTTCCAAGATGGCTAGTCTCATTCCATGCGAGAAACTACGACAACACAACAGATGCTTAGCTCTTCTTCGGATGTATCTAGAAACATATGTCTTATCGATGATTATCATTTCAGATAGAGATTTAATATTTATTAGTATCTTTTATAATACTCTCTAGAAACATCTCAACATGAGACTGTCCTTATCGACAACTTTTGATCCTGAGACAGACAGACAGAAAGAAGTTGTGAATCGCTTGGTAGTACAACTTCTCTGCATGTACAACCACAAGCATCATCGGACATGGGATGCAAGTATCCCATACATACAACATAGTTACAATCATGCTCAACACAGCTCGAGGGGAAAGAGTCCATTCCATATCTATTATGGATTTCAACCCTCAGCGCCCATCGAGTTGATTAATTCCTTGACACAATCGAACGACACCGACTTTGATCGACGAGAAGTGGAAAAAGTATTGAAGTTTCGAGATAAAATATACAACATCTAGAAACAAGCATAGGAAATGTTGCAATGAGCTAATGAGAAAGCTAACGCCTGACACGATAAGCATCATACTCTTCATTCATTTCAAATTGGGGACCAAGTCCAGTTGCATCTCAAGAAGGAACGCTTCACTGGTCCATACATGAAGTTAAAGCCTTTGCGATATGGCCCGTACACTATTCTTAATGAGATTGGAGAAAACACTTTCCAGCTCGACATTCCTTCATGCCTAGTTTTTCATCTATTATTTAATGTGGATCTACTTCGACCATACCACGCACCACTGTAGGATCAGAACGACTTGTAGAAAACAAAACCCAAAGACACCTATCCAGATGTTTAGGCGCATCTTCCTTGCGATGCCATTGTGGGATGACACATATGCCATACAAGGACAACCACAATTCCCTTATTTTAGGTGGTTAAATTCAGACAACTCACAACACAAGGAAAGTGGTACTTTGCTACTTATCTAACCAACAAGTTTCCTCATATGTACGAGAAAACAATGGGGACCATGGTTTCTTAAGGAAGTAGGTATGATCTACCTTGCAGTTGGCATCGTTTGTCCACTCTGACATGTTCAAAATTTACTTTGACAATTCTGGACCTCGACACAACCTCAATAGATTCAGCACCTCGACATGCATCGTCCACACTAGCGATCGACACTACTACAACATATTGTCTCTATGTTTTCCAATCCTTTGTAACGGCTAAAATTCTGAACCGTTCCAACTTCTCTTGTAACTTAACGTAATGGGTAGACAACCCAAGCATTCTCAGTATTCTATTTAAGAATGTACATTATTGTAATATACAATTAGAGTAATGATCATAATACAACAGTAATGAAGTAACACAGATTGGTTTGATTTCTTGCATTATGTTTGTGTATGTTTTCTGTGTGTAGTGTATTTCCTTCTTTGCTTATTATTATGCTTCCTCCACAATAGTACTCGATTCATTCAATCGAACTGGTGTCCCCGTCATGTGTCTGGGAACCCGGATCATGTCAGCCTTACGAATGATTATTATAAACTTCTGACAAACACAATGCTAGAAGTTGTCAATGCAAGCTACAAAAAGATAGATGAGCGTCAGACATAATTAACAAGTAGCATCACTGATTTAGTACAAACACTTTGCAATGCAGTAAAAGAAGTTAGAATGGCGGTCGATTACACGCCACAATTGCTTGAGTCAAAGGACCTAGCTATCTCATCTGAAGAGAGACCTAGCGATGCATCGACGCCAACTCCACCATAAGGGTTTCAGTAGTGGGTCAAGTAATTGACTTGGGAATGCCAGAGCTGAATACCATGGTCAAAGATGTGGGCCATGTCACCATGGATTTTTTTTGTTGTTGCTGATGTATGAAGTACATGCCATTTAGAATGTTGCAGTTGTAGAAATGAAGAATAGAGAACGTGCATTGGTTAATAAGCTAAAGTCTTCACACAAATATGTCAATAAGATGAAGAAAAATTCACAAGAAACATATAAAAAATATAAGACCTAGAAAAAGTATAGGCACTAGATCGACACGGTTGTTACACTAGCTTGCAAAATTTTTACCGATGAAGGCATCACATCTTAGATGTTTTTAGAAGCCAAAGTATTTTCACTTAGAAAAGTTGCATATAACCTCTGCAAGAGGGTCACAGAGTTGGGATTACAAGTGAAACCCAGTACACCTCCAGGGGTACTAGAAGAAAGAATAAAAGCAACAACTGAGGCTGTAACAAAGATAAAAGAGGTAGAGGCACTTTGTGCCAAGGTGGTCAAGCAAGTTTCTCATTCATGGGAAGCTTTGATCGACAATGAAGAATTAGAATAATTAACAGAAAAGTTGCATATTATCGAGCCAGAGGTTAACCAGCTAAAAAATTAAGTAAAGAAGTTGTCGATAGTAGAGAAATGGCCAAGGATTTTGACATGAAGAAGCTATAGTAGAAGGTCACAAAACTACAAACACAACACCAAAAGAGAATTGACAGGGTCGCAGAGTTACAAGCAGAGGTGAAATGTACATGAAAAAGTGTGAAACGTTTTGGGGTCGAAAAGACTTACAAGTTCAGAACACATCAGTTCCGAACTCGTGGAAAACTTGAAGAAGACAGAAGCAGAAATATGATAGGAGACTAAACAAGTAGTGGAAATATTTTACGATTTTCAAAGAAAGGTTGCACTAATGGAGGTTTCGGACTAATGTGGCTTGAGATGAGCAACATGTGACTGTTGGAGGCTTGTTTTCCCTAGGAAGAGTTAGACAAAATTCCGTTGGGATTATGTTCAAGAAAATAAAGATCCTCGTCAAAGATGAGCAAAATATGCAACAAAAGGAGCTGCGTCAGAAGGTGTTGTGACTGGGGAAGCCCGGATGAAAGGAACCATGATAAAATAAGAATAAAGCAGTAAAAAATAATATTTTGACTAATTTTGGAAAGAGTTAGTTAGAATAAAAGCTTGCTTTTAAGTAATAAAGCTTGATTGGATTGTGGGTAGACAATGCCTATTTTTAGATGTAACTGAATGTATTGAAATAGAAATACATCAAGTCATATGACAGTAGTGAGTCAGTTGACGGCTAGATCAATATTTGTAAAGGCTTATAAAAGCACAAACCCAAGCTATATGCAGGTTGATCAAGGATAGCCAATTGAAGAGAGGACTAATCTTGATCCAAGTTGTGTGCAGATCAATGATTCAGAGAAGAAGAGAAGAAACACACAGGCCAAAACTAGAGAGCATGATATGAGAGAAATATGTTCGAATTGTAAAGAATATATAAAGAAGAGTCTACAATCTGAGTGCATAGGCAAAAGGTTCTAATCTATTTCTCATGCCAGATGAAGATTGCCTTTGTGGTTTTTCCCGTATGGGTTTCCACATTACATCTTGTTTTTGTGTATCTTTGATACTTAAGTTTATGTCAAGTGCATGTATGTTGTAAATAAGTGGATCTAAATATGTCACACGGTCTTTGTTCTGAATAACTCATATGTGTGTGTGTGTGTCGCACATCTATTCAATTCAATCTATGGTCATGCTTTATGTTAAATATTGCAATATGTGTCGACGAATAAGTAGACTGTTATTTTGATTGAATAAACAATAACAAGAAGTACAATCTCGATTTTCGTCAAGTGACTGGATAAAGTACTGTAAGAGTGAAAATCTCCACATAAGTGCATAAATCTAGTTTTTGCAGTCCCCATAAGATATCTTGGGTGAGACTTCATCTGTGTCACAAGTGTTTCCGATGAATTCCTTCTCTGTCAAGTCAGTATCTTGGGTCTTGTCGGCAACAGAGGATCTAAACCTAGGTCAATCGAAAGTTAAAGCCAACACATAGAAATACCATTCTAGAACATTCATCCACTTATCTAGGGAATCAAAATCAATCTGGATTTCAAATAAAGGAATATCAAATTTAACTTGAACCTTGAAGGGAGTTGTATATCTAAAATGACTAGTGGTTGAAGGTGCATCTATAGTTGTCGGTATTTTTCGAATGATCTAGGAGAAATTATCCATCATATTGTTCATTTTTCTCGTGAGGGATTCCTTAAGCAATGAATTGATAGGATCTCATGCTCTGTTGTCCATCTTTACTTCTTCTATGGGAGGCCATTTTGGGAGACAAGAGTGATCTTCCCCAAGTGACACTAGTTCGAGATCCAACTCTCGACACCTTGACCTCGTTGGGAACATGCACCGAAAAACAATCAAAGAGAAGATTGCTCTGATACCATTGATCTAGATTTTATGTGAAAATGAAATTAAAGAACAGATATAGAGTCATAAACATAGACATAATGCAAAGAAAATAGAGATACAGTAAACACATATTCTATTAAATGGCGTATATAGAACAGACTGTACAATAAAGCAACTAGAGTGGTAGTAGTTGTATCTCTAAGAAGAGATGTGGTGGATACGCTCATCCATGCCAAGATGAATACAAAATGAGGATGAAAGGGGATATTAATAATAAGCATGAGGGAAATAACCTTAAACATCCATAACATAACTCTAGAAGATGAACTGTCATAAAGTTTGTGGCCCCAAGGTGGTTAGTTGAATAGTCAACTTCCTGTGGTCATAACTTTTGCATTTGATCTCTGTTTGGGGAATTCGATAGCCTATTGGAAGGTCTATTCAAGCTTTATATCTTTCAAATAGAGACAATGTGTGTTGTTGGCAACCATTAGGGACCCTTAATTGCAAAAAAACATCATTTAGGGCCTCAAAACGACATGTTGTCCTTCTAACGTCTAGCGTCTCTTCAACCCATGTTCAATCACTTCTCTCTTGCACACAACAAAGCCAAAGACATCAACTCGATGGAGCAAAGCCCAATTAAAATCACCTATGATGCAGATGCAGTCTCACCCGGGATATATTTCTATGGGTAAATGCCAGAACCAAGTTTCTGTAGTTGGGTGGGGGATTTCATGTCCCTTGGTATTTTACCAAGGCACACGACCAAAGCCCGTGGAAGGATTATTTATGCTTACTATGCATAGTTAGGATGCGACACACTTGTTCCTTTGCAAATAATATGAAAATAACCCCACTGCAGCATATATACATTCAACTTATAACAGGGTGACTAATATATTCAAACTCATTCATAAGAAAATACATAAGCATTAATTCACAACAACATATACACATGCAACTTAAACACATTCAACATTCACACATATAACACATAATTTAACCTAGAAACCCATCCGGGAAAAACCACAAAGGTGTTCTTTATCTGGAATGAGAAATGTATGGCACCTTTGCTCTGAGCACTAAGCTGCAGACTTTGTTCTCGATCTTCCTTGCTTATCTATACAAAATTCTCTTTTATCTTCTATCTCTGATTTTTCTCTACTTGACTCTACTACTGATCCACATACAACATAGATCGACTCAATATCTTCCACACTTCTCCACACTCAACTGCAGATTCTTGACTCAATGCACTTAACAAAACTAACAAAACAATACAATTAGAGCGAAACCATGACCCATGAGTGTCTGAGGCTCAGAGAGTGTCTAACCCACATACAACTTGGGTTCCTTATTTTATAGACTCTTTACATGTCACTTTCTCAACCAAATTTCTACATTTATCTAGAAATATGTCTTTCCTATTCTAGCAATACATGACACTAGGCATTGATAACCTGACTTACAAAGATATATTCATACTTACAGCTTCTCCCGAATCTAGTTGACCTCGCACCCATGATATTTATGACCAGTCGCTTTCTAATCGCTTCACCACTGCACACCTTATAACATGGCTCCACTCCATTGCATTCTTCCTTTGTTGCGTCCTTTCCTTCTATCATGGCGTTTCTTCTCAACTGCTTCTTTCCTTACCCCTTTCCTCCTTATCTGCCTCTATCACACCTCATTTTCCTTCTTTTCCTTTATCTACTCTTCCTTCCTTCTTTCTGTCGCATATCCTTTCTCTTCTTTTGCCTTAGCTCCTTTTCACAATTAAGTAGAATTCTAAGTGAACTCTTCTTACCTTTCCCTAGGCCCAACAGGCCCCCAACACTCACTTGTGGCTTTTCTCGGGCCACACAAAGCTCATTCCTCCTTTTTTTCACTTGTGTTAGCATTGCCTTGAAGATATTGTAAGATTTCTGTTACTCTCTCTGCTTCTTGTCGCACTATTTCCTTCGTCTTCTTCAATTGCTCCACAAGGTCAAAACTGACATGTTCCAGAATTACCTTTTCTGCTACCTTTGTTGCTTCTCACACCTTCTGATGTACATGCTGAATGTTTCCTGTAATTCTTTCAACTTCAGCTTGTAGTTCCTCAATCTTATCTGTGCATTGATGTTGTTGCATGCGCAACATTGTTACTTGTTGTTGCAATTTTTTCATCTCTATTTCCTTATCTATTTTCTGTGCTAAGGGTAACTCCTTCATCTAATTTTTCACCTGAGTTACCTCTGTCTTAG
Organism: Pseudotsuga menziesii; assembly: GCA_001517045.1. NCBI lineage: Eukaryota > Viridiplantae > Streptophyta > Pinopsida > Pinales > Pinaceae > Pseudotsuga > Pseudotsuga menziesii. Next base: position 477,552 of record LPNX010991809.1, read on the forward strand.
TTGTGCACAACTCCTCTAAGACTTTCTATAATTCCACATCATCTATGAGCGCTACCCAAGCCCGGGATACTTGGTCGACAACTTTAGTGTACACTAATTTTGCCTCTTTTATCTTCTACGCGGCGTCCATTGTTGCTTGCCTTCTATTCTCCAACACCTTAGGGGTTGTTCTTGGTCTTACCTATGCCTCCAGCTCTGTGACTTTATTTCGGAGGTTTTCTGCTATCTCTCCAAGTTGAGTGATCTTGGCTTCTAGCACCATTTCCTCAGTTGTTACTCCCTCTACAAATTTTGTACAAGCAAGGGCTACTTCCTTGTTGAGCCTACCTCTGCCTTCCTTGTTGAGCCTACTTCCTTGTTGAACCTTCCTTGTTGAGCCTACCTATTTCTTTCTCTACCTCTGTCACAACTCCTTTCTCTTCTTTTTCATTAACTCCTTTTCATACTTAAGCATAATTCTAAGTGAATTATGCTTACCTTACCCTAGGCCCAACACAACTCCAAAATTTAAGGACCCAAAAAAACATAAAAATAACTAGGAAACTGCCAAAATAAACAATTATTTTGAGCCAATGGAATAGGTGTGTGGCCACTGATATCCATTTGGATCAATATGCTAGTCAACTCTCTCTTGCAACACTAGGTGATAGATCAAGGAAATAAGGAAAATCCTCCCCTCTTCTAGATAACGTGGTGGTGATATGTGTGTGTGTGTGTGTGTGTGCCAACGTCCATCAAAAGGTTGTAAGTTTGATGTGTAATAGGACAAGAAAACAAATCCCTCTCTCTATCTTGTGCCTCCCGTATATGCACAAAGTTGTATGGTTCACATTGCGACTATTGTGGTTGTCCCTAATTCATATATAAATCTCATTAGAAAATATATCTATAAATAGTCCACACTAATTGCCATTTGTAATTTTATTCAATTTTAAACTTATTTTTTTCATAAAACATTATCTGTGTCCTATTTATAACAATACAGAGTGTATTGTGCCCACAAATTTCAAAAGCACATAGAATACAATGGTGCACTAAAATTGTAATAACTCACCATAAATGAGGCTCTTAATCAAGGAAAATTATAAGAGTGAAATTTAGCCCATGGGCTATTTTTTAGGTATTTTTCCAAAAAAATATTCGTCATTTTCCATTTTTTTCCAATGTAATTCGCCCAAATTTTATAGGATTAAAAATTTTACTCTAAAAGTCGCCAGAAGTGTCCAAAATATATATAACCCTTAGAAATTTGAATATATATATTATCGCTAGAATTTTTATGGTTGGAAATTTGATAACTACTAAGATTCGCTAAGGTTTATACACTATAAGAAAATTATGGATACTTAAAATTTTCTCTGCTCTTAATAAATATTTCATGCATTGATATTTAGAATGACAAGTTTGGAAATATTATTGATTATTCATGCAAATACAATATATGTGTGTCAAGCTTACTTACCACACTATCATTGATGTGCTACTTACCACACTATCATTGATGTGCTATATTATTTTTAAGTGCATCAAGACATAATGCATACATACATGTATTAGCATATTGGAGCAAACAAGAAATTCATTATCAAAAATTTTATAGCTTTCTGAAGTCATCATAATACAAGGAAGCATCACCCATCAATGTGTCCTACATAAGCATTATTGTATAGTGCATGCGACAATGGTGTGTGCACACCGCACAGGGTGCACCCTTATATTCATTTACACACTAGAGAGCATGGGAAATTTGATGGCAACATGTTCACTCTTTATGGTGAGCTTAGAATGTACGGAAGAAATACACATTAGTGTGTCTTATTTAAGCATCGTATGTCTGTGTAGGCAACCACAATGTGCTTATATATCTATGTGAACATTATTCTTTATGAAATTGTTTCAAAGGATGTGCTACTCCTAAACTTAAATGGAGCACCTCTAATTTGCATTCATACATATATTTTCATATTGGAGAGCGTTAATTTTTTGATGTGCTTAAATATATAACTCCCTGGCGCATTTATTATGCATGAAGAATCACATGCTAGTCTTGCAACATGGATGCACCATGGATGGTGTGAGTCGAGCAACATGGATGCACCATTGTCACAAACTCGTAAAATCCATAGTAAATTTTTTTTTGCTTCACTATTTATTATTTTCTTTGTCGTAACATGTAACTACTGGTCACAACAGCTTTATATTCATTATCACATTTATTTTATGCATGTGAGTTTAACTTGAATTGTCAAATGTGTGTATGGTAGGTTATGTCCTTCGTTGGTGTTTCCTTTAAGTCGTGATGACTGGATCGCATGAGTTTCTCCAAGGTGATGTTTTTAGTCTTTCATTTCAATATTAATGTTTGGTTGTTTTAGGACCTAAGCCTAATCCTAAGGCTTAGTCCTAGCTACCCTTAAAGTTTTATCCTTGTTGTTAAACCCACCCCTTATAAGACATGTTTGTAAAAAGTGGTTGTATGAAATATATTAATGGTTTGGTTATGTGTTAACTAAGTTGGGAAGCTTTGTAAAGATTTAGGCAATGGCCTAAGGTTTTAATGGCCCTAGCCCATGACTTTACACATCAAGGAATGATATTTTACAACATAATGTTACTATGTATTAAGTACATATAATGGAGACAACATAGGTGGATGCCAGTGCAGTAAGTTTTAAAGGCTTGTAATAAAGTTTTAATTCCTTTGGCCCTAGATGCGAGTCAACGGCACAGCCAGGTCTATTCAATTACATGACTTAATCACATGCATTGTGGTCCGAGAAGGATCTCGAACCTCCACTTGTCATAATATCGTACAATGGTTTTTCAAAGGGTTTAATCCATCTTTATGTTGACGTGAGGGTTTGGCTTCATTCATTTGGTCTATTTTGTTTTTTCCTGTGAAAGAACTCATCCACTCCATGGTTGCACTGCACTAGTTTTTGCATGTTGTTCTACACGGTCTATTAAAGAAGGTTTTGCTTCGGTCTATACTTGCGTTTGCTTGAAGGTTTTTATTAGTTTGATTAATGGCAATGTGGCTACCATTACACCCTCTCCCTTCTTGGTTCTTTGTGAGGTTATGAAGGGAAGCCAGTTTCCTTCTTAGTGTTTTTACAGAGGCTTTGCAGCCTGCCAAGTTTTTAACCAGATAAAGAAGAAATTTATTCCATTAACCTTTTGTAAAAAAAATTGATTATTGAAGGTTTTATAGTAATTAAAGAGTTTAACTTACAGTCTTTTGTCATCATGCAGGCAGAGGAGGGAAAAGGGAAGCCAGGAGGAGACGACCCTTGGCCCTCTACACATCCATCAAAAGTGAGTTTGTCCTTATGTTTGCAAGACATAAAATATTCATTTAGTTTATATGAAAGGGGTTTTTTAACTTCATAATCTTATGTGTAGATGAATTTAGGTTTCCAATGAAGCTTCAGGTGAGCCTAGCTTCATCCTCATGGCCCATAATTTGCTTGGAAAGGTAAGGGTTTAAAAACCAAACATTTTTCTTAATATTCACACCAGTTATCATATACAATGCAAGGTTTTAACAATAGATAATATGTGGAATACAGGTCACCTCCTCTCAGGCCCCATTGTTCTCTGTCAGAAGTGAGGAATTTCCTCAAATTATGTTAAGTAAGGGGAATGCATACTTTAAAATTGGTCATTAGCATTACACTAACGCCACTTATTTTTGTGCATGAATTACAGGCGCGGATTGGCTTGTGGACTATACATTCGGGTTGTTTAACAGTCATCAGGTAAGACTCTAGATAGGTTCAAGGTTTAAGCTGGTTTCATAGTGACTTGATTTGTGGTTCCAATGGAACTTAGGGCTTTACGACTGCTTAAGAAATCTGAAGATATGATTTGTTTTTTTTTTAAACCCTGGTTGGGTTTGTACTTGGACGTATTAGTTTATAGTGTGGGCTTCGCAACCTCTCACACTCAAATGCATTTGAAAAGGAGGCTTTACATTGCGTTTTTTAGTTTTAATTTGTGGATGCCATAGATTGACTTGCGACCACAATATTCTTGACAGATGGAAATCTTTGTTAAGATTCGGTTTGTGATTTTGGTTATGATTATCCTTTAGATGCTTAGAGCTCAATAGAAGATTGTTATTTCACTTAGATGTTGCGAATCGATTGTGGATTTAACTCTTTAACATATCGATCTATCCTTGGGTATGGATACTCGAGAATAAAGACTGTGCATTTGTAATTAATTATGTTATTTAATCTTGTTGATGAACTATGTACATTTATAAATCTTTGTTGTTGGTTTAATGTTGATTAAAAACACAGATCTGCTATCTTCATAACTAGTTCATTGTCTTGTGAAAGAAGCCTTTCAACTCTTATTTGTGAATACTTTGTTTGATTGACTGCGATTTTTTTGTTTAGTTCCTTTTGGGTTTTCTTAAAATAATTATACATGATCTAACGTGTATGAATACCCAAAAAGAAATAGAGGTTGTATAATTGGTTGTATTCTTTAACTTATCGTTGGGATTTGTCGATTTGTTGTTTTTGTTTTGGTTAACCGATATGATAAAGTGTTTATAGTGAGTTTGGGTTCAGATCTTCGAGCTGGGAAATCATTCCTTAGCTCTTGTTAAAAATAAATCGTTGGCTTACTTGTGAATCCTTATGTAGTTCCTTTATTATTTAAGATATTTAGATATGGCCCTAACTAGAATGGATGCTCAAATATGAGATTAAGTTGATAGAAATATATAAACTTATAAATCTTTGAACAGAGATAAACTCTGTGTGGATGCCTTCAGAACCTAGGGGTATGCGATTAGTTTAATATGAATTAGATCTACTGATTACTTTGATATACATTTAAAATACAATGAAAAAGATATGTAGATATATTTAAAGTATAAACAAGATCTATGATTTCCTACATGCTGTAAATAGATCACAGCTTAATCTAAAAGTATATTAATGAAATAGATAAAAATATTAGGAACAGATGCATAATATGATTCTCAGTTTAAAAATACATTTAATATTCAAATCAACACTCAGTCTATAATTCAATACTAAGCAAATAAAAATTGAGTAGGGAACCTTACACCGATGTCGGGAAAACATAACTGGAGATGTCATTCCTCCTAGCCAAATCCTAGAAGCCAAGTATTACTTGATCCATAACCCCCAATCCTATTTGTTCAACCACAAGGGAAAAATTTGATCAATGTACCATCTCTTTGCATCAATATATCAATTCCCCATACATCACCAGCCTCCTACTTGCTTGATGGACATACTATTTTATAGTATTTTGCCTAGGACTTGGTCATTTATGAGCCTCTTGCTCTTTAGCACTCCATAAGGAGTTTTGACCTAATTTTGGGGAAGTTTCCTCCTGCATCACTTGAGTTCTCACTCAGCAGCTTTCACCATTTGTCAATTCCCCTTATGGGTTAGAAAACACTCTTTTAACAACTACTTCAGTTCTATTTCTTTTCAGTCTTTAATTTATTCAATAGTATAATAATCCATTTACATTTATTTTAACTATATTTTCAAAATATAAAAATAAATAAATATTTGAAATAATAAATAATTGACAATTGTTTTTGGTATATTACATACACCTCCCCTTAAAGGATAACACCGTCCTCAGTGTTGTTAATTGTTTGTCTCATTCCTCCATTATTTCATCCTGAAATAGAGTTGGATATGCCTCTTGCATATTACTTTCCAATTCCCAAGTTGATTCCTATGGACTAAAATGCTTCCATTGCTTTTTTATTTGTCCGATGGTACGATTCCGGAGTAAAAGTTCTTTCCTGTCGAGAATAAGTTTCAGTTCCACTTGACACTCTCCTTCAACTTCCACCTGTATAATATTCTATTCAATCACATGAGTAGTAACATGAACGAATTTCTTTAAAACCGAAACATAAAAAGCATTTTGTACTTTTATTGTAGGAGGTGATGCTAGTTGGTATTCCATTGGTCCAATTTTCTCCAATATTTTAAATGGCCCACAATACTTGGGTGCCAATTTTGAGTATTTTCCCAATATTAGGGAGATTTTCTTGGGTTTTACCTTTATACAAACATGTTATCCTACTTGGAACTCTCGAGGAGTTCTTTTCAAGTCTACATAATTATTTTGCCTATCTTGGGAAACCTTCAAATTGTGTTGTACTTGTTTCACTATGAGTTCCATATCTTTCAATAATCGAGGTCCTAACGTTAATCTGTTGACGAAACTTCTCCAAGAAATTGGAGTGTTACACTTTCGTCCATACATAATTTCAAATGGAATCATTCTAGCTAAAACTTGGAAGTGATTGCTATACACAAATTATACCAAATGCAAGTAATATTCTCACTTACCTGGTTTATCCAGTACGCACATTTTAAGCATGTCTTCTAAGATCTGATTTACTCTTTCAGTTTGTCTGTTGGTCTACAGATGGTATGCAGTGCTAAAATTATTTGTGTGCCTAATCCTTTAAATAAAGATTTCCAAAAAATTCCTGTAAATTTTGCATCTTTGTCAGAGATTGCTACTTTAGGTACACCGTGCAACCTGAAAATTTCTTTCATAAATATATCAGCAATGTTAACAAATTTTAAATCAAATTTTACCGAAATAAAATGATTCGATTTACTTAATTTATCCACTACAACCATGATTGAGTCGTGTTGTTTAACATTCTTAGGTAAACCTATTATAAAATCAATGCTGATAATTTCCCATTTCCATTCCATAATGGTAATGCGTAATGCATGTAATAATCCTGCTGAATGTTGGTGTTCAACCTTTACCTATTGACATTCAATGCATCATTCTAGATATTCTACTACTTCCTTTTTCATATTTGGCCAAAAGAAGTATTTTCTTATCATCGTGATCATTTTTTGATATCCAGGATGTCCTGAATAAGGTAATTTATGTAATTCGTCCATATAATTAATTTAATATATGATGCATTTGGTATGTATAATCTACCTTTGTGTAGTAATAACCCTCTTTCGTTCAGACTAAGTTCTATCTTTATTTGATTTATTTCATTTTCTGTGGTCTTTTCTTTTAATTTTTTATACTCTTTATCAAAATTTTATGCATTTAAAATTTTATTTTTTAAGTTTGATTCATAGTTGTTGCTTCAATACAACAGGTTTGCATGATGACTTAAAGCATTTGCAACTTTGTTCTCTTTTTCTTTTATATGTTTTATTTCAAAATCATATTCGCTTAGAAATGATAGCCACCTAGCTTGTCTAGCATTAAGATTTGGTTGATCAACCAAGTATTTTAGACTTACATTATCAGACATTAATAAGAATCTTCTTCCGATGAGATAGTGCTGCCAAATTTTTAGCGCATGTATGATGGCATCTGATTCTAGTTCATGACTATCATAATTCTTATCATGTTCTTTTAAATTCCTAGACTCGTAGGCTACGACATAGTTTTCTTGAATTAATACTCTGCCTAAACCTTATTTACATGTGTCGGTGCATACCACAAAACATTTAAAGGACCAACAATTTTTAATATAGGGGTTGTGGTTAACACGTGTTTTAATTTATTAAAACTCTTAGTACATTTTTCGCTCCAATCAAGTTTCTTGCCTTTATTTTGTAATGAAGTTATAGGGTATACTATCTTAGAAAATCATTCAATGAATTTTCGGTAGTAGCTAATAATCCCCATGAATGATCTTATATTGGTTATATTATTTGGAACAAGCCATTAAATGATAGCCTTAATCTTATTGGGATTGACTAATATCCCATCCTTAGACAACAAGTGTCCTAGATACTGCATTCTTTCTTTAAAGAAATCACACTTACTAAACATAGCAAACAATTGTTGTTCCCTTAACACTTGTAAAATTATTCTTAAGTGTTCTTCATGCTCTTGTTTACTTTTAGAATAGATTAATATGTCGTCAATAAATACGACTACAAATTTATCTAAGTATTTTATTAATATACTATTCATTGAACACTTAAAAGCTGTCAAAGTGTTTGTTAACCCGGAGGGCATTATGACAAACTCGTAATGACTGTATCTGGTTCTAAAAATAGTTTTAAAGATGTTTTTGTCCTTAATCTGCACCTAATGGTATCCAGATCTTAAATCTTTTTTTGAGAAGATGGTTGCCCCTCGAAACTGGTCGAATAGATCGTCAATCTGGGGCAAAGGATATCAATTTTTAATTGTCATTTTGTTTAATTGTCTATAATCTATACACAGTCTTAGATTGCCATCATTTTTCTTTACAAATAAAACTGGTGCTCCCCAAGGCGAAACACTAGGACGCATGTACTTTTTATCGATTAATTCATGTATTTGTAATTTTAATTCAATAAGCTCTACTATATTCATTCGATAAGACTCCTGTGATGTTGGTACCGCTCCCAGTACCAAATCGATCATAATGTTTATATCCCTCTTCTAAGGTAGTCGAGGAAGTTCTTGCAAAAATATGTCTTTAAAATCTTCAAAATTGGTATATCTTCTATTTTAAGTTGATTTTCCTTTTCTTAATTTTCCATTATGTAAACTGCAAAAACTTTGCATCCTTTACGTACATACCTTTTCATCTGTAAGACAAATATTTCTCTTAAGGTAACTTTTCTGAGAATTTATTTTACAATAATGGTATTACCTTTATCATCTAAGGATGATAATGTTTTATTATAGCCGTTTAACATAACTCTATGTTTCTCTAACCAGTCCATTCCTATCAACAAATCATAAAACCCTAAAGGTAAGATATTTAAATTAGCATGTGTTTTTAAGTCATTCATAATAAATTCACATTTTTTCACGTAACTAGTGACCTTCCATTTTGTTCCTATAGCAAGTTGTACTAGCCAATATTTTTCAAACTTATCTTGTTGTAATTTATATAATTCTACAATTCTAGGTGATACATAACTTAGACTTGCATCCAGATCAATCAATATAAAAATGGGTTTGTCTTTTATCATACCTTCGATTTTGACCATAAATGTTTGATGGTCTGTTTGTCAGTGCTCCAATGCTACAATGATTCTGGACATGCTTCTTGCTATATCCCCCACTCCAGTAGCTTCTTGTATTGAATGGACATTCTTAAATCTTTTCTTTATTATGGGGATATCTTTATAGTAATGTGGTTCACCACATTCCCAACATTTTAGTGGTTCCCTTTGCGCAATATTCTTATTAAAGGCAGTGAGTGTTTCCCTATTTTTTGTTGCTACAGGATTTTGTTGCTTAAAATATTTATAATTATTCCCTTGATATCCCCTATAGTTATTCCCAGTGTTCTTATAAAACTTAGTTCCTTTCCTTTTTTGTTCAAAGTTGTCACATCTTTTAGTTTTCCAGTTAGGTATGTTTTCCTGTTTGTTCTTATTCTGATCATAGTAGAAATTTGCATTTCTCATTACCTCTTCCAGAGTTTTTGGGTTATTGTATTTGATTCTCTCTTTGAACATAAGAGGTAAATAGCTGAGGAAACATTGTATTTTTTATTTCTCATCAATGATCTAAGGCACATAATGAAGTAAACTTAAAAATTTACTGCAAATTTCTTTCATGGTCATGGAACCTAATCTTAATTCGTAAAATTATTTAGCTTTTTCTTCGTAATACTCTTTGATAAATATTTTTGTTTAAAATATTTCTCAAAGTTTTTTCATGTTATATAACGTTGATTTATGCCCTTTACTTTCTTTACATCTTGCCACCATATATCAAATTTTCTTGTTAAGTTATAGATTCCCATTTATTCTTTAAATTCATTATAATAGTATAGATCTGGAAATACTTTTTCATTCCAGATAACCAAGCTTCTGCTTCTTCTCCTTTTTCGATCTCTTCGTTAAACATAAGAGGTTTGATCTTTTTGAATTCACCATAAATTTCTTCATATGGTTTGTATTTCTTTTTCTCCTGGTTACTATCACTACTTTCACCAGAATCTTTATGTTTTTCAGTATTATGTTTTGTTGATTCTTCGCTTGAGGATTCAGTATTTAAGTTTTCTTACCTTACGTTTGTAAGGTGTAGTTCTTTCCATGTTAAGTTCAGGTTCTTTATTTTTCTCGTTTTCATTACTGTGCAGTTTAGAAAACAAAATGTTATTTAACTCTTCCTGTGATTTCAAGATACATTCATTATCTTCTTTAACTCATTTTAGTTCTTCCCTTAATTCCTTTACTGTTTGTTGTAGTTACGATGGGTTACTTTTCTTACTTTCGTTTAGATTTACCCAAATTTCACCATCTCTTATGTTACCTTCTTCATTGTTTTTTTGAGTCCTAGGATGTGATTCCTCTTCAAGATACATCCCCACATTTGCCATAATTCCTACAAAACCAAGGCTATTCTTCTCTTCTTGTTCGTAAGAGAGTCAAACCATAACAACATAAAGTAACTTTTCTGTTTTAATCAATTTGAGTGTTGTGCTCGTTCAAGCCAAGTATTGTAACCATGCTCTGATACCATTTTGTCACAAACCTGTAAAATCAATAATAGATTTTTTGGTTGCTTACTATTTATTATTATCTTTGTTGTAACATGTAACTATTGGTAGCAACACCTTTATATTTGTCGTCACATTTATTTTATGCATGTGAGTTTAACTTGATTTTTTGAATGTTTGTATGATAGGTTATGTCCTCTATTGGTGTTGCCTTTAAGTTGCGGCGACTGGATCATAGTCTCACCAAGGTGATGTTTTTGGTCTTTCAGTTCATTATTAATGTTTGGTTGTTTTAGGACCTAAGCCTAAACCTTAGGCTTAGTCCTAGATACCCTTAAAATTTTACTCTTATTGTTAAACCCACCCCTCATAAGACATGTTTGGAAAAGGTGGTTGTATGAAATAAATTAAAGGTTTGATTATGTGTTAACTAAGTTGAGAAGCTTTGTAAATATTTAGGCCATAGTCTAAGGTTTTGATGGTATTAGACCTCGGTTTTACACATTAAGGAATGATATTGTACATGTCACATACCCCAATTTTGTAAAATAATATTAATTATTTAATTATATTCGTGAGACATTATGTTAAATTTAATGCTAAGTAGGAACTGATGACTCAGCAGAGTCAACAGAAGTGGAATGTAATTCAGAATATTTTATTATTAATAAATAAATTGTGGAGACAACAGCATGGGAGAGCTGTTAAAAAGAGGTTACTGGTCAAATTGGTGGATGGAACTAGGTGGAAGGCAAAAGACAAGTGGCAGCATCCTCAAACACTTCCTAAGTTGCAGGTGGCAACTTCCCTATATTTGGGGTCATGATCCCCCAAGAAAGTGGGATCAAAGCAGGTGGCTCATTAAATGACAACTAACCCAAAAAGACCTAGGCAATCTTTTAAAAGTACCCAATGAAGAGAGCTAAGGCTGCTTAGATATTTTCCAGAGAGAATTCATTCAGGTGATTGATATTCAGGAAATTCATTGAGGGAAAAAGGGAAAATAGTAAGGAAGTTGTTCTGAGAAGAATGTTGCAGTAACTTGATTATTACAGCTTGTTAGCTGGGAGAACTTACTAATAAGTTCTGGATTAATACTGAGTTTGAGGACTGGTATCTGACGTTTGATGCACCTAGTTCTAGCCAGGGAGACTAGAGCAAGCTCGGGGCTCCTGAGGAGTCGCTGTTTGAGCGCTCTCGAGGAGTTGGTAGGGAGGAACGGCCTCCCATTGCTGTTGTTGTCCCAAGCTTAAGCAGGTTCTGTCACTTAACTATTTTTGTTTTAATAAATGCGAATGGATAAATGTTATGCTTGTATCATATGACAGAAGATTTAGCTGGTTTAGTGATGTAAATGTTTTAGTTTATCAGTAATTGAATCCGTTGATGAAGAATAATGACCCACTGTGTTTTTCCACATCTGGGTTTACCAGACCGTACTCTAGCACAGGGGTAGATGTATAAAAAGATGTATGATGAGATTATAGAATAGTTGATTGTTTCTTTACTTATCATCAGAAGAAATAATTGTTTTACTGACAGCTGTATATGCTTATAGATTAAACTGTTTCAGTATAGTATTTCATTCTCAGTAATTCTATCATTCGTAAGGAACAGATAGAAGAATATAACAGATTGTTCTTTACCTACTATCAAAAGAGATGTTTGACTGACAGTAGTATAAGTCCACAGATAAAACTGTTTCTTGTACAGTATTTGTTTCAGTAGTTTTATTATTGTAACAGATAGAAGAATTTAATAGTCATTTTAAAGTAAGGTTACCCTAGTCTATGTTACTGTTTTAAAACATTGCAATTTCTTACTTCTAAGTTTAAAATAATTTAACTGGTTAGGTCCAGGTAACAGTAATGAAAGTAGAAGTAAGTAGATGTAGATTTAATTCTATAATCAAGCAAACTAGTTAGATTTGAAGTATTGGAGTAATGTAATCATTTCCATTATTTTTCCTTCTTCTTTTTAAACAAATGTCTAACATTATTTAGAATTGTAATCCTATCTTTTATAAATTATAAATGCATAACTATATAGGAATAATCAACAGAATAATATCCTTTATGTGCTATAAATTAAACAAAGGATAAACATATGGAGATTCTAATACTCTTAATAAATATAAGATCGTTGTTTTATAATAATAAGTATTATTATTATTTACTTTTTATGTTATATAATCTAGAGTTATTATTATTTTTAAGACACACGGTAAGGTCCTTATTGTTTTTATTATAATCCTGAGCTAAATGTACTTTCTGTAATACAAGGTAACTTGATATTACCTATAAATATGGTTAAATTAAATTAAAACAAAATATTAAGAACCTATATAACTGAAGGGTATAAACCCTATATATATATCACTTATCATTTCTAAACATAACAAATAAGTCAATGTATAACTCAGGTACAGAAACCCTGATATAGTTTCATAAAAGAAAGTACCTTTAGAAATCAACCAAGTATATAAAACTGTAGTAAGCAAATAGCAGAATAGAATAACCCATATTGTAATACTAAGTTAATAACTCCACAAATACAATTAGAGTTTACATTTTAACATATAATTTTAGAATAAGAAACTGTACTTATTCTCATACTGTAAAATTAGGGTTTAACCCTATAAATCCAACTTATGCAAGTAAAATAAATACTATATAGATAAGACAATATTTTTACCTGCAGCCGTATTATAAATCAACAATATAAGGCTGTCATAAGCTTGTATCCTAATTATTCCTACACAGATCATAATTTGAAAATGTATGCGGTAATACAAACCAAGAGCTACGGAAAAACAGTATAATATCTTATATTATAAAACTTAGGGTGAAAACCCTGTATATTCAAGAGTACAGTAAAAACAAGAAGTCGAGGTCGTAACCTCTTCCACAGACAGGCTTACAGCCCAATTTCTCTTTTTATATATAGCACTTAAATCACAAAAGAAAACTAATATTTTCAACCTCGACCTAAGCCGGAACACCCTCGCATAGCGTAGGGGTTTCTCCTACTAATCCTAGTAACCAAGTGTATAACAAGATAAAATTGAAGCCGTAAGAGTTCAGGCATCATTATGCCCACCCTTGAAAGTTCCAAAGGAACCCCACAAGGAGAAAAATCCATGGTGCAACCAGGCTTACCAAGACTTGTAGCTGCTGCCCAAATCTTTTACCAAAGGCCGTGCACGAAGGAGAGCGAAGAACCTGTAAATAAAAAGGAAAAATCTTATTATTAAAACTCTGTAACCTGCAATAAAAGCTTAAGGATAGGAACAAACAGTCAAGCAAGATTGAAGTTCATTATTCTTACCTGTTCCTTTTGAGAAGGCACGACCGCTGGTAACAGCGTCATGACTATCAGCGCAAGGAGGTAACACTACTGTAAGAAGGAAAAAGGAAGACTAACTCACAATCTTGCACAAAATGCAAATACAGCAGGTCGAACCATCAAAACTCATGGAGGGAGGCGTTTAGCACAGGCAACGGTTCAGTTCATTCTAGTGGCAGAGAAAAGCATAATGGAGGAGCGACTGACTGAACATCAATAGCAACGTATGGAACGAGCCACGACCAGAGGACAAGCTGGAAAATACCTTGCAGAGCAGTGGCAATGCAGAGGTGCACAGCACCATCGCAGAGCGACAGGCGCTGAAGGAGATGGAGATAATGAAAGTTAGGTTTAACAAACAGCTCTTTTATCCACGCAGTATATGTCTGTGGTATTGCCACGGTAGCTAGTAAATATTTCAACGCAAAGTGGGTTCTGGTATATAGTTTAAACTAACAATTCGTTGGAGGAATGATTCCCAATTATTCAGTTAATCAAAGGTTATCCAAAGTCTTCATGTGGGATCCATCAACCCTTACGCTGCATGCAAATTATATATATTCGTTATTCTCAACCCTAATTTGATAATCATTGAAATCATATTAAACCTTATAACGACTCCATAATATATATAAAGCTTGGTGATTGGAAAGTGTTCTTGATTTGGAATCTTAACCATTGTTATCATAGCACATATACATTGGAGGGTTGTATTGTATTTGATAGTATATAAAGAGATTACCTTGGCGCAAATCTAATATACACCTTTTCTCTATATTATAAAGTGCCTTTGTTCCTAAAGAAAGTAAAAAGGATAATAGTATAAAGACTATAAAATAATAATAATGCAAACTAGGTGATCATTTGGTCATAATTATTGTTTTACTTTTGGCTTTAAGATCATCCCTTGCATTTAAATAATAACTTATCACTAGTGTAAAAATCACCCTTGAAACATTTAGTCTTTTGTCTAAATCCAAGCTCAAAGGTTATGATAAGTACTATAGAATCATTCAATGATTTTTAGCTTTTATAAGCTAACTTTCTTTATTTGATAGCATAGTTCAGAAGATTATAAAGGAGGGCATTAAAGTAGAAGGCTATGGAATAAATCTTTTTTTACTTGTATTTATTTAAATGATTTAATTATAGTGATGAAGATAGTAACATGTGGTACAAAGTTACAAAAGAAAAAAGAGTAGTAATTACTATGTGGAGACGATGTTTTACCTAAAGTAAAATTCTCAATAATAAGTTAGGACTTGGCAAGGATAGGCCATACCTTTATAGTAATACATAAAACCCCTTATCAATTTTCATTTGACTTTGTAATGCTTTGTTTACAATTGGATTCTTACTATAGATTTCATAACTTTGTCTCTCTTACTCTGATTTTAAGAGTCAGTAAGATACTTTTTATAATTTATAACTGTAATAGAAATGGAGAAGTTAATTGATCAACAAGAACATAAATTACTTCTACTAGAAAAGAGCCAATTTAAATATACCTTAACATAAGTTGAAATGGATTATCTCTTACTTTCTTATTGAGCTTTTTCTCTTACAACGAACTTGTAGTAAATACTTTAGAATTGTGAAAAGCAGCACCGCAATCTCTTACCTGTATATCTATAAGAAAAGTGAAAACCGTTGCGTTAGCTCGAAAGCTAAGTAAGCCCAGTTTTGCATGACAGTTTCACCTTATGGTCACAAGAGGAACAAAAGCCAGTAAACTGAAAGATCTATTCTATCTCTAAACATAACCAACTGATGAATTGAATAGCAAGCTGTTAACATATAACTAATTAATAATTAGTTAAACTGCATTTACGTTAATGATTTGTAAATTAAAAAAAAAAATCGGGAAATTTGGGGTTTTGACATGTGGTATCAGAGCATGGTTCAAATACTAGGCCTCAATGCAGCCCAACTAGTTTTCGTAGAACAGTAAAAATAATATACTAACCTGTATTTTGTTTTATGTAAAGAACATAAAACTTCTTTTTCTGAATCTAACAGGCAGGTACGGAGAAGCTAGGAGAATATGCTGAAAATGAGTCTCCGAACACCGAGACAAGACAGATGTTTAGAGAACCTATGTTATAAGAGGTAACTGCTCACTCTTCAGAGCTAATGCAGACTATAAAGGATTTAAAAACTGAAATGGAATCAGTCAAGAAGGATAATGAGAGAATTTTAAAGACTCAGGAGGAGTTAAACCAAATTTTGATGGAAAAATTCTAGACAGAAGGAAGGAGCAAAAGATCCAAATCTGAGGAAGCTAGCCATCAGAAAGGATCTAAAAAGATGAAACTAGCTAAAGCTGAAAGCAGTTCATCGTCTGAAGGATTCAGGCAACAACAAAGCTATTACACTACTAGTGATAGTAGTGAGGCTGAGTTGTATAACAGAAAGAAAAAGTATAGGCCATATGAAGAGATTTCCGGGGAGTTCAAAAAAATAAAACCCCCAACTTTCAACGGAGAGACTGAAAAAGGGGAAGAAGCAGAGTCTTGGTTATCCAGGATGAGGAAATATTTTCAGATATACAACTATTCAAATCAGCTGAAGGCAAGAATGGCCATCTATAATCTCTCTGGAAAAGCAGATATATGGTGGCAAGATCTGAAGAGAGTTAAGGGTATCAAGGAAAAAGAGGTTAACTGGAGTACTTTTAAAAGGTACTTCAAGAAGAAATTTCTGTCTGAACAATACTATGAAGAAAGAGCTAAAGAATTTTACGATTTAAAGTTAGGATCCATGACTATGAAGGACTTAAATAGTAAATTCTTAAGTTTGTTGAGGTATGTACCTTATTTAGTGGATGAGAAACCTAAAGTTCAGCGGTTTCTCAGCTGTCTACCATATCATATCAAGGACATAATTGAGTATGATAACCCGAAGACTCTGGAAAAAGCCATGAGGAAGGCAAATTTCTGTTTTGAATAGAACAAAAAGAAAGAAGGTATAGCCAACTGGAAGGCTAAAAAGAGCAGTAATCAGCCTGAGTTCAAGAAAAAGGAGTTTGTACCCCAGAAGAATTTCAGGAATAATAAGAACATAAATCATTCTAACGGTAAGAAATTCCGGGGAAACAGAAACGGTGCTTCTAATAATTCCAATAACTTCAAGGGCAAGGAAGCTTCAAACAATCATGGAAATTTCACTAAGAATTTCGAATGAAAGGAGCCTGTTAAGTGCTAGGAGTGCAATGGCCCGGACTATGCTTCGGTCTGCCCAAATCGAAAAAATCCAAACAGCAATATTCATACTGTGCAGGATGAAATGACTGTTGGAGAATTTTCAAGGACTATGCCCCGAATCAATGCAGCGTTGGAGAACCGCCAAGCTGATTATCAGACTTCCATGGTGGAAGTAGAAGGTATGGTTAACCAAACCCCTGTAACCATTTTAATAGATCAAGGATCTAGTCTTAGTTACATTTCACCTCAGATAGTAGAAAAGTGTAAATTGACTATTGAAAATTTTGATAGCTCCTGGTTAGTTCAATTAGCCACTGGGGCAAAAAAGAAAGTAACCTGTTATGTGAAAGAATGTGCTTTAGTTATGAATGATTTTAAAACTACTGTTAAGCTAAATGTTCTGCCACTTGGCTCGTATGATTTACTGATTGGTATGGATTGGTTAGAGCAGCATAAGGTAGTTTTAAACTGTTTTGATAAAACCTTTACGTGCGTAAATAATAATGAACAGTCAGTAACAGTTAAGGGTATTCCTAGGAAAACCGTAATCAGATAGATTTCTGCCTTACAACTTAAAAGAGCAGTCAGGAAAGGGTGCAAAGCCTATGCTGTAACTATTGCAGATGAGGTAAGTAAATCTGGAAAAGATAAAATAAAAATAGAGGATATCCTTGTGATAAACGAATTTACAGATGTTTTTCCGGAGGAAATTCTAGGATTACCTCCCAGGAGGGAACTGGATTTCACTATTGAGCTAGTACTAGGTGCTGTAACTAGCTCAAAAGCTCTGTATCGTATGAATATTTTAGAACTTAATGAACTAAAATCACAGCTAAAGGAGTTAATAGATAAGAAGTACATTCGACCCAGTGTGTCCCCTTGGGGAGCACCAGTAATCTTTGTTAAAAAGAAGGACGGAACTATGCGACTCTGCATAGATTACCGTCAACTAAATAAGATGACTATTAAAAGCAGATATCCATTGCCCCGCATAGATGATCTGTTTGATCAGCTACATGGAGCTACGGTGTTCTCAAAGATAGACTTGAGATCAGGATATCATCAGGTAAGAATTAAAGATGAGGACATTTTCAAGACAGCCTTCAGAACAAGGTATGGACATTACGAATTTGTCGTAATGCCATTTGGGCTTACCAACGCCCCAGCTGTCTTTATGTGCCTAATGAATAATATAATGCATAAATACTTAGATAAATTTGTTGTCGTATTTATCGATGACATCTTAATTTATTCTAAAAATGAAACGGAACATAAGGAACACTTACGGATCGTTTTACAAGAACCGCGAGAGCAACAGCTCTTTGCGAAGTTCAGCAAGTGTGATTTATTTAAGGATGAAATCCAGTACTTAGGTCACGTAGTGACTAAGGAAGGGATTTCAGTGGATCCTGAAAAGATTCGGGCAATCGAAGATTGGCCAGTTCCAAAAGACGTAACAGATGTTAGGTCCTTCATGGGAATTACCGGTTATTACCGGAGATTCATTGAAGGTTTTTCAAAAATAGCTAATCCAATCACTTCCTTGCAAAAGAAAGGCAAGAAATTCGATTGGAACTTAAAATGTGAAGAAAGTTTTAAAAAATTAAAAACCTTATTAACAACTGCGCCTATTCTAAGAATAGCAGATCCAAATAAGGATTTCGTGGTTTGCACCGATGCTTGTAATGATGGTTTAGGCGGTGTGCTGACTCAAGACGGGCATGTCATTGCCTATGAGTCCAGGGAATTAAAAATCCATGAAAATAATTATGCAACTTATGATTTAGAACTTGCAGCTGTTATACATGCTTTAAAAATGTGGCGACACCACTTAATAGGCAGAAAGTTTATTTTAATGACTAATAATAAAGGTTTGAAATACCTTTTAGATCAGCCCAACTTAAATGCAAGACAAGAAAGGTGGTTTGCCTTCTTGAGTGAATACGATTTCGAAATTCAACACATAAAAGGAAAAGAAAATAAGGTGGCTGATGCTTTAAGCAGAAATGCAAAGCTAAATTTTACAGCAGCGATCAGCACTTATGCTTCTGATTTAAATGAACAGCTTACTGAAGGGATAAAATTGGATGAAATTTATCAAAAATTACAGGTTACAGCTAAAGAAGAACCTACAGAAAGTTTTAAAAAAGGTTATAGTCTAAATAAAGATGGATTTTTATTGTTTAAGGATAAATTGTATGTGCCTAATGTGCCCAAGGTTAAGTTGTTGATTCTATATGAAGTTCATAAAACACCTTACTCAGGGCATCCAGGCTACCAAAAGACTGTCACCATGTTAAGAAAAGAATATTTCTGGCCTAATATGAAATCCGAAGTAGCTGAGTATATAGCTAGATGTTTGGACTGTCAACAAGTGAAAACAGAACACCAAGATCCAACTGGTTTACTGCAACCTTTACCTATTCCTAGTTGAAAATGGGAAATAATCAGCTTAGATTTTATTACTGGATTACCCAGAAATCAGAATCAGAATGATTCAATTATGGTGGTAGTAGATAAATTAAGTAAAGCAGCACATTTTATTCCTGTTAAAACCACTTACAAGGCTACAAACATAGCTGACATATTCTTAAAGTAGATTTTTCGGCTACATGGTGTACTGAAGGTTATCATTTCAGACAGGGATCCTAAGTTCACAAGGAATTTGTGGAAATCCTTGTTTAAAGGATTGAATACAACACTGAATTTCAGCACCTTTTTCCATCCTCAAACAGATGGACAGACAGAAAGAGTGAATCAGGTGCTGAAAGATCTGTTAAGAATGTATGTTAAGGATCAGCTAGGTAAGTGGGAGGACTACTTGCATTTAGCAGAGTTTGCATACAATAACAACTATCAGTCATCAGCTAAGTTCAGTCCATTTGAAATTCTGTATGGGCATAAATGTAACACTCCTATCTCCTGGAATAATCCAGTAGATAGATTAGTGTTAGGACCTGAATTATTGAAGGAAATGGAACAGATTGTGAAACAAGTGCAGGAAAATTTGAAGGTAGCACAGGATCGGCAAAAGAGCCAAGTAGATTTGAAAAGAACTCCCAAAGAGTTCCAGGTGGGTGAGCACGTGTTTATAAAGGTAAGACCAAAGAAGAGCTCCCTAAGACTGGGTAGTTGTGCAAAACTAACACCACGTTACTGTGGTCCGTTTGAAATTTTATCCAGGATTGGTCAAGTTGCATATCATCTAGTGTTACCACCTAACTTGAAAGTGCATAATGTTTTTCATATTTCTGTTCTAAAAAAGTATGTTCATGATGCTACTCATGTGATTGATTAGAATGTTGTACAGGTGGAACCAGAAGGAGAAGTTCTGGTGGAACCGGACTGTATCCTCGGGAGGAGGGAAATTACTCTGCGGAACCGCACAATTGGACAGTTGAAGGTGCAATGGAAGCAGCTTAGTCCTGAAGAAGCTACCTGGGAACTGGAAAGTAAGATGCGGGAAGCATACCCAAATCTGTTCCAGGAGGTTGCAGAGGATGAGGAATAAGTAACATCGAGGATGATGTTACATTTTAAGGGGGTGTGTATGTCACATACCCCAATTTTGTAAAATAATGTTAATTGTTTAATTATATTCCTCAGACATTATGTTAAATTTAATGCTAAGTAGGAACTGATGACTCAGCAGAGTCGACAGAAGTGGAATGTAATTCAGAATATTTTATTATTGATAAATAAATTGTGGAGACAACAGCATGGGAGAACTGTTAAAAAGAGGTTACTGATCAAACTGGTGGATGGAACTAGGTGGAAGGCAAAAGACAAGTGGCAACATCCTCAAACACTTCCTAAGGGCAACTTTCCTATATTTGGGGTCATGATCCCCCAAGAAAGTGGGATCAGAGCAGGTGGCTCACTAAATGACAACTAACCCAAAAAGACCTAGGCAATCTTTTAAAAGTACCCAATGAAGAGAGCTAAGGCTGCTCAGATATTTTCTAGAGAGAATTCATTCAGGTGATTGATATTCAGGAAATTCATTGAGGGAAAAAGGGAAAATAGTAAGGAAGTTGTTCTGAGAGGAATGCTGCAGTAACTTGATTATTACAGCTTGTTAGCTGGGAGAACTTACTGATAAGTTCTGGATTAATACTGAGTTTGAGGACTGGTATCTGACGTTTGCTGCACCTAGTTCCAGCGAGGGAGACCAAAGCAAGCTCAGGGGTCCTGAGGAGTCGCTGTTTGAGCGCTCTCCAGGAGTTGGTAGGGAGGAACGACCTCCCATTGCTATTGTTGTCCCAAGCTTAAGCAGGTTCTGTTACTTAACTATTTTTGTTTTAATAAATGCTAATGGATAAATGTTATGCTTGTATCATATGACAGAAGATTTAGCTGGTTTAGTGATGTAAATGTTTTAGTTTATCAGTAATTGAATCCGTTGATGAAGAATAATGACCACTGTGTTTTTCCACATCTAGGTTTACCAGACCGTACTCTAGCACAGGGGTAGATGTATAAAAAGATGTATGATGAGATTATAGAATAGTTGATTGTTTCTTTACTTATCATCAGAAGAAATAATTGTTTTACTGACAGCTGTATATGCTTATAGATTAAACTGTTTCCGTATAGTATTTCATTCTCAGTAATTCTATCATTCGTAAGGAACATATAGAAGAATATAATAGATTGTTCTTTACCTACTATCAAAAGAGATGTTTGACTGACAGTAGTATAAGTCCAAAGATAAAACTGTTTCTTGTACAGTGTTTGTTTCAGTAGTTTTATTATTGTAACAGATAGAAGAATTTAATAGTCATTTTAGAGTAAGGTTACCCTAGTCTATGTTACTGTTTTAAAACATTGCACTTTCTTCCTTCTAAGTTTAAAATAATTTAACTGGTTAGGTCCAGGTAACAGTAATGAAAGTAGAAGTAAGTAGATGTAGATTTAATTCTATAATCAAGCAAACTAGTTAAATTTGAAGTATTGGAGTATTGTAATCATTTCCATTATTTTTCCTTCTTCTTTTTAAACAAATTTATAACATTATTTAGAATTGTAATCCTATCTTTTATAAATTATAAATGCATAACTATACAGGAATAATCAACAGAATAATATCCTTTATGTGCTATAAATTAAACAAAGAATAAACATATGGAGATTCTAATACTCTTAATAAAGATAAGATCGTTGTTTTATAATAATAAGTATTATTATTATTTTATAATAATAATATACTTTTTATGTTATATAATCTAGAGTTATTATTATTTTTAAGACATAAGGTAAGGTCCTTATTGTTTTTATTATAATCCTGAGCTAAATGTACTTTTTGTAATACAAGATAACTTGATATTACCTATAAATATGGTTAAATTAAATTAAAACAAAATATTAAGAACCTATATAACCGAAGGGTATAAACCCTATATATATCACTTATCATTTCTAAACATAACAAACAAGTCAATGTATAACTCAGGTACAGAAACCCTAATATAGTTTCATAAAAGAAAGTACCTTTAGAAATCAACCAAGTATATAAAACTGTAGTAAGCAAATAGAAGAATAGCATAACCCATATTGTAATACTAAGTTAATAACTCCACAAATACAAATAGAGTTTACATTTTAACATATAATTTTAGAATAAGAAACTGTACTTATTCTCATACTGTAAAATTAGGGTTTAACCCTATAAATCCAACTTATGCAAGTAAAATAAATACTATATAGATAAGACAATATTTTTACCTGCGGCCGTATTATAAATCAACAATATAAGGCTGTCATAAGCCTGTATCTTAATTATTCCTACACAGATCATAATTTGAAAATGTATGCGGTAATACAAACCAAGAGCTACGGAAAAATAGTATAATATCTTATATTATAAAACTTAGGGTGAAAACCCTGTATATTCAAGAGTACAGTAAAAACAAGAAGTCAAGGTCGTAACCTCTTCTACAGACAGGCTTACAACCTAGTTTCTCTTTTTATATACAGCACTTAAATCACAAAAGAAAACTAATATTTTCAACCTCGGCCTAAGCCGGAACACCCTCATACAGCGTAGGGGTTTCTCCTACTAATCCTAGTAACCAAATGTATAACAAGATAAAACTGAAGCCGGAAGGGTTCAGGCATCATTATGCCCACCCTCGAAAGTTCCAAAGGAACCCCACATGGAGAAAAATCCATGGTGCAACCAGGCTTACCAGGACTTGCAGCTGCTGCCCAAATCTTTTACCAAAGGCCGTGCACGAAGGAGGGCGAAGAACCTGCAAATAAAAAGGAAAAATCTTATTATTAAAACTCTGTAACCTGCAATAAAAGCTTAAGGATAGGAACAAACAGTCAAGCAAAGATTGAAGTTCATTATTCTTACCTGTTCCTTTTGAGAAGGCATGACCGCTGGTAACAACATCACGACTATCAGCACAAGGAGGTAACACTAATGTAAGGAGGAAAACGGAAGACTAACTCACACTCTTGCACAAAATGCAAATATAGCAGGTCGAACCATCGAAACTCACGGAGGGAGGCGTTTAACATAGGCAAGGGTTCGGTTCATTCTAGTGGCAGAGAAAAGCATAATGGAGGAGCGACTGACTGAACATCAATAGCAACGTATGGAACGAGCCACGACTAGAGGACAAGCTGGAGGATACCTTGCAGAGCAGTGGCAACGCAGAGGTGCACAGCACCATCGCAGAGCGACAGGCATCGAAGGAGATGGAGATAATGAAAGTTAGGGTTAACAAATAGCTCTTTTATCCACGCAGTATATGGCTGTGGTATTGCCACGGTAGCTAGTAAATATTTCAACGCAAAGTGGGTTCTGGTATATAGTTTAAACTAACAATTCGTTGGAGGAAGGATTCCCAATTATTCAGTTAATCAAAGGTTATCCAAAGTCTTCGTGTGGGATCCATCAACCCTTACGCTGCATGCAAATTATATATATTCATTATTCTCAACCCTAATTTGATAATCATTGAAATCATATTAAACCTTATAACGACTCCATAATATATATAAAGCTTGGTGGTTGGAAAGTGTTCTTGATTTGGAATCTTAACCATTGTTATCATAGCACATATACATTGGAGGGTTGTATTGTATTTGATAGTATATAAAGAGCTTACCTTGGTGCAAATCTAATATACACCTTTTCTCTATATTATAAAGTGCCTTAGTTCCTAAAGAAAGTAAAAAGGATAATAGTATAAAGACTATAGAATAATAATAATGCAAACTAGGTGATCATTTGGTCATAATTATTGTTTTACTTTTGGCTTTAAGATCATCCCTTGCATTTAAATAATAACTTATCACTAGTGTAAAAATCACCCTTGAAACATTTAGTCTTTTGTCTAAATCCAAGCTCAAAGGTTATGATAAGTACTATAGAATCATTCAATGATTTTTAGCTTTTATAAGCTAACTTTCTTTATTTGATAGCATAGTTCAGAAGATTATAAAGGAGGGCATTAAAGTAGAAGGCTATGGAATAGATCTTTTTTTCTTGTATTTATTTAAATGATTTAATTACAGTGATGAAGATAGTAACATGTGGTACAAAGTTACAAAAGAAAAGAGAGTAGTAATTACTATGTGGAGACGATGTTTTACCTAAAGTAAAGTTCTCAATAATAAGTTAGGACTTGGCAAGGATAGGCCATACCTTTATAGTAATACATAAAACCCCTTATCAGTTTTCACTTGACTTTGTAATGCTTTGTTTACAATTGGATTCTTACTATAGATTTCATAACTCTGTCTCTCTTACTCTGATTTTAAGAGTCAGTAAGATACTTTTTATAATTTATAACTGTAATAGAAATGGAGAAGTTAATTGATCAACAAGAAGATAAATTACTTCTACTAGAAAAGAGCCAATTTAAATATACCTTAACATAAGTTGAAATGGATTATCTCTTACTTTCTTATTGAGCTTTTTCTCTTATGACGAACTTGTAGTAAATACTTTAGAATTGCGAAAAGCAGCACCACAATCTCTTACCTGTATATCTGTAAGAAAAGTGAAAACCGTTGCGTTAGCTCGAAAGCTAAGTAAGCCTAGTTTTGCATGACAGTTTCACCTTATGGTCACAAGAGGAACAAAAGTCAGTAAACTGAAAGATCTGTTCTATCTCTAAACATAACCAACTGATGAATTCAATAGCAAGCTGTTAACATATAACTAATTAATGATTAGTTAAGCTGCATTTACTTTAATGATTTGTAAATTTAAAAAAAAATTAAATTTTTCGGGAAATTTGGGGTTTTGACAGTACAACACAAGGTTACTTTGTAATAAGTGCGTATAATGGAGGGAGGCATAGCTGGATTTCAGCGCAGGAAGTTTTAAAGGATTGTAATAAATTTTTAATGCCTTTGGCCCTGGCTATGAGTTGACAGTGCAGTCACACATTCAATTACATGACTTGATCACATGCATTATGGTCCGAGAAGGATCTCAACCCTCCACTTGTCATAATCTAGTACAAGGGTTTTTCAAAGGGTTTAATGCATCTTTATTCTTTCGTGAGGGTTTGCCTTCATTCATTTGGTATTTTTTTGGTTTTTCTTGTGAAATAACTTAGCCACTCCATGGCTGTGTTGCACCAGTTTTTTCACATTGCTCTACATGGTCTGTTAAAGAAGGTTTTGCTTCGGTCTGTACCTACGTTTGCTTGAAGGTTTTTATTAGTTTGATTAATGGAAATGTGGTTTCCATTACATCATCGACCTTCTTGGTTCGTTGCGAGTTTATGAAGGGAATTTAGTCACCTTCTTAGTGTTTTTGCAAAGGATTTGCAACCTGCCAAGTTTTAAACCAAGTAAGGAAGAAATTTCTTCCATTAACCTTCTATAGAAAAAATCGATTATTAAAGGTTTTATAGTAATTACAGAGTTTAAATTATAGTCTTCTGTCGTCGTACAGGAAGAGGAGAGAGAAGGGAATGTAGGAGGAGATGACCCCTGGCCCTCTATGCATCCATTAAAGATGATTTTGTCCTTATATCTCCAAGACTTGTAAAATATTCATTTCGTTTATATAAAAGGGGTTTTATAACTTCGTAGTATTATGTGCATATGAATTTAGGTTTCCAATGAAGCTTCAGATGAGTCTAACTTCATCCTCGCGACCCATAATTCACTTGGAAAGGTAAGAGTTTACAAACAAAATGTTTTCCTTAATATTTACACTAGTTATCGTATATAATGCAAGGTTTGAACAATAGGTAACATGTGGAATATAGGTCTCTAAGCCTAGAGAGAGAGATGGTAGGGTCACCTCCCCTCAGGCCCCCTTCTTCTTTGCAAGAGGCAAGGAATTTCCTCAAACTATGTTAAGTAGGGAGAATGCATACTTTAAACTTGGTCATTAACATTATACTAATGCCACTTAGTTTTGTTCATGAATTTACTAGCGCAACTTGGCTTATGGACTGTACATCCAGGTCGATTAACAGTCATAAGGTAAGACTCTTGATAGGTTCAAGGTTTAAGTTGGTTTACTAGTGACTTGGTTTGCGGTTCCAATGGAAGTTGGGGCTTTACAATCAATTAAAAAATATGAAGATAATTTTTTTTAACCCTGTTTGGGTCTGTACTTGGACGTATTAGTTTATAGTGTGGTATTCACATCCTCTCACACTCAAATGCGCTTGAAAAGGAGACTTTACGTTGCATTTTTTAGTTTTAATTTATGGATGCCATAGATTGACTTGCGACCACAATATTCTTGATAGTTATAAATCTTTGTTAAGATTTAGTTTGTGATTTTGGTTGTGATTATCCTTTGGAAGCTCGGAGCTCAATAAAAGATTGTGTTTTCTTCTTCACGAAAACGGTTAAAAAAAATTATTAAAAAAGAATAGGCCTTGGCTTAACGCCAAAACCAAATCTTTACATAAATTCTCCACTCCTCGAGGATTTCTAGAAGCTGGTAGAGATCATACCTTCATAAGGTTTCATTCATGTGTGTGGTTTCTTGTTGTTTTCAAGCTGCACCGAGTTGGAATTTAATTCAATTCAGATCACTCAATCACCAACAGTAAAAGGAATCCATTCCATGGTTTTGTAAATTGAACAAGATGAGATTTTTGCAGATTCCCTAACCTCTCCCATGCTGTGAAATGTGTTGGTATCCTAGGTGATCAGAGTCCCATACATGCAGAACTTGTTTCTATGGTGTTTAGGTGGCTTCCAAAAGACATTACTGTGCACTATGAATATTTAGAAGGAGGTCGATGCCAGCAGTTATTGCATGGACTCACAGATTCTTTATCATAAGGTTTTATTGTTTTACACAAGCTGGTTTATCAACATTTTGTAGCGGATCAAGATGTTGTGAAGAACAATCATACAGCCAAACATCATGCTACTACAGTTACAACAGATCTTAATTCTAAGATGCCTGTTGAGGATGGCCTCTTATACCATCTCTACGGAGCTCTAGTTTTATTAGCACCCCAACTCCTCCAACTCCTCAAACTCAACAAGATCCTCAGCTCACCACGTGTTTCCTCGGCTCCTTTCCTTTGTTTTGCTTATCCATCGTTGCCATCCAATCCCATAAAACCTGCATTAACTTTGATTTCTATGATAACTGATTTTATGACACTGGCTGCATTTCCTTTCCCTAGACTATGGTGTTAAGATTTCCAACAAAAAGACTGTTTCCGTGATTTGCAGCTTGGTCTGCATCCTCATTCAGATTTATTAGAATGTGACATAATTTTATAGAGCCAAATTTAGGTAGCAATGTTTGAATTCTCTCCAGCAAGGAGTTTAAATTGACATTACACAATGTGTGTCCATGAATTATAGAGTTGATGAGTATCAGAGAGTCTCCAAAAATGAGTATCTCCTTGTAACCCAAGAGTAATTCTATCTAACATCCTTTTAAGAGAGCCAAAGATTATGCCTGGTTGTTGGATTTGGTCCCCAACCCCTAGCTATATCTAAAGTCAGTGTTTCTGTCATGGGAGTAGAGCACCCCTCCCTCACCTGCTGCTCTCGGGTTGCCTCTGGAGGCTTTATCAAAGCATAGGTAGTTTTTGTTCTGGTTTTTTCTCCAATTATCAAATTTAGTTCTAGACAGTCTTATTTTCCACTTTTGGGAGTTTTTAGGGTGCCTTTGAAGGTTGGGATTGTCTAGTGGGGGGAGATCCCCTATCAACTTCCTTTCCTTCTCGGTGGTAGTGGAATCAAGGTTCTTTCCCGAAGCTTTTAAAGTTTCCAAAAGGAGGATTTTGGCTTGTCAACCTACTTGGACTGGGCTAGGAGAGATGTTCTTGAAGATGGCTCAGTTCTTGGATATCTAGATCTTCCAGCAAATGTACTTTGGAAGTTCCAGCTAGATTTGTTTCCACATTGGCTTGTCTCTCAGAGGGGAAGGAGCTCAATAAAAGATTGTTATTTACACTTAGAGGTTGTGAATCGGTTGTGGATTTAACTCTTTAACATATCGATCTATCCTTGGGTATGGATACCTAAGAATAAAGACTGAGTATTTGTAATTAATTATGTTATTAAATCATGTTGATGAAATCTATGCATTTGTAAATCTTTTTTGTTGGTTTAATGTTGATTAAAAACACAGATCTTCTATCTTCATAACTAGTTCATTATCTTGTGAAAGAATCCTTTCAACTCTTATCTATGAATAATTTGTTTGATTGACTACAATCTTTCTGTTTAGTTCCTTTTGGGTTTTGTTAAAATAATTAGATCTGATCTAACGAGTATGAATACCCAAAAAGAAATAGAGGTTGTATAATTGGTTGTATTCTTTAACTTCTCGTTGGGATTTGTCGATTTGTTGTTTTTGTTTTGGTTAACCGATATGATAAAGTGTTTATAGTGATTTTGGGTTCAGATATTCGAGTTGGGCGATCGTTCCTTAGCTCTTGTTAAAAATAAATCATTGGATTACTTGTGAATCCTTTTGTAGTTCCTTTATTATTTAAGATATTTAAATCTGGCCCTAACTAGAATGAACGATCAGAACCAATATTAAGTTGAAAGAAAGATATAAACTTATAAATATTTGGACATAGATAAACTTTGTGTGGATGCCTTCGGCTCCTAGGGGTATGTGATTAGTTTAATATGACTTAGATCTATTGATTACTTTGATATACATTTAAAATGCATTGAAAAAAATATGTAGATATATTTAAATTATAAACAAGATCTGCGATTTCCTACATACTATAAATTGATCACAACTTATGCTAAAAGTATATTAATAAAAGATTAGGAAGAAATGCATCGTATGATTCTCAGTTTAAAAATACTTTTAAGATTAAAATCTACACTCGGTCTATAATTATCAATACTGAGCAGATACAAATTGAGTAGGGAACCTGGCACCACTGTCGGGAAAACATAACTAAAGCTGTCGTTCCTCCCAACCAAATCCTAGAGAAGCCAAGTCTTACTTGCTCCAGAACCCTCAAGCCTATTTGTTGAACCACCAGGACAAAATCTAATCAATGCGCCATCTCTTTGCATCAATAGATCAATTCCTCGTCCATCTCCAACCTCCTGCTTGCTTGATGGACACACTATTTTATAGTATTTTTCCTATCACTTGGTCATTTATGAGCCTCTTGCTCTTTAACACTCCACAAGGGGTCTTGAGCTTACTTTGGGGAAGATGCTTCCTGCATCACTTGAGTTCTCACTCAACAACTTTCGCCATTTGTCATTTTTCCTTGTGGGTCAACAAACACTATTTTAACAGCTACTTCAGTTCTGTTTCCTTTCAGTCTTTTATTTATTCAATAATAATAATAATCCATTTACATTTATTTTGACTTTATTGTCAAAATATATAAAAAAAAATATTCGAAATAATAAATAATGAACAATTATTTTTGGTGTATTACCACCATGGATTTTTTTCAAAAAAATAAACGATTAGATTAAAACCAAATTTTAAATTTAGATTTGTTAAAAATATAAACAAAAAATAAATAAATAATTTACCTTGTTCCTTCTTTACTAAGAAGGTATGGTTACAATGTACAGAAAGAATGAAAATATATGTCATTGTTTGGAAATTTCCAAACCAAATACAAGTCCATTGTAGAAGTAAAGGAATCAAGGAATTGAGAGTAATATAGTAGCACTAGTTAACACAATGGATGTATGAAATAGTGAACACACATGCTTATATGGTGTGAAGCATTGAGTGAATCGTAGAAATGAATTTTCAAATTGGTAAATAAATTTTCTATTTACCCTATCATGGTGCACATGATGTCCAAATGCATAAATGCATTTGTAGGTCTTAGGAGAAGCCAATTTTTAGATAATTTAACTGACATTAGTGCACTTGGTATTGTTATGCACAAGTACATTTGTTATATATACGACACACCAATATGATTTCCTTTATGAACTTGGAACCTGAGGAGGAGTTATGGCACGCTCATAATTTTTATTACCTAGCCGTGAATGTGATTTCTAGTATTAAATATATCGGGTATTTCTTAAAGCCCAACGATTATTCCAAAAAGAACTGGGCTTGGCTACTTGCATGCATAGAGAATCAACTGAAGTATTGATGCAACAAATAGATCTCACATGGGGGTAGAGTGATCCTCATCAACTCTATCATCAAAGCCATTCCTGTATACTGGTTTACGCTGACTTCCGTACTTGTTAGCATCTTTCAGAGGCTTAGAACTCTTTGATTTTTTTTTATCGGAAGGCAAGGATAAAAAACAGGCTTTCTCTTGGAACGCCTGGAAACATATCGTCTGCCCCAAAGTATTGGGTGGCTTGTGCTTAAAGGACCTTCCAAGTTTTGCCAAAGCACTTGTTGCTAAGTGTGCTTGGAACTTAGTCGATGGTTCTAGATTATGGAATCGTATCATCCAATTTAAATATGTTTCTCCACTCTTTGTTTCTGAATGGATTCGTGTTCCAAAAAATTCCTCTCAACACTCTTCTATCATATGGAAGGCGATTGTTAATTCCTTCGACCTTATTGGTGGATGGTTGGCCTGGAAGACAGGCAACGAAAAATTTGTAAGAATCGAACAAGACCCATGGGTTGGAGGCAATGATTTTGTACGTTTCCCTGCTGTCATGTTACACTTTTTGACTGATTGTGGCTTTATGCATCTACACCAGATCCATATTCAGAACACTCCCTCATTATCTTATTAGTGTTGGATGTCAATAGTGGAACTCGAATTATCAGCTGGAGAATGCATCATTCAAGAGAAGTATATAAATTACCTGCAGAACTGTTTGGTACGCCTGTCAAATAAGCTAGATGATCTTGTTTGGACCAAAAACACTGAGGGTGGGTCATACTCGCCTAATCTGGGTTACCTGGCACTCAAAGAAATGGAGGACTACCCCCAGCCTGCATGGTGGTGTCATAGTATATGGAAGCTCTCTTTCCCTCTCAAAATCAAAATTTTTTTTAGGCTAGTTTTAGATGGAAAAATCCCGGTTTTGGAAACCTTGATGCACATAATTTGATCTGGGCCTAGTAGATGCCCTTTATGCGAACTTGAGTCAGAATCCATTGATCATCTTTTCATTTCCTGTACATATGCACAGGAGGTGTGGATATTTATTACACACTTTGCAGGTATTCCTCATTTATGGATTATGATTGATATCGAGCTGTCTTAGAAGACTTGGACTAGCAGTCCATTCTACTCTACTTTTGTTTCTCTTCCATTATTTGCAATGTGGAGAGTCTGGTTAGCACGAAACAAGAAGCTTTTCGATGATATTCTCATATTGGCTCAAGTTTTTGCTGGACGCAACATTGGCATATTTAAAGCCTTTCCTTTGCTGACTATTCAGAAACATGTATGTGTCAACATTGTGCCCATCGTGGATGATTCCTATCGGTGGGATTTCGTAGACGGTGCCTCCCAAGGTAGGCCACAGGTCGGTGGTGCCAGGGGAATTATCCATCTTTCCACTTCTTGATCTATACACTTTGCGGCTAGATTGGGGGTTGTCTCTAATAACCAGGCTGAATTTGCTGCCGTCAAAATCCTTTTGAGGATTTCTCTTTCCCTTGGAGTGGACAGACTACAGGTACATGGAGACTCATTGTTGGTCGTGGATTGCCTTAAAGTGTACAAACCTCCAATGGATATTTTTCTTCTCCCACTATTCGAGGACATCGACATAATTATACTCCACTTTAATATACTCTCCTTTCAACATATTTACAGAGAATCTAGTGCTGAGGCCGACGCACTCTCCAAGAAAGGCCTGCTCATGCCGACTGGCTTCATAGATAAATGGGAGCTGACTGATGGTTCCCTGGTTTCTTTGGGTCGTTGTTGTTTCTAGTAATCCTTTTACTGATTAGATACTTTATGTTTATTGAACTGATATACATCCATAAAATTAGTTTTTTGATATAATTGTTTGAATAGTTGTCATTTTGTAGAAACCAAGTACAAACTTATCTTTGAAGTGTAAGAGTCATTTTTGACATATATGACCCAACAATCCATTGAACAATATGGTTTACTAATATAAAACTATAATAATTTTCTATGGAAAAAAGCTTTAACCATAAGATAATCTACATGATTATTTATTTGAATTAACATATGAAAGAGTCAATTATCTCAACCTTGATAGGTGTAAAGAAAAACTTGGTTAGATTATGTATAATGGGAAGAATGTTGAAAGACACCACCAAAAATATCGTATAGAGAATGTTCAAAGGTTATAAATATAATACATTTCAAAGGTTATAAATATAATAAATTTGAAAGGCTATAAATATTTCAAAGTTAGGTAAGCTATATAAAAATGAAGAAAGAAAGTGATGCAAGCATTGACGATACGTAGCATATCAAATTGAACGAGATGGCCATGGAATAAAACTGTCGTTTTTATGGGAAATGTCGAAGGAAAGAAATAATTATTTTAATTTAGTAATTTTTGTAAGTAGATGTCACACGAAGAAAACACCTTATCTAGATAAGGTATTTTCATTTAATAATATTTGTGAGTAGAAGTCAAAGGAGGAAACATTTATGGAGAAGATATAAATTGGAAGGTTTTAAATTTAATATAAAAAATGGAAAAGTATATTAAAATGTTGGAAAAGTATCGGAAAAGAGATAAGATAAAAAGATATAAAATAACTTTGTCAAATGTTATGATGAAATATTGAAGTTATAAAAATAAAGTTATTTATATATTTTAAATTTTTTATTTGAAAAATTTAAGTGATATAACATAAGAAAAGTAATTTAGGTTAGAAAAGTAGATAAAAAAAGATAAGGGAAAAAATATAAAATAATTTTGTCAAATGTTATGATGAAATATTGCTTTTTTATTATTATATAAAATTATAGATATATTTTAAATAATTAAAACATTAAAGTGGTATAAGAAAATTAATCCATGTGATTTTAGTTTGTGTTTTGAATAACAATGATAAGATTTTAAAGTGAATATATATATATATATATATATATATATNTTTAATTCTCAATATTAGATTAATATAAAAATATTAAAGTTGTTTAAAAAAATAAAGTGATATGATAAATGATAAATAAAATTTAAATTAAGTAATATATTAATAATAACTTAAAAAATAAAAGAAAAGTGAGTGGTTCATATAATTTCCATTAAGTTTTATTGAATAACATATAAAACAATATCCTTAATATTAATAAATCAATTAATAAATAAATATAATCAATACAACAATGGTTTAATTAATTAATTTTTATTTTCTTTATATTTGGTTTTTTGGTAAATATTTTTTAATTCTAATTTTTCAATTTACTGTTATATTAATATATTTTTTGTTAAATTATAATTTTGGATCAATAAAATTATTTGGGAAACATTCTAATATTTTGAGAGCTGTTTCAATAATGTTGATAGTTGCCGCCATAAGGTTATACGAAAAGGTCATTACCAAGTTTAAGAATAATGAGGGGTGGATAACAAATATAAATTGTAATATTGGAGTTAAAC
Source organism: Pseudotsuga menziesii (assembly GCA_001517045.1). Classification (NCBI taxonomy): domain Eukaryota; kingdom Viridiplantae; phylum Streptophyta; class Pinopsida; order Pinales; family Pinaceae; genus Pseudotsuga; species Pseudotsuga menziesii. Next base: position 511,530 of record LPNX010991809.1, read on the forward strand.
AAGGTTGCCCCCTCTTCCCTATTTCTTTTTGGCATTTACATTGATAAGCTAGAAAAGTGTTTAGAAAAAGCAGGTTGCACTGGTAAAATCTTAGCCGGGATAGTTATCATCCTCCTACTTTATGCTGATGATATTGTTCTTATGGCAAGGTGTCCTTTTGATCTCGATAAGCAATTAAGAATTCTTACAGATTTTTGCTCCAACATGGGTATGACTGTTAATGTTGACAAGACAAAAATCATGATTATAAAATCTAAGAAAGACACCTATGCAAATTTGATTTATGATAATATAAATCTAGAGGAAGTGAATTCTTAGAAGTATCTCAGAATTGATATTCACCACAAGCTCAATTGGAACTATAGCATGGAGAAAAGGATTAATGGAGGGTGGAAAGCCTATTTTGGTCTTGAAAATAACTGTAAATCAACCAATCTGGTCATGTGGGATAAAAAGAAGTTCCTCTTTGAAACTCTTGAAACTCTTGTCATCCATGTTATCTTGTATGGTTGTGAAGTATGGGGGTGCAACGTTTCTGGAGAATCTTGGAGAAAGATTGAGCAAATCCAGAAGCGGTTTATAACTTATAACCTCAAAATTAAAAGCAATACACCTTATCCTATTCTCCTCATAGAAGTAAGTTTTCCCCCCATCGAGAACATTGCTATGACTAGGTACCTGATATACATGCATAAGATAAATAAGACGAGAGACTTCATAAAATTGCTTTAAACTCAAGTCAAAACCAACTACGCCTCAAGCAATGTTAGTGTAAAGATGCCATGGTTTGGTTAAACCTTTGGGGCATTAATGAAAACGACATTGTGCAGAACATTGACAATGTCAAAAATATTATTACTTCTAAGTTTAAAGAGAAATTCTAGTGTGAAGAAAATTTAGTGGTTAAGAGAAAATTAAGATACTATAAGGAGGTCATTAATCCTAACTTGGAAAATCAGAAGTATCTCTCGGTATTAACTAGCTCACGGAAGAAAACTAATATAGTCGAGATTACAAGGAACTCTCATGAACTCCATAGCAAAACAGGGCGTTGGTCTATTCCTAAAACTCCATGGGGGGAAATGGTTTGCCATCTATGTGAGTCTATGAGCGTTTGAGGATGAAAATCACTTTCTCTTAGAGTGCCTTGCTTAGACCCACATTAGATCTGAGTTTCATAATATTTGCTACAATACAAACTTTTATACCTCCTCCTCATCATCATGATCACATGAACAAGATGTTAAAGTAAACCAAATATTATCCTTCTTATGGTCCGATAAACCAAAGTTGGTCTCATCATCATCGTCATAGTCGTCGTCATAAAACACCAATAATTTTAATACAAAATTAAAAAAAAAAACTTTAAATATATACCTTATTAAAAAACCAATATGGACCTAAAACACAAAAACCCCATTAATTAAAAAAAAACTTTAAATACGATACATTATTTAAAAACCAATATCGACCTAAAACACCAATTCATTATTGAAAGCAATTTTTTTCGTCACATTTTAACCTCCTTTAAACCAATATCTTTTTAGAGCGACCTAGCAAAACCATTTCATTGTACGAAACAAATTTCTCAAATGTACAATTTTTTCCTCCAATTCTAACCTTCGAAAGTAAGTTTTGAGTTCTATTCTTTTGCATAAATTTGATGTCTTTATGGACTTATAAATCTCTATACATTTCTATCTGAACTAGATAAATCTAGAATTTAGATGGCAAATATAGACTCAGATGTTCTGATCTTGATAAATCTCTGTGGATTTCTATGTAAACTTGATAAATCTAGAATTTAAATGGCCAAATATATATTCATATTATTTTACTGGATCGCATGACATGTTCTATTCAGTCTGTAACTTCTTCAGCTAATAAGTGACAGGAGACCGAAAGGTCCATCTTTAGCCAGTGGAAACATACCTGAAACTCCCCAAAATGAAAGTAAATGCCATGTATGCTCTGAAATCAAGCAAGCATATGCGCATATTTAAATTAAACAGGCAACTGATCATATTAAAAAACAATATAATGTCGATGATGTCGAATTGACAGCTAGTTATTTGTATATGCTATACTGGATCGATCATGGGCACGGGCGGCGGCCCCAGGAAGGGAAGGGAAAGATCATAGGCGAGTTAAAAAGCATTGAGCATGCTTGCGCACTATGCTTAATGGTTGCATACAAGGATTACTGTAAGGATTGGGATATCGACATGTTGGATTTAGGGCTTAGGATAGTGGAATTAATTATGATACTCGTCTATGAGTTACAGTGGACTGCTTCAGCTTACTTATTCGTCCATTCTTTTCGACGAAAGTGCTGGCTTTTGTCCCAGATAACGTTATCGGTTGATAACAAATGCATAAGAAGATTCCTTCATCCGGCACATTCCTTGAGTGATGCCCATGACTGTGGCAATTGGAAATTGAAATTCAATGAAAGAGGAAAAAGAGGGGCAGGGTCAATGATTGAAAGCTGTAATATTGGGATGTGCACTATCAGGTATTCAACCCACAAATTATTTTCTCAAATGACTGAGATGCTATTTACAGAGACATTCACATTAGTATTGTTTTCTGAGATGATTTCATTAGCATTACCTCTGAAGGAGAGAGTTGATTTCATTAGCATTACCTTTTGTTTTTCCAATTGCACTGCAATTCTATGATTGTGTTTGAATTGTTGAGCCCCAGTCTTGCATAACAAAACCCAGAGGCCCAGTGTGAGTTCCTGGCAACTATCTGATTTACTTGCATAAGAAAGCCCAGAGGCCCAGTGTGAGTTCCTGGCAACTATCTGATTTACTTGCATTTTAGGTGGCTGATGGTGTCTTCATGGCCTTTACCAATATGGTTTTCATGAACTTCTGCAAAATTCTGGTCATTATGGCAATATGTATACTCTTTCTGAATATTCTGACACACAATGAGGGCACTGCAATTCTATGATTGTATTTGAGTTGTTAAGTCCTGGTCTGCATAACGAAGCCCATAAACCCATTAGCCCAGTGCGGGTTTTTGACCACTTTATGATTTGTTTGCATTTTCGGGTGACTGTTGCTGTTTCATGTCATTTACTGTTATGGGTTTTCATGGTCTTCTCCAACATTCTGGTCATTATGACAATATACGTAATTCTTCCTGAACATTCTGACACACAATGAGGATGTTGTCAAGATAAGCAGAGGCCAAACAACATGAGGGCACCTGAAAATTCCCAGAGCATTGCATTGAGAGCACTTGTGGTTGCCCTTTTGGTGGTTCACCTTGATGGGCTTAATGAAGAAGGGCAACGTCTTCTTGAGTTTAAAAGAAACCTTACTGACAAGTTTGGTAAGTTGAAAAATTGGATGTCCACTGATGAGAATCCCTGTAATTGGGAGGGTGTAAAGTGCATAAACAGTACTAGTAATCCTAGAGTATCGTCCCTCAATCTCAGTGGCAAGAATTTGACCGGGAGCTTGTCTCCCAGTATTTCAAATTTGTCTTCCCTGATGGTTTTTAACGTTTCAAACAACAAGCTATCGGGTACAATAACGCCTGAACTTGGGGACTGCTTGCAGTTGGAGATTCTTGATGTGAGTACCAATAAGCTACAAGGTGAAATCCCTCTGCAGTTGGGTAAGTTATCGTCCTTGAGAAAACTTCAATTCTTTAACAATAAGATTGGTGGAAACCTGCCACAAGAGCTCGGTGATCTTTCATCACTCGTGGAGTTTGTTATCTATTCCAATAATCTTACCGGTGCATTGCCATCATCGTTCAAGAATCTCAAGAACTTGAAAGTCTTCCGAGCTGGGCAAAATTGGTTGTCGGGTCCAATACCCCCAGAAATTAGTGAGTGTGATAACTTGCAGGTTCTTGGATTGGCTGTAAATTACTTTCAAGGTGAAATTCCAAGGGAGTTAGGAAGGCTTCAAAACCTAACGAATTTAATATTGTTTACGAACAAATTTTCGGGTTCAATTCCTAAAGAACTTGGAAATTGCAACAAGTTAGAGCTACTTGATTTGAAGGACAACAATTTGGTTGGAAGGATTCCAGTGGAGCTTGGAAACTTGGAAAATCTAAGTAAACTATATCTGTATAGGAATAATTTGAATGGAACAATCCCATGGCAGCTAGCGAACTGTGCTTCTGCAATTGAGGTGGATCTCTCTGAAAATATGTTGACAGGATCCATTCCTCCAGAGCTTAGTCGCATAAAAGGTTTGCGGCTTCTTTATCTGTTTCAGAACAAACTTACGGGAAATATTCCTCGAGAACTGGGACAGTTAAGAAATTTATTCAAATTGGATCTGTCCATCAATCAGCTTAATGGCACTATCCCAACTGAATTCCAATATTTGACTTCTTTGGAACATCTACAACTTTTTGATAATTCCTTGAATGGCATAATTCCTCCAGATATTGGAATTTACAGCAAACTAACAGTGCTTGATCTGTCAGAAAATTATCTCAGTGGGAGTATACCAAGTAGAGTTTGCAAGCTTGAAAGATTGACACTGTTAAACCTTTGGTCCAATCGGCTGGTGGGGAATATTCCTTATGGTGTGAAGACCTGCAAATCTCTAGTGCAGCTGCGTCTGGGAGACAACAAACTGACTGGTAGCCTACCCGCAGAGCTTTGCCGACTTGTAAATTTGTCTGCTATTGAATTATATCAGAACCAGTTCAGCGGATTAATTCCACCAGGGTTGGGGAACTGCAATATGCTGGAGAGGCTTCACTTGTCCAATAACTATTTGGTGGGTCACCTCCCCCCCGAGCTTGGGAATATTTCGAGACTAGTGACTTTTAATATCTCATCAAATAAGCTTACAGGAAGCATTCCTGTGGATCTTGCCAAGTGCAACTATCTTCAACGACTTGACATGAGCAGAAATTCTTTTACTGGCAGTCTCCCAAAAGAGCTGGGGAATCTTCAAGCTTTGGAATTACTGAAACTTTCTGATAACAAACTATCAGGACAGATACCTGGTATTCTTGGAGGGCTTACCCATTTGACAGAACTGCAAATGGGTGGGAATAGCTTTTCGGGACCTATCCCACCACAGTTTGGTCAACTTACAGGCTTACAGATTGCTCTAAATCTGAGCTTGAATAAGCTTTCAGGGCAAATACCATATGAACTGGGAAACCTGAGTTTGTTAGAGTCCATATATCTCAATAACAATCAATTTGTTGGTCAACTTCCTCCTTCATTTGGAAATCTCTCCAGTTTGATCGTGTGCAATGTTTCATACAATAATCTTACCGGGCCTTTGCCTGACACAGCTTTTTTTCATAGCATGCCTGCTAATTGTTTCATTGAAAATCAAGGGCTCTGTGGAGAACCAATGCAAGATGCATGCCAACCCTTAAATGCAGGGCCATCTGCCATTACCCCTGTCTGGCAGGGGATAAAGAACCCAACGAGGAACATTGTGGCCATAATTGCTGGAGTGGTGGGGGGGTCCTCATTGATTATTTTGGTAGCCATTTACTGTTTTTTCAGGCAGCCAGTTCGTGTGCTTGTCCCTTCTGAAGATCAACAATCTGTTATGTCAGACGTTTACTTTTTCCCAAAAGAGGGCTTCACTTTCCAGGACCTAGTAGAAGCCACGGATAATTTCTCTGAGGCAGTTGTGATTGGAAGAGGAGCATGTGGAACAGTTTATAAAGCCATCATGTTCTCGGGAGAGTTTATTGCTGTCAAAAAGTTGGCTTCTCAAAGGGAAGGAAACGATGTAGAAAATAGTTTCAATGCTGAGATATCTACTCTTGGTAAAATCAGACATCGCAATATAGTGAAGCTGTATGGTTTCTGCTATCACCGTGAATCAAATCTTCTTTTGTATGAGTATATGCCAAAAGGAAGCTTGGGCGAGCTGCTTCATGGAAAATCATCTATATTAGATTGGGATACTCGCTACAAAATTGCCCTAGGAGCTGCAGAGGGGCTATCATATCTACATCATGATTGCAAACCACGTATTATTCATCGAGATATAAAGTCCAATAATATTTTACTTGATGATAATTTTGAAGCTCATGTAGGAGACTTTGGACTGGCCAAGCTGATCGATGTTCCATATTCAAAGTCAATGTCTGCTGTTGCAGGCTCATATGGCTATATTGCTCCTGGTAAGTTATGTCTGTACCCTGAATGAATACTTATTTACTAATTCTCAGTTATTTAATATGCAATATGCTGTAGTAATTTATTTGATGAGTTTCTGCTGTATGAAGATTGTTTCTTTTGTGGAAAATCCTAGGCAGATATTTCAAATGTATTATTCAAGAGGATGCTTACTTCCTTGGATTCATTTATGATTTTTACTCATGGTACCATTTGTTTATTGTTTACGGAGCAAGAAACAAAGTCAGGGAGCAATTATTGCAAATGGTATACGCATGCAAATCAAACACCATCAGGAAAAGGGTGGTCATGCAGGCCCTGTAGGTCTTTGGTGCTGAAACCTAACCTTGCATGATGAGTTTTATTCCTAAGAATTTAAACAGTTAGTAGTTCATTTATAAATCCAGAAATACTACTACAGGTAGCAGTCAACAAGAAAACAGTTCAGTAATAGTACGATGACGGGCGATGGAGGGTCAAAGGTGTTAGGGCTAATGGGGCATTGGTTCACTAGCAAGGTTGGTGTAGTGTTAAGTGGTACCAGTGTTGTGTTCTCGCTGTGATCTGCCCACCCATATGACATGAAATCTGCAGGGATGAGGCGAGGTGCAATATCTGGGCAATTTTGGCAGAATAGCGATGCCTCAGATTGAGCACCTAAGCTGAAGGAAGTCGACCCTTTGTGGTGCAGCCCCTTGGGGTATGTTTCTTGAAGCACTTCCAAAAAAAGGGTGTTAAGAATTGGTGTCCACGGCTAGAAAACATAAGATAGAAGAGTAAATCATTCTCATCATATAGTTAGTTAACCTGTGTGTTGTCTTACTCAAGCACTATGGAATCTGGATATGTGACAATTAAATTATACTATGGGAATTCTTAAGCCTGGACCATTAGTGAAGGAACTATCCCTAACCTCTCGTAAGAAAACTCATTCTTCTGGTCAATGCCACTTATTCTCATGACTACTCCATAATTGGAAGTGGCATGTGACGATCATCCTAACGCCTTCAAGCTCTCACTTGCTGTATTGGTAAGAAAACTGGGATGGTTACAAAGGCCCTTCCCTTACCTGTAGCTAGATTTTACCATGACTCATGCAAACTGAAAATACCTCATCAATCTAGGTTTTCACATCGCATGTTACCAAGGATGACTTTGGCCATTTTTGCTAGTTTGTCCAATATTACTAGAATTTGGCATTTGTTTAACCTCATCAATCTTGGCTAGGCTTTTACATCGCATATTACCAAGGATGACTTTGGCCATTTTTGCTAGTTTGTCCAATATTACTAGAATTTGGCATTCGTTTATTTTATTTTATTGTCCTAAGAAGACATGTTATAACCTTCATTGAGCTCTTTCCTTTATTCTTTAGAAGTTAGATCAGTTAGGGACATTAGGGTTCAGATCTACGCTGTTGGTAGCGGGGAGCGGGAGCGAAAAGCAAAATTTTCAAAAGCCTAACTTCATCCTCATGGCCCATAATTTGCTTGGCAAGGTAAGGGTTTGCAAACAAAATGTTTTCCTTAATCTTTACACTAGTTATCGTATATAATGCAATGTTTTAACAATAGGTAACATGTGAAATACATGGTCACCTCCTCTCAGGCTCCCTTCTTCTCTGCAAGAGGCGAGGAATTTCCTCAAACTATGTTAAGTAGGGAGAATGCATACTTTATACTCGGCCATTAGCATTATACTAACGCCACTTAGTTTTGTGCATGAATTTACCAGCGCGAATTGGCTTGTGGCCTGTACATCCGTGTCGCTTAACAATCACAAGGTAAGACTCTTGATAGGTTCTAGGTTTAAAGTTTAAACTGGTTTCCTAGTGACTTGGTTTGCGGTTTCAATGGAAGTAAGGGCTTTACAATCAATTAAAAAATCTGAAGATAAGTTTTTTTTTTAATACCCTGGTTGGGTTTGTATTTGGACGTATTAGTTTATAGTGTGGGATTCATAGCCTCTCACACTCGAATGCATTTGAAAATGAGACTTTACATTGCATTTTTTAGTTTTAATTTGTGGATGCCATAGATTGACTTGCGACCACGATATTCTTGACAATTGGAAATCTTTGTTAAGATTCAGTTTGTGATTTTGGTTGTGATTATCCTTTGGAAGCTCAGAGCTCAATGAAAGATTGTTATTTACACTTAGATGTTGCGAATCGGTTGTGGATTTAACTCTTTAACATATCGATCTATCCTTGGGTATGGATACCTCAGAATAGAGACTGTGCATTTGTAATTAATTATGTTATTAAATCATGTTGATGAAATTTGTGCATTTGTAAATCTTTGTTGTTGGTTTAATGTTGATTAAAAACACATATCTTCTATCTTCATGACTAATTCATTATCTTGTGAAAGAAGCCTTTTGACTCGTATCTATGAATACTTTGTTTGATTGACTATGATCTTTTTGTTTAGTTACTTTTGGGTTTTGTTAAAATAATTAGATATGATCTAATGAGTATGAATACCCAAAAAGAAACAGAGGCTGTATAATTGGTTGTATTCTTTAACTTCTCGCCGAGATTTGTCGATTTGTTGTTTTTGTTTTGGTTAACCGATATGATAAAGTGGTTACAGTGAGTTTGGGTTCAGATCTTCGAGCTAGGCGATCGTTCCTTATCTCTTGTTAAAAATAAATCGTTGGCTTACTTGTGAATCCTTCTGTAGTTCCTTTATTATTTAAGATGTTTAGATATGGCCCTAACTAGAATGAACGCTCAAAACCGAGATTAAGTTGAAAGAAAGATATAAACTTATAAATATTTGAACAGAGATAAACTTTGTGTGGATGCCTTCGGCTCCTAGGGATATGTGATTAGTGTAATATGACTTGGATCTACTGATTACTTTGATACACATTTAAAATACATTGAAAAATATATGTAGATATATTTAAAGTATAAACAAGTTTTACGATTTCCTATATACTATAAATAGATCATAGCTTATGCTAAAAGTATATTAATAAAAAGATTATGAACAAATGCATCGTATGATTCCTAGTGTAAAAACACATTTAAGATTCAAATCTACACTTAGTCTATAATTATCAATCGAAGCAGATACAAATTGAGTAGGGAACCTGGCACCATTGTTGGGAAAACATAACTAAAGTTGTTGTTCCTCCCAACAAACTCCTAGAGAAGCCAAGTCTTACTTGCTCTAGAATCTCCGAGCATGTTTGCTGAATCACAAGGACAAAATCCAATCAATGCGCCATCTCTTTGCATCAATAGATTAATTCCCCATCCATTGCCAACCTCCTGCTTGCTTGATGGACATACTATTTTATAGTATTTTTCCTAGGACTTGGTCATTTATGAGCTTCCTGCTCTTTAGCACTCCACAAGGAGTCTTGACCTGATTTTGGGGAAGATGCCTCCTGCATCACTTGAGTTCTCACTCAACAACTTTTGCCATTTGTCATTTCCCCTTTTGGGTCAACAAACACTCTTTTAACAGCTACTTTAGTTTTGTTTCCTTTCAATATTTTATTTATTCAATAATCATTATAATCCATTTACATTTATTTTGACTTTATTGTCAAGTATACAAAAATAAATATTCGAAATAATAAATAATTAACAATTGTTTTTGGTGTATTACAACCATGATTTAAAAAGAAACAAACGATTAGATTAAAGCCAAATTTTAAATCTAGATTTGTTAAAAATATAAACAACGAAATAATAAATAAATTACCTAGTTCCTTCTTTACTAAGATGGTATGGTTGCGATGCACTGAAAGAATGAAATATATATATCATTGTTTGGAAAGTTCCAAACAAAATACAAGTGCAGTGTAGAAGTAAAGGAATCAAGGAATTGAGAGTAATATAGTAGCACTAGTTAACACAATGGATGTATGAAATGGTGAGCACACATGCTTATATGGGTGTGAAGCATTGAGTGAATGCTAAAAATGAATTTTCAATTTGGTAAATAAATTTTTTATTTACTCAATCATGGTGCACATGATGTCTAAATGCATAGGTGCATTTGTAGGTCTTGGGAGAACCCATTTTTTTATGGTTTAATTGACATTAGTGCACTTGGTATTTTTATGTACAAGCACATTGTTTTTTTTTTGTAAGTAGAGATCTATTCTATTAAAAAATAAGAAAATAGTAGTACATATAAAGTTACAGACCGACCTGCTTAGGTGGAGCAGATAAAGAGTTTCAGAGTAAGATTGGGCCCTCCCTCTTGGAAGGAAAATGGGTCCATAAAACCCTTCCTCCCAGAGGGAAAACACGCCTTCCAATTAAACAAAAACAAAGCCTTCGTAGTTCTTGGAGGAAAAGGCAAAAAGCCATCCAGTTAACCGTGCATAAACAAAAGTTAACAGTGCATAAACAAAACCCTGACATTTTCAAATTGAGCAACACGTGGCCAAGAAGAAACCTGAACGTAAACCATGCAAGCAAACAGACAGACACGTAGCCGAGGCGACCACGGTTCATGGTTTCTGCCATGGTTCCTCCTTGATTGGACAGGTGTAGCTTGGAGATGCTGGTTGTGCAGGCTCGTCTGATGACGTCGCCGAACTTTTGTTGGATGTTGCAATGTCTTCATCGCTGGAGCTGTTCTCTTCCTTCTTGGATCCTGCAGGAGGATTTTTGGTGGGAAACGGAGAGGTCTTTTTCGTGATGACCAGGTTGGACGTAAACTTGCATGCAGAACTGGTAGAAGGTCGACAATGTGGAGGGGGGGATAAAGCGTGGTGGGGAAACAGAGGTGGGGGCAGGGGCAACAGTGGGATAAGGAGGGGCTTGTGGCGCATCAGCTTGAGGACCAGGTGGTGCAACTGCTTGAGGAGCCATCGGGGGTTGAACAAGAGGTGCTGGGGGAGGAGGAACCAGTGGGTTGAATCTAAGGACCAGACGCGTGAGTAAATTTTTGAAGACCCAATAGTTCTGTTTGCGCTCCACCATTCTTCCAGCTGCACCGAGTGCCCTGGACAGTTCATCCTCCCAATCCAAAACAATTCGCTGCACTTCCTCCAGAATTTCCAAGTCGAAGCCATTGCTACTGGCTTGAGTTGAGAGAGGCATTTGACCTTCTGCCCGTGCATTACGGTTGCATCCTCTGTGGGGGGTGCCTCTCTGTCTTCTAGGCATGGATGGAGGGTGGCAAAGCGCAGAACAGGGTGAAGGCTGACCTGAGCTGGGCTCTGGGATGATGGACACATACTATGGAGATCAACACTTGAGCGCAGAGCGACAAAGGGGCAAATGAATGGAGCATGGAGCAAGGGAGAATGGCACTGGAACACAGAGCAACAATGGTGCACATGGCAATCGATAACCTCAAAAACCCAACAGAGCAGAGCAACAATGGAGAGCATGTAAAACCCAACAGTCGACATCTTCCCTATTGAATGGCGCTTGTGCGAATTTAGGCTTCCAGGAGGAGTTTTAATGGCACCCGAGCTATGATGAGACTGTCTAGTCTCGTCGATTAACTGAGGAACAACCACGTCTCCTGTGGCATTAAAGGCCAATAGTGGCGGCATAGGCGGTGGGTTGAGCTTGGGCGGGAAGGGCTGCATCAGCCTCCCCGAAGCCCACGTTGGCATGACTCACACCCGCATCCGGGAATGCACAAGTACATTGTTATATATACGATATACCAATATGATTTTTCTATGGTATGGTTTTGCATTAGTTTGGTTGAAATATAACCGGGATAGATCCAAATCCTAGGTTCTATATATAGCCATTGATTTGTTTCAAACCAAAAGACACATCTTTTTATTTAAGGTCGGCATATAATATTTTTATTTTTTAATATCTAATATTATTTATGGTTGACATATAATATTTTTTATTTTGTTAGGAAGGAACATTACAACATCTCCCCCATACATGGTTTTAAAACCATGTGCAGGGCCCTCCTAAAACCATGGGTTGTTTAGGAGGCCTTGCACATGGTCTTAAAACAATTTGCAAGGCCCTCCTAAACCACGCACAATAAAACCATGGGTTGTTTAGCAGGCCTTGCACATGGTTTTAAAACCATTTGCAAGGCCCTCCTAAACCATGTACAATAAAACCATGGGTTGTTTAGGAGGCCTTGCACACGGTTTTAAAACCATGCCCAAGGCCAACATATTTTTTGTGGATAATTCAATTTACTATTTTTTATTATTTTATTAGGTAGGAACATTACAACATCTCCTCATATTGTGTTGTTTTTTTGACCCATTATTTTTTGTGGATTATTAAATTTTTAATTTTCTGTTGTTTTGTTAGGTAGGAACATTACAACATCTTCCCCATATTAGGTTGTTTTTGTGGCCGACATTTATTTTGACGGATAATTAAAATTTTTATTTTTTATTACGAATTCTCCATCATAATCATCAATATTATTTATAGCTGACATTTACAAGAGTGACGTTACATAACGTTACAAGATCTCCCCCATACTGGGCTGTAGAGTGCCTCTCAGCGCAATGAATGTGTTGACATGATTTTTTTTGTCTGAAAAAAGACCATTACTTTTTAAAATATTTTAACTTCGTCGATACATGTAGAAGTGTTTATCTATGCTTTTATGTCTCTAGAATTGACCAAACATTTTTAAAAATCTCCATTTAAAAAAAAAAAACATTTGATTTATCAATGTATTTTTTATAAAATATTTTAACATTTTTGTTGCACATGGTATGGATATGCACCTGTATGTTTAATAAAATTAGAGAATGACAAATGTTTTTTTGAAAATGACATATTTTTTTTATAAAATATTTTGACATATACTAATATCTATATCTACTATAAATTCAAAAAAACAAAATAAAAAATTATTTGGACAAAAATTTTTACTTATTGATGTATTCCATTTAATAAATAAATAAACAAATTTATATATTTTCTTTGTGAAAATTATTTTCAAAACTAAACATATTTCAGGATCAATTAAAAAAAACTTCTGTTTTGGCACATTTAAAAAAAATTAAACTCTGCAAATTAAAATCTAACTTTACATCATAAATAAATCTACCCAATTATAAATCACACTATCATGAACTAACTTTAATCATAGAATCTATCATAAACTAACTTTAATCATAAGATCTATCACAAACTAACTTTAATCATAGGATAATCTACATGATTATTCTATCCACTTATAAGTCACTCTAGTACAAACTTTAACTCTATGATAATCTACATGATTATTTATTTTGATTATTTATTTGAATTAACATATAGGAGAGTCAATGATCTCAACCTTGATAGGTGTAAAGAAAAACTTGGTTAGATTATGTATAATGGGAAGAATGGTTAAAGACACCCTCTATGATAATCTACATGATTATTTATTTGAATTAATATATAGGAGAGTAAATGATCTCAACGTTGATAGGCGTAAAGAAAAAAGAAAAACTTGGTTAGATTATGTATAATGGGAAGAATGGTTAAAAACACCACCTATGATAATCTACATGATTATTTATTTGAATTAACATATAGGAGAGTCAACGATCTCAACCTTGATAAGATATACAGAAAAACCTTGATAGGTATACAGAAAAACTTGGTTAAATTATGTATAATGGGAAGAATGGTTAAAGTCACCACCAAAAATATCCTATTGAGACTGTTCAAAGGTTTATAAATATAATACATTTCAAAGGTTATAAATATAATAAATTTCAAAGGATAATGTTCAAAGGTTATAAATATAAAACATTTCAAAAGTTATAAATATAATAAATTTCAAAGGCTATAAATATTTCAAAGTGAGGTAAGGTATATCAAAATGAAGAAAGAAAGTGATGTAAGCACTGACGATACGTAGCTTATCAAATTGAACAAGAGGGCTATGGAATAAAACTGTCTTTTTTATGAGAAATGTCAAAGGAAGGAAATATTTATTTTAATTTAGTCAGTATTTTTTGTAAGGAGATGTCAAAGGAAGAAAACACCTCATCCAGATAGGGAACTAAACACCAATTCATTATTGAATTTTTTTTCCTCCTATTTTGACCTCCTTTAAACCAATAACCTTTTAGAGCGACCAGAAAAACCAATTCATTGTACAAAACAAATTTCTCAAATGCACAATTTTTTCCTCCCATTTTAACCGTCGAAAGTAAGTTTTAAGTTTTATGCTTTTGCATAAATTTGATGTCCTTTGTGGACTGCTAAATCTCTATGCATTCTATCTGAACTCGATAAATCTAGAATTTAGATGGCAAATATAGATTCTGATGTTCTAATCTTGATAAATCTTTGTGGTTTTCTACATGAACTTGATAAATATAGAATTTAAATGGCCAAATATATATTCATATTATTTTATTGGATCGCATGACATGCTCTAGTCAGTCTGTATCTTCAGCTAATAGGTGACAGGAGACCGAAAGGTCCATCTTTAGCCAGTGTAAACATACCTGAAACTCCCCAAAATGAAAGTGAACGCTATGTATGCTTTGAAATCCCAAGCATATGCGCATATTTAAATTAAACAGGCAACTGATCATATTAAAAAACAATACAATGTCGATGATGCCGAATTGACAGCTAGTTATTTGTGCAAGTTATACTGGATCGATCATGAGCACAGGCGGCGGCCCCAGGAAGGGAAGGGAAATATAATACGCAACAAAAAAAGCATTGAGCATGCTTGCGAAATGCTTAATGGTTGCATACAAGGATTAATGTAAGGATTGGGATATCGCCATGTTGGATTTAGTGCTTAGGGCTTAGGATAGTGGAATTAATTATGATACTCGTCTATGAGTGACAGTGGACTGCTTCAGCTTACTTATTCGTCCATTCTTTTCGACGAAAGTGCTGGCTTTTGTCCCAGATAACGTTATCGGTTGATAACAAATGCATAAGAAGATTCCTTCACCCGGCACACTCCTTGAGTTGGTGCCCATGACTGTAGCAGTTGGAAATTGAAATTCAATGAAAGAGGAGGAAGAGGAGCAGGGTCAATGATTGAAAGCTGGAATATTGGGATGTGCTCTATCAGGTATTCAACCCACAAATTATTTTCTCAAATGACTAAGATGCCATTTGCAGAGACATTCACATCAGTATTGTTTTCTGAGATGATTTCATTAGCATTACCTCTGAAGGAGAGGGTTGACTTGGCTTGTTTTCCCTTTTGTTTTTCCAATTGCACTGCAATTCTATGATTGTGTTTGAATTGTTGAGCCCCAGTCTTGCATAACAAAACCCAGAGGCCCAGTGTGAGTTCCTGGCAACTCTATGGTTTATTTGCATTTTAGGTAGCTGCTGGTGTCTTCATGGCCCTTACCAATATGGTTTTCGTGGACTTCTGCAAAATTCTGGTCATTATGACAATATGTATACTCTTTCTGAATATTCTGACACACAATGAGGGCACTGCAATTCTATGATTGCATTTGAGTTGTTAAGCCCTGGTCTGCATAACGAAGACCATAAACCCATTAGCCCAGTGTGGGTTTTTGACCACTTTATGATTTGTTTGCATTTTCGGGTGACTGTTGCTGTTTCATGGCATTTACTGATATGGGTTTTCATGGTCTTCTCCAACATTCTGGTCATTATGACAATATATGTAATTCTTCCTGAACATTCTGACACACAATGAGGCTGTTGTCAAGATAAGCAGAGGCCAAACAACATGAGGGCACCTGAAAATTCCCAGAGCATTGCATTGAGAGCACTTGTGGTTGCCCTTTTGGTGGTTCGCCTTGATGGGCTTAATGAAGAAGGGCAACGTCTTCTTGAGTTTAAAAGAAACCTTACTGATAAGTTTGGTAAGTTGAAAAATTGGATGTCCACTGATGAGAATCCCTGTAATTGGGAGGGTGTAAAGTGCAAAAACAGTACTAGTAATCCTAGAGTATGGTCCCTCAATCTCAGTGGCATGAATTTGACCGGGAGCTTGTCTCCCAGTATTTCAAATTTGTTTTCCCTGATAGTTTTTAACGTTTCAAACAACAAGCTATCGGGTACAATACCGCCTGAACTTGGGGACTGCTTGCAGTTGGAGATTCTTGATGTGAGTACCAATAAGCTACAAGGTGAAATCCCTCTGCAGTTGGGTAAGTTATCGTCCTTGAGAAAACTTCAATTCTTTAACAATAAGTTTGGTGGAAACCTGCCACAAGACATCACTCGTGGAGTTTGTTATCTATTCCAATAATCTTACCGGTGCATTGCCATCATCGTTCAAGAATCTCAAGAACTTGAAAGTCTTCCGAGCTGGGAAAAATTGGTTGTCAGGTCCAATACCCCCAGAAATTAGTGAGTGTGATAACTTGCAGCTTCTTGGATTAGCTGAAAATCACATTCAAAGTGAAATTCCAAAGGAGTTAGGAAGGCTTCAAAACCTAACGAATTTAATATTGTGGCTGAACAAATTTTCGGGTTCAATTCCTAAAGAACTTGGAAATTGCAACAAGTTAGAGGTACTTGCTTTGTATGAAAACAATTTGGTTGGAAGGATTCCAGCGGAGCTTGGAAACTTGGAAAATCTAAGTAAACTGTGGCTGTATAGGAATAAATTGAATGGAACAATCCCATGGCAGCTAGCGAACTGTGCTTCTGCAACTGAGGTGGATCTCTCTGAGAACATGTTGACCGGATCCATTCCTCCAGAGCTTAGTCGCATAAAAGGTTTGCAGCTTCTTTATCTGTTTCAGAACCAACTTACGGGAAATATTCCTCGAGAACTGGGACAATTAAGAAATTTATTCAAATTGGATCTGTCCATCAATCAGCTTAATGGCACTATCCCAACTGAATTCCAATATTTGACTTCTTTGGAACAGCTACAACTTTTTGATAATTCCTTGAATGGCATAATTCCTCCAGATATTGGAATTTACAGCAAACTAACAGTGCTTGATCTGTCAGAAAATCATCTCAGTGGGAGTATACCAAGTAGAGTTTGCAAGCTTGAAAAATTGACACTGTTAAACCTTTGCTCCAATCAGCTGGTGGGGAATATTCCTTATGGTGTGAAGACCTGCAAATTTTTGGTGCAGCTGCATCTGGGAGACAACAAACTGACTGGTAGCCTACCTGTAGAGCTTTGCCGACTTGTAAATTTGACTGTTATTGAATTATATCAGAACCAGTTCAGCGGATTAGTTCCACCAGGGTTGGGGAGCTGCAAAATGCTGGAGAGGCTTCACTTGTGCAATAACTATTTGGTGGGTCACCTTCCCCCCGAGCTTGGGAATATTTTGAGACTAGTGATTTTTAATATCTCATCAAATAAGCTTACAGGAAGCATTCCTGTGGATCTTGCCAAGTGCAACTATCTTCAACGACTTGACATGAGCAGAAATTCTTTTACTGGTAGTCTCCCAAAAGAGCTGGGGAATCTTCAAGCTTTGGAATTACTGAAACTTTCTGATAACAAACTATCAGGACAGATACCTGGTATTCTTGGAGGGCTTACCCATTTGACAGAACTGCAAACGGGTGGGAATAGCTTTTCAGGACCTATCCCACCACAGTTTGGTCAACTTACAGGCTTACAGATTGCTCTAAATCTGAGCTTGAATAAGCTTTCAGGGCAAATACCATATGAACTGGGCAACCTGAGTTTGTTAGAGTTCATATATCTCAATAACAATCAATTTGTTGGTCAACTTCCTCCTTCATTCGGAAATCTCTCCAGTTTGATCGTGTGCAATGTTTCATATAATAATCTTACCGGGCCTTTGCCTGACACAGCTTTTTTTCATAGCATGCCTGCTAATTGTTTCATTGAAAATCAAGGGCTCTGTGGAGAACCAATGCAAGATGCATGCCAACCCTTAAATGCAGGGCCATCTGTCATTACCCCTGTCTGGCAGGTGACAAAGACCCCAACGGGGCAAATTGTGGCCATAATTGCCGGAGTGATGGGGGGGTCCTCATTGATTATTTTGGTAGCCATTTACTATTTTTTCAGGAAGCCAGTATGTGTGCTTGTCCCTTCTGAATATCAACAATCTGTTATGTCAGACGTTTACTTTTTCCCAAAAGAGGGCTTCACTTTCCTGGACCTAGTAGAAGCCACGGATAATTTCTCTGAGGCAGTTGTGATTGGAAGAGGAGCATGTGGAACAGTTTATAAAGCCATCATGCCCTCGGGAGAGTTTATTGCTGTCAAAAAGTTGGCTTCTCAAAGGGAAGGAAACGATGTAGAAAATAGTTTCAATGCTGAGATATCTACCTTTGGTAAAATCAGACATCGCAATATAGTGAAGCTGTATGGTTTCTGCTATCACTGTGAATCGAATCTTCTTTTGTATGAGTAAATACCAAAAGGAAGCTTGGGCGAGCTGCTTCATGGAAAATCATCTATATTAGATTGGGATACTCGCTATAAAATTGCCCTAGGAGCTGCAGAGGGGCTATCATATCTACATCATGATTGCAAACCACATATTATTCATCGAGATATAAAGACCAATAATATTTTACTTGATGATAATTTTGAAGCTCATGTAGGAGACTTTGGACTGGCCAAGCTGATCGATGTTCCATATTCAAAGTCAATGTCTGCTGTTGCAGGCTCATATGGCTATATTGCTCCTGGTAAGTTATGTCTGCACCCTGAATGAATACTTATTTACTAATTCTCAGTTATTCAATATGCAATATGCTATAGTAATTTATTTGACGAGTTTCTGCTGTATGAAGATTGTTTCTTTTGTGGAAAATCCTAGGCAGATACTTCAAATGTATTATTCAAGAGGATGCTTACTTCCTTGGACTCATTTATGATTTTCACTCATGGTACCATTTGTTTATTGTTTACTGAGCAAGGAACAAAGTCGGAGCAATTATTGCAAATGGTATACGCATGCAAATCAAACACCATCAGGAAAAGGGTGGTCATGCAGGCCCTGTAGGTGTTTGGGGTTGAAACATAACCTTGCATGATGAGTTTTACTCCTAAGAATTTAAGCAGTTAGTAGTTCATTTATAAATCAAGAAATACTACTGCAGGTAGCAGTCAACAAGAAAACAGTTCAGTAATAGTATGATGATGGGCAACGGACGGTCAAAGGTGTTAGGGCTAATGGGGCATTGGTTCACTAGCAAGGTTGGTGGAGTGTTAAGAGGTACCAGTGTTGTGTTCTCGCTGTGATCTGCCCACCCATTTGACATGAATTCTGCAGGGATGAGGCGAGGTGCAATATCTGGGCAATTTTGGCAGAATAGCGATGCCTCAGATTGAGCACCTAAGCTGAAGGAAGTTGACCCTTTGTGGTGCAGCCCCTTGGGGTATGTTTCTTGAAGCACTTCCAAAAAAGGGTGTTAAGAATTGGTGTCCACGGCTAGAAAACATAAGATAGAAGAGCAAATCATTCTCATTATATAGTCAGTTAACGTGTGTGCAGTCTTACTCAAGCACTATGGAATTTGCATATGTGACAATTAAATTATACTATGGGAATTCTTAAACCTGGACCATCAGTGAAGGAACTATCCCTAACCTCTCGTAAGAAAACTCATTGTTATGGTCAATGCCACTTATTCTCATGACTACTCCATAATTGGAAGTGGCATGTGACGATCATCCTAACGCCTTCGAGCTCTCACTTGCTGTATTGGTAAGAAAACTGGGATGGTTACAAAGGCCCTTCCTTCACCCCTAGCTAGATCTTTCCTTGACTCATGCAAACTGAAAATACCTCATCAATCTTGGCTAAGCTTTTACATCGCATATTACCAAGGATGACTTTGGCCATTTTTACTAGTTTGTCCAATATTACTAGAATTTGGCATTTGTTTATTCTATTTTATTGTCCTAGGATGACATGTTATAACGTCCATTGAGCTCTTTCCTTTATTCTTTAGAAGTTAGATCAGTTAGGGACATTAGGGTACAGACCTACGCTGTTGGGAGTGGGGAGTTGGAGCGAAAAGCAAAATTTTCAAAAGCTTACGTTTTGGGAGCGTTTTTTATTTAATACATATTTTAATATATTTTGATGTTTATATATTAAAAAAACATGTAATTTGCCAAATTAGCTATAGAAAATATTGATATAACCATTTAATACACATATAACATCAATCATCTAGGAGCTATGACTTATAACATTGTCATCAAATGATCAATGATCAATCATCAACACCATCAACCTTCAAATTTCAACATATAATATTTGCCATCAACAAACTCTAACAGATAACATCAACCATGAAATGAAACAAAGAATCATAGTATCATATTCAATACCAAAGAGTTGTAAGATCATAAGATGCAATCAACAATTTAAAGTTCAAACTTCAAAGGTAGGTTTAACTTTCAAGATTCAAATGTCAAACTTTCAAGTTCAAAGTAGGCCATGATGTTTACGAAATAGGCCATAATAAACATGAAATACAAAGTACTATGATACTATCTACTAAGCTTTTGCTCTTGCCATGAGAAACTTCCAATTTTTTTCTCGTGTTCTAGGTGGAATAGGAGTTGCTTGAAGTGATCGTGGAACATGAGAAGAAGATGAATGGCCCCCACGGATTGCCGGACGTTGTGAAGCCAAAGGAAAAACTCCTGCATCTGGAAACCTGCTAGTGGTTAGGGATGGCATCTCTGATGTTTGAATTGGATCACCATCACGATCACCCAATAGTTTAGCCTCCAAGCGCTCTAATGCAATGACTCCATCCTCCACATTAGCCTCCTCTAGATTGTTGTCCCAAGTAAAAAGTGTTCTATCATTCTTGGCCGCTTCACAATAATGTGAAAACAACCTCAAGTTGTAGTGCACATAAACCAAACTTTCGGCCCATTCTACATTCAAACTGTTTCTCTTGATGTTGTGGATGAAGCTGTAGGTGCTCCAACACCTCTCTGCAGAAGAACTATTAACAACCTGTGAAAGCACCCTCACAACCAATTTATGCAAATATGTGGCACCACTACCATACATGTTTCCACCAATGGATAGGATTCAACCTCTCTCGTTCTTTGGTTGCATGCAAGGTACCAAATATTCCATGTTCATTGATGTATTGGCTCAATCACTCCGTACTTGAGCACATTCCTCCTTATCAGGGACCAACTTGTCTAATGCAAGCATATACCTATTTTGCACTTATGGATTTGTGTGTGGTCTTTTCCTAACTCCACCACTAGGTGTAGGTTGGGCCAACCAAGATGGAGAATAATATTTTGGGGTAAGGACATATGCAAGGGCATGGAGTTGAACAGTCAAATCATCCCACCTTTTGACCACATGTTTATGAATATGGTCATACAAGATTGCATCTCTTTTCTCAACAATTTCTTTGATTTGACCAAGCATGCTATCCATTTTCTCATACACCTCCCCAATCATGGGATGATTTGTATTTGCAAAACAAATGATACTATAAACAGGCTAGGTGAATTGTAGAACATATTGAACCTGTGCCCAGAATTGACCATCAAGAACGGTGTCCTCCACCTCTTGAAAGTCATGTTTATCAGATGCGCTTGCAACTCTTTTTAGATTTTCTTAAGATTATAGCAGTATATCTTAATTGCATTTATCAATAGTATCACTAGAAGATAGACAAAGCACAGAACAATAACACGAGTATTTTTCACCTGGGAAACCCAAATGGGAGAAAACCCAGCGACCTTCGTCTAGAGATAATAATGCTGAGACTAGATTACAATGAAGAAAGAAAAAGAAAAATATGGAAATGGTTTCCAAATATGGAAACCCTGAAAACAGTCTTCTTTTGCAGTGTGTTAGCACTTGTGCTAAATTTTGGAGATTTCTACATAGGCAGCTACAACTTGGAGATGAATAGATTGATTGATACAACTTGATTGTACATGTTGATGAGCAGTGTGATATAGTGGATAGTGATCAGTTGATGAATAGTTATCAGTTTATGAGCGGTGGTTAGTCGGGATTCTAGATGGGGAAGATCTACGGGGGAGAATCATTTCGCCGCCCAAACTTGCATGATAGATAAGACGGTGTGGGGCTGTGAAGTGTTGGAAGGCCCCACGCTTTTGAATGGTGGTGATCTGACGGGGATCCGATCAACGATTCTGGATAATTTCGCAACAAGAAGGTGCACGATGGTTAAGAGGATGAGGCGATGCGAAATCTCGTAGTGTCCCACACCTTCGATGGCAGAGATCTGGCAGGATAATTGATCGACGACCCTAATTTGTTTCGCAATGAGAAATTGCGCAAGGCCTAGCGAGCTGATGGATTGCGAAATAGGGTATAAGTCACATCCTCGACGGCTGAGATCCCTTGTGGGAAAGATCTGCGACTGTGATTTGTTTCGCAGTTAAAAGATGCAAGGGGAATAAAAGAAAGGAGTCTGCGAAATGGAGATCAAGGCATATAAGATCGACGGCGTAGATTGCATCTCGGAGGGATCAAGGGTTCGGAAGGGCTGTATTTTTTGACGGCTCAGATTGTTAGGGATTTAGATCTATGGCCAGAAATTATTTCGCAGAACAAAGATGCGAGGTGGGAAAGAGTGTAGAAAAGTATAAAGAGTACCGTGCACGTGAATGCGCGACATTATTTTATTCTCCAAAGTATCGGAAAGCGAGAGACAGAACAGTGCAGGAGCAGCCAACGCATACGAAGACCTTCGACCACTTGTCAAATATTACCATGTAAGCCTTTGCCCCATTTGCCACCTTATAAAATGGCTCAATCTGAAAGTCTTGAGGTTCAAAACCTGGGATGTCTGAAGGTAGAAGAAGCCTTCGAAGATAGGGATGTCGAGGTGTTCAACACACTGCTACTAAACAGACCCATTAGTGACGTTAAGGAGAAGTTGAGATTGCTTAGGGAACAAGGCACCGATATCCATAACCTACACCAATCCTATTTCCATTTGTTTGCGATCGAGCAAACCCCAAGTAGCCCGGAATTCGTTGCCTGGTGCGTCGATAAATACTCTATTTCTGAGAGAGTAATTATGGACATTACCAGCTCGACGGTCCTATGCCTGGTCAGTTCATTAGTTATTAGAAAAGCCTTGTCAGTCCCTGACGAGTTTTCCCTAAAGGCCCAAGATTACACAGAAGAGTCCATACTGCAATGCTTCAAAGAGTCTCCAGTAGAAAGGAAACAAGATTTCTTCAGGAAATGCTTCAAACTTGATGTAAATCTATTGGACCAACCGTTTCCCCTCGATTCCAACCTGATCAACGAGGAAACCCAGTGCACTATTACGCTGTTGATCTAGTTCCTATGTCTAGACACCGATAAATACATCACCGAGCCTCTCATAAGTTTGCTTTTTATCCTGAGCACCTGCCCAATTGAGTCAAGTGAGCCAGGTCAAACTTTACAGGTTTCATGTCTCAAATTCGATGAGTTTCTCGCTAAGAATATCCATTCTCAGTTGATGAAATTCAGTAGAACCAAAACCTTCAGGTTCTAATCCTACTTGCTGAAGATGTTCCTTACTCATAATGAAGAAAATTTGCAATTACCTGAGATGGTGCTGACTGAGGAGATGAGCAAGGACTACACAAAGTTCATGAACTTCCTTATGGCAGCAATATACAATGTTATGTTCCAGAAAAGGTTGCCCAGGGTATTACCTGAAATGAGAGCTACTTTGCAGTACTCCACAGATAGCAGGATAGGTGACTGGTTCTTATTTGAGAATGGGACGGTCATCAGGTTGTACAGTTTCACTTCCAAAGTGTTTTTGGGCACTTTCCTCTAAACTTTGCTTGCTGGTTTTTAGCAGGTCTGTCCAAAAAGAGGAGGATACGCTGCCCAAAAGTCAAAGTTTGGGCCACTCGGAGCTCCCCAGGAGTGCCCCCTCCAGCTGCTACCACTTTTGGAACGTTTTGTGAACCCTTGGATTCATTTACTATAAGAACCAAGCGGTATTTTCCAAGCAAGCGTTGTAACCGAGTTAATAAAAGATCTTTCCGAGTAGGCTCTTTCGAGCCCACTCCCCATCCCCCCTGGGGTGGATCTGTGTTTTTTGCATTTTTTACTTTTGCTTTAGTTTAGTTGTTTTTTGTAGTATTGTATACTTTGAATCGTCATTACAAGCATTCCATACTCTTTAATTCAAAGTAACAATACTACTTACCCCACGACTTCCCAAGTAACCCGAAAGGGGAAAGAGATGCGTGGTAGGACTAATTAGACAATCTGTGGAGTTTTTTTTTTCTTTCATTTTTTATTTTAAATCAACCCCTCCTCGCTTTCCTGATTAAGGTCCATTTGGACCAAAAGAGATTCCTAGAGGGTTTTCTTTTTCACAAACAACACAACGCTTTAAAAATCTTAAAACTTTACAAGACTCTATTGTGTATGTTCTGCACTTGCTGTGGTTCGTTCGATTAGTCGACTACATCAAAAGAAACGTGGGTGACTAGAATAATTAGTTCTCACATTTCAATAGATCTTCCTAGGCAAAAATCCAATGCCTCGAGTTAAGTCATTGCGGTGGCAAATTACCCAAAGGAAGCGGGAACAACTGGGCAATGACCCCAAGACACAGTTAGGCTACACCCTTGCCAGTGTAGTGTTGAACAATGTCTCAGAGACTCCAACCAGCCTACATATTCCTTGCAGGTAGTCGTATCGGTTAAGGGTTTTGGACATACTCCCTGTACCTTCGGGTATGTTGGGAGTTCCCTTCCCCCTAATTTAATTCACTCATTTTTCACGATAACTTAAAATGGACCAAGAGCACTTGCAACATTTTCCTTTCAGCAAAACAACAACACTTTATTTGTGGACTCCATTTGGAACTGGTTCTCTTTTATATAATCATCTGTTTCCATGTGCTTTGATATATTATACCTTGATCTTTATGCTTTTGTACTTAAATTCCGTTGCAAATATCTTGTGTTAAATATTTCCTTTCATCAAAACTCCTAAATAACTCAATTATCACCATAAACACTAAAGCCTTAACAACCTTAGCAGTTAATAGGGTCTACTCCCCTTGGCTTCGTTAGGAGTTGGCCTAAACGGAGGAGTTAAGAACAAGGTGACAACCTTGACTCGAGATTTGCCCCCAAGGACACACCGAGTGGCTTGAAGATTTCTGCCACGTTCCCCCCCAGGTGTGTGAAAGGCAGCAACAGACTGTACCTATTGCCACCTCCATTGTGACAATTAGTAGCCTCTTGCTGCTTCTACCAAATGTTGTTGGTAGCCCACATGGACTGCTACTGCTGTAGATCAGCCCTAATAGGGCTTAGGTGTAAGGTAGCACAACCCTAGTAGGGATCGGGGGTGCTAACCACTTAGATTATCCCATCATGAGCTGTAGCATCTCTACTGCTTCTGCTCCTTACCATTGTGACTTGTTTTTAGCCTCTTGCTGTTGCTGCCGTGGAGGAAGGGAGCACAAAACTCGAGCCCTAGTGACCAGGAGCAGTCACGTTAGGGAAAAGATAAATAATAAACCCAACCATCGAATTTTTCCTTAGTCAAACAAAGCTGCGATGAAGGAGAAGACCTCAACCACCGAATTGTTCTTTTGGAGCAGTAAAAAATGATGATCTTGGATGGATAAAAAAGAGTTGAAGTGCTTCTATTTATGTATTCCATCAAACATAATATGTTTCCTTATAAATAGGAAGTTGTCATTAGGGATTTCATTCTTTTTCATCTTTGACCATTGAATTTTAGTCTTTTGTGGTTCAATGGTCTTTTGGTGTTTGTCTTTGTGCCACTTGGTCCTTCATTTGATTGTCACTTAGACCAATACAAGTTGTGCTAGGGTTTCTTGGTCCTTCAAGTGATTTTGTGGCCACATAAGCCACCTCAAGAGTTCTTACAAGGTCCTCATGGTTCATTCATGCTCACTCAAAGCACATCTTCATAAATAAGGAGGATTATTAAATGCTTTATCTTGATCTCCTCGTTGCCACCAAGATCAAGTGCTAGGTCTCTCAACCAGGGGTAGCTAGTCTCTGGAGAAGGTCTCATAGCCCATGGATCAAGGAGAGGAGTGCATCACTTGCCCAGACGCAGTCTAGGGCTTATGGCGATGACCTGGTGACCGGCTAGGTGCCTCATCCCTTGGCTACATCAGATGACTCAATGTCGATTACTTGGTAACTGACCAAGCGCCTCCATTCTCCCAGAGAATGGCTCTCAACCTTAGGTTGAGGTTCCAGTCCCGAACTGGGTTAAATTTTTGGTAACTGACTAGGTGCTTCCATTCTCCCAAAGAATGGCCCTCAGCCCTAGGCTGAGGTCCCAATCCTAGACTTGGTTGAATTCCTAGTAATTGACCAGGTGAGTCCATTGTCCCAGAGAATGGCCCTTGGCCCCAGGTTGAGGCCCCAGTCCTAAACTGGGTTAATTTCTTGGTAACTGCCCAGGTGCCTCCATTCTCCAGGAGGATGGCCCTCAGCCCCTGGCTAAGGTCCTAGTCCCAGACTGGGTTGAATTCCTGGTAATTGACCAGGTGCCTCCATTTTCCCAGAGAATGGCTCTCGATGTTGCTTAGGAAAAATCAACAAAATAGACCAATTTCTCTCTTCGAAACAAGCTTGCCAAGATTCCCAAGTCACCCTGTCACAACAAATAGAGAAATGTTAGCACATGCAAAACAAAATCTAAGTGAAATAACAAGACAAATAATTGCTGCAAGATAAGAGAATTATTTCTAAAGAAAAGATTACAAAATTTGCTAATCTAAAACACTAGCATCAACTCCCTCTTTCAAAAAGTTTTTCTAAGCAAAGGGAAGTCACCCTCTCCAATTCACTTAGCCAAAACGCGCTCCTGCAACAAAGATTTTTACACAAATGTTGTTTGAAGAGACAAGATAATCTATGGATAGTATTGTAGCTCGAAAGATTTCACAATCACATTGATATGAAGTTTGCCAAGACAAGCAAGGAGAGCAATCTCTGTATTCAATTTCTCAAGAGCCAAAAGTCCCTTACAATGAGCCAAGTTTCTCATAAATAGAGAAATGACAAGCAAGATCCCTAGCCCAAAATGATGAAGCGATGAGATATAATCTAACTAAATTTATTCCAACGACTAAGAGGAAGCCGAACAAATACATGAGCAAGAGGGTGGGGTCGCTATCAATGGGTGCGCCCTCTCCAAGTAGATACAAAGTACAAGTGATAACCATGGGTGAAAGAGGGGGTTGCCTAGGGGCTATAGTCTCCCTAAGGCGCCCCCTTTACAATGATGGAAGATGGTCAAGTGATATGTATCATGTTGCCCCACTAATGTGCCCCCCAAGGAGCAAATGCACTCCCTCTAGGAGAGAGACAAAGGTGTGGGCACAACTCCTCAATAATAGCCTCATACATAGGCTCAAAACAATAGTATAAAGTCAGAAAATACTCTCGAGTCATATGCTGCCCCTCGTTTGCCACTTTGATAAAGTTCACTAAGCCAATGCTCACATTTAATTTTTTAATTATGCTGATAAACATGGACGAAGCTGTAATTAGCCATGTTACCAACTATTTTGTACAATAGTTGAACTTCCTATTGAGCCGCCAGTTATCGAGCATGATGAATGCTCATCTCCAGAGTTCAAAAGTTTAGTGTGCTCCAGAGTTAGCCAGTTTTGGGCTTAACTTTTTAGTTTTTTGTAAATACATGTTCATACCCCCTTGGGGAAATTGTAAAAAATGTCCTAGCATTTAAATTTTTATAAAAGGCTCAACTTCCCGGACTTAAGCATCAAGCCGACTAGCCTGGAGTGTTTTTTCCCTTGGTTATTATTGGTTGTTGAACAAACGACTAATAATTTCCGAGTTTTTCACTCACACCTCCAAAGCTGGGGTAGTTGTCTTTGTGTTTCGGCCTTAGGAGGCTATTAGAACCTTCGTGTCAGTGTTTTTCAACATGCTAGGCATTTCGATTGAGTCGTATGAACATGTACTAGGTCCCCCCTAGAGTTTCGTTTGTTTCGGAGGAAAAATAATTTTTCCATTTTTTAAGCCATTTTTTAATGGTTTAATTGGAAAAATTCAAAATGTAAAAAATATGTGATCTAGAGTTCGTTTTCGGCATGGTTGGGCTCATTTTCAAGCTTGGAGCAGCATCTTTACCCTAGGGGCCACTTTCACTATGTTTCGGCCAGCTGAAGCATCCCGAAAGTCATCATTCGGCTAACAGAGCGTCAAAGTAGCATTTAAATGCTAAGTTTGAATAAAATGCACCTTAGTCAAAATATTCAAAAAAGTCAAAATTAATAAAAAAAATGGTGGGGATGACTTGGCATGGGTTCCCCATTGAGTTACGACTCCCTTCAAGTGAGTTAGCACATAAAACTTTGGTTTAAAGGGGAGGCCACGATTTAATTAAATGGTATGGTTATGAATTACCCAATGAAGTGTGACATGGGGACTCATGAGTGTGGAAAGGGATGAGTGGGTATGTGTGGTCCCCTACCCACTTAAAAAGTATTAAAATAAACCATACCATGTCATGTGCATCCAGTACAACTTGCCAGCGAATGATTATTGCACTGTCATGGATTGGTGACTTCAAAGTTTTGGAGTAAGGGGACTCACGTTAGCACCAATGTAAGGTTGCGCTAATGTGTATGGATGGTGGACCCCTCTCGTATGACTGTAAACTTTAATGTATGCTAAAGCTTGGTCCATTCGTTTGAGAACTCGCAAATCATGAGTTATGGTGACGCCAACCATTTATGAGGAGCCATACAATCACGTGAGGAGTGTGATGGCCTCACCCACCTCCTCACCTACCTTGGAGCTCACGCATGAGTGAATGAAGTCGATAGATTTTGGTGTGGGCTTGATTGGGTGTGTTGGCAGTTTCGTATCAGTTCAAGCCCAGTTCCTCTTCACTTCAACGAGGGTTCAACTCATTTCAAGCTCACTTAACTCCGACTTGATCTTCTGTTCATTAATTCCCCCCCTGGGGCTCAGTTTTGTATATATAGAGGTGCTTTGCACTCTCTTCAGATGGATATTTTGGGCAAACTTACTCTACCAGATTGTAATTGTGTTATAGCTTCTTGCTATTGGAAATAAAGTGACTTTGGAGGTCCATATGGTGTGTTGATTCTTGTCATGGGAAGTGCTTCATCTGTATCAAGGTGATTTTGTTCTTGTTTATTACTTATATTTCACTATTATGATCAAATTGTTAGCTTAGAAGGCTTTATTAAGTCCATAGGGTGGGCATTTGAGTTCAATTTGTCCATTTATGCTGGGTTTTATGTGATTTGGAAGGAGTAGACTGTAGTTGGAAATACTTATACTCTTCTAATCCCATTTTGCTTTGCATACAATATTTGATTAAGATGTGTTTGTAAGTGGTTTCTTGTGCAGATCTCCCAGGTTTGAAGAGAAGTTTGAGCTCGGTTGCTTCTCTCATCTCTTCAAAAGACCTATTTTTCTGACATTGTGTGCATTTCAGGGCCTCCAAAAGTCGATCTCAAGACTAAAAAAGTTTGGCAAGAGGCACTAGTTCGAAGATCCATCTCTCAAAACTACATCTTAAAACTCGGTTACTTGCTACCTTGGAATCCCTAAACCTCCTCCTTTCGTTTTTGGCCTCCTACTTTCTCCTAGCTTTCTCCCTCTCTTTCGCTGCCCTCTTTTTGTCCTCTTTTCCTCCTTTTTGCAGCTCTCTTTCGCTGCCCTCTTTTTGTGGGGAAATTCCTACTGGTGGCGCCAAAAATCACCGTTGTTGTAGAGTTCTAGCTTGCTGGTTAAATCCACCGGATACTTAGCCTAGAATATTGGATGGTCTGTCAGGTCACCAAGGGGAGCCACTGAAGGTACGCTATTTTGGTTGGACTCATACCTTGCTTTTTTTTAGCCTTAATAATCAAGATCACTAAAACTCATAAAATCAACCAAGATAATTTGCACAACATTCTCACCAACACTATTCTAAGACTTGTATCTTCAGCATCCCCAAGCACTACACGTTTTGACTCCATTTGGCACTTGTCACTTTGAACTTTCATATATTAATTAATCTGGGCCATTTGTCCGTTGGGAATCTGTTTAAGTTATTATCTATATGTGGATGCCATTTTATTGTACAAGTCTTCATTATATTGTTTATCTACAATTTTGTATCTGCAATGTGGATTGCTCTTATCTTGTGTTCATCTCATTCATTACAAAAAACTGTGATCTCATTAAAAAACTCCTAAACAACACCCATCCGCATCCGTAGGCATAAAAACACTTAAAAAACATAGAGCCATAGACAACCCTTTGTAGGGACTACCCCCCTTGGCTTCGTTAGGAGTTTGCCTAAATGGAGGAGCTAGGATTCAGGTGACAGTACTTGGCTCATTGCTTGCCCCCAAGGCCACACCTCTCCCACTTGTAGTGAGGAGTCAGCTTTTGAAAGATTTCTGCTGCTGGTGTGCATCTCAGCGGACAATAAGCCAAAAATGGCCACTTTCCTTGCTTGGATGCTCGAACCAACTATGCCAATGAGTTTGTAGACCCCACATCTACTATTTGTGATCACAAGAATCGCCCAAATCGATCAAATATGCTCTCTGTGGCTCAATCCATGCCAAACCAATAAAGATATGACCCTGGTAACTGATAATAAATAAAAATCTGACCGACCAGGTCGCATCATGGGTAACTGAAGTATGGAATCATGTAAAGGATTGATGTGGATGCTAAAAACATAGAATCACACGTCTGGATCCAAAATTCCTCGGTCCCCATTTTTGTCCTGGTCAAACTAGTTTGACCTAGTTTGGCCATGTCAAACTGGTCAAATAATGCCAGAATTGAAGTTGTGAAGACTTGCAAGCACAAAGGGATGCAAAGATGCTCCCTTATTTATGTTAGTAGACTAACTAAAACACTAAGCAACAAGCTATAATGATTTATCATAAGGCACAAAAGAAACTAGGCCTAAGTTAGAGCAGATTTGTTACCTTTTCAAGAAGCCTCCAATGTATGCACACTTATAGTTTTGGTCATCTTGCTAGCCATGGGTGAGGTGATCAAATAAGGCTTAAGGTAAAGGGAGGACTTGTACTTTGGTGTTGAGATGCTTTGGACAAGTAGGGAAAAATAGGGGCCACAGTGACATAAGTATGCTGGAGAACAATAGGGAATGGGAATGTCTCACAAATGGGATAGAGTACTTAGACTCTGACAAGGTGCTCTACAGGTCACATCCAAGCTTGCCTCAACCTCCATGAGGATCTTTTCTAGATTCCTTGTAATGAGTTCACAAGTGACTGTAATGCGGTGAGGTTCTAGGGGGCACTTAGAATTAGCTGTCTCTTGCTCCATATCATGTCCCATCCTTTAGGCTCCATGAAGTATAATCATTACATTTATTTCATTTACATGTGGCTAAGCAGTCATTTGGATTTGGCATTTGTTCCTCATTTGCTTGGCCCTTTTCACTTTAATTTCACACTAGCCTTTTTGGCTTGAATTTCACTTTCTTTGGATACAACATGATACACATTTGTAATCTAACGATGGAAACAACACTTGTTTCAAGGACTAATGGGATAACACCTGGTGGAAAGCACAAATCTACCTGCCACTATAACATCAAGGGTAACTGACAGGAAATAGATCCACGGTTGAAGCTACACTCCCACACACTCTAGAGCCGAGACACAAATAACACGGGGTCCAACATATATAGGGTTCAAAGGGGGAGGACCTCTAGATCACATATTTCAGTCCAAGTGAGGGTAGGACCCAATATGGCGATGGAAACAGTGAAGGGTGATACAAAGGCTAGCAATCAGACAAAAAACCAAGTCTATACTAAATGTGGGGAAGGAACCAATTTGCATAGAAAGGAACCTTGCAATCAAAGCATCATGGCTACTCTAACAACCAACCTATGATAATAAGACAAGAAGCACAGGATCATCCAGCTAGTCACCTAATGCCAAGTCAGGCTACTAATATAAATTAAGAAGACAAAACATAACATCAATGTGCAATACCATATACCTATTCTACCATATACATGCTCTGCTACATGAATCCGAATGATGTCTCTGACATTGATGGGAAAAAGAAAGGCCAATACTGGTCTATGCTCATATTTATGTGAACCATGACCTAGCAAACCTCATCTCCATGTGGTCATGTGGGAAAAAATGTGACATGAGAATCTGGAGTTTGCACTAAGTGATCTCTAAATCTGGGGTACATTGCTGGTAATAAGTGTCTCATAGATATGCTCATGCCCATGTAAGGACTGGCTCTACGGTCTAGTACTGGATCTACATCATGGAGGCTCCGGCTAACATGAATGCGATGACATCTAGCTCCAGCTAGGACAAGTGCTCTAAGGGAGAGAGTGTTAGAATTTTAATGATTATACAAGATCTTTAAACATTTAACATCATTTCATCACAACCATAGCATTAGGATCTTTGAAAGAAAGAAAAGCACAACAAGACAAAAGAACACTGGGGAGGCGCAGTTTTCTTGGTTAAACGTACTTCTTAAGGTTTCCTCGTTCCATGGCAGTGATCGTTTGGAGGTTAGCAGAGACGGCTTGTTGACAGGCGGTTTTTTCCCTAGTTGTGTGTGTTTTCTTGTGGATTGGGAAGTGCTAGCTGCCTTGGTTTTAGGTTTTTCTAGCGGTTTGGCGTTTTTTGTGGGGTTTTGGTTGCCTCGGGGTTCTTTATGGAGGATCAGGAGGCTGTTGATTACTCCAGTGACAGGCTGGAGAGCAATGATATCTGGGAAGTGACAGGTGGCGGTTCTTTGGAGCACTTGGTGGAAATCCCGACGTTGGGTTTGGCTGATCAGGGTCCGGTCGATAAACTGCTAGGGTTGGCAGACTTTTCTTCTCCGTCAGTTTTTCCTGTCTCTTCGCCGGTTGCTCAAGTTCCGGCTGTGGCGTCCTATTTTTAGTGGAATGAGGGGTTGTTGGGGTCTTCCAGCTGGTCGGATGAGGGGGTGTCTTTGCCTCCAAATTTAGGGCCACTTTCGTCTCCATTGCAGCAAGGGTTTGTGTTTGATGAAGGATGTGCACAGGCGTTTGTAGGTGGGGAATGTGGCCAGTATTTGCAGGGACAGGGCTCGAGCGGTGATACAACGGCGGAGGATTGGAGGGTTCCTTTGATAGCTGCGGAGCATCGAGGGTGTGGCTCTCCCTGTTGGGTTCCATTGAATAAATGTCAAGGGGATGCGGGTATTCCGGCTGTGAAATAGGTTGGGGCTCATGGTTCTTCAAGGGGGCGTCGTAAGAACTGGATAAAGAAGAAGCTGGTTAGGAACTATGCTGTTGGCGAGGATTTAGCCTAGGACAATGTCTTGAAGATGGCTAAATGTACTCTGGTTGGTCGGGTTTTAGGGCGAAATTTTTCTAAGAAGACCATTCATGAATGGGCTGCAGTTTCATGGGGTACCCATTTTGGTTATGTCCCGGAGATTGAGATTTTGAACAGAGGATGGTTTGCTATAAATTTGCAGAAGGAGGAGGATTTTGCATGGCTGCAAACCAAATGTTGGCATATTGATCATTCTCTTGTACTTATGAAGCCATGGAACCCCCTTTTTGATGCCAGCAAGGAGAGGGTGGACATAATCCCTATTTGGGTGAAACTACCAGCACTTCCCCTTCATTTCTGGGATTTATATCATTTCAGAAGGATTGGTGATATCCTTGGTACTTTTCTGGAAGCGGACCTATCTTATCTTGAAACAAAGGAGAAAAAGGTGGCTCGAATCCTTGTGAATTTGAACATAAGGGAGGGGTTGGCAGAGTCTATTATCTTGGAGTGGGGGTCGGATCCCATTACACAGATCTTGGATTACGAGAATGTTCCATTTAGGTGTCGACGATGCCATGTTTATGGGCATCCGGCGGCATCTTGTAAATTGCAGGTGAGATCTCATATGGGTAATTGCAGGAATGGTGCTCGGGTTGCTTTTGACAAACCCTCTGAGATGCCTCATGAGGTTTTTGGTCCTTCTCAGTCCTCTGCGGAAGATTTGGACAGTGATATGCCTGTTGAAGATCTGATTGTACCTGTTTCCGGGGTGGTTGAAGAGATTTTGGAACAGCCTGTGCAGTCCTTCATTCCGGTTGAAGAAAAGGCTGTTGGGGATCCCTCTGGTCCGGGTAACCCTAATCTTCCTTTGTTATCAAATGTTAATCTGTTTTTGAACAATGTTTCTTTTCATGGTTTTGATTGGATTGATGGGTTGAGGAAACTATCACTTTCGGGACAGTCTGACCTTCATATGCCCCCTGTCTCTGAAGAGGTCTTTAAGGGTTTGGGCTCATATTTTGTTGCTCCCTGTTCTAATTTTGACCCTGTCCAGCCTTTAATTGTCAATTCAGATTCTGATCTTGTCAAACTCGTTACTTTGGAAGCTCCCCCTCCTACTGTTGTGTTCCCTGCATCTGCTAATTGTTCTGAGGAGTCCTGTCATTCCCCTCAAGATTCGTTGGAGTCAGGT
>LPNX010991809.1:556798-581193 GCA_001517045.1 Pseudotsuga menziesii
AAAACAATTAGACCAGATATTTCTTATGTTGTTGGCATACTTTCAAGGTTCATGCATAAACCTTGTGAAGGACACTGGTCAGCTGCAAAAAGAGTTCTAAGATACTTGAAGGGGACTCAAGACGTTGGACTCAAGTACTCTAAAGTGGATGACTTCAAACTTATTGGGTACTCAGATTCAGATTTTGATAGCGATAAGGAGATAGGAGTATCAACTTCTGGATACACTATGAGTCTTGGATCAGCAGCTGTCTCATGGAGATCACGCAAACAGTCAGTTCCAGCAGATTCAACAACAGAAGCAGAATATGTGGCTGCAGCTGAAGCAATGAAAGAAATAGTATGGCTCAGGAAAATACTTGAAGATTTGCAAGAAAAACAAGAGAACTCCACTCCATTGTTGGTCGACAATACTTCTGCAATCAAGCTGGCTAAGAATCCTAGATTCCATGATCGAACCAAACACATCAACACAAAGTATCATTTGATTCGACATCATGTAGAGGCCAAGACAGTCCATCTTTGACATTGTTCCACAAATGATCAAATTGCAGACATCTTCACCAAAGCGCTTGGACGAGAAAAGTTTGAAAGATTCAGAAACATGCTCGGACTTATGAACACCCCTTCGGATTAAGAGGGGGATTGTTAGAATATAATCCGTTGAGATTATATATTGTGTAAATAAGTAAAGAAATCTGAATAATTATGTAGGAAGCCGAAAAGGCTGGGCGGAAGGTGAAACACAACCGTCATATGCATTGTATTAATATAAGCATTAGCAAAGGAATAATAAAGAATCGGGAGTTATACCTAACATGAATAAGTTGAGATATGGCCACACTGGGTCGATTCTGGTTTACCAAAAATTATGTTCCACAGTGAAGCATCAACGCGCTACTGGAAAATAGTGAGAAGTTCCCACAATAGCAGACAAGCCCCTTTTTTCCTCTACCATGAGTTCTTCACGTAGATATACAATCACATAAAGCATGAAGGAAAAGAGCATACACAACATACAAGGTAACCTTCTTTCACCATGAAGTCGCCCCAACTTTCAGCAGTAAACACAGGACCATGATTTACCTCAACTATGAACTTGCCCTCCTTGACTATGCAGACCCACTCTGATAATCACAGGCTTCTCCCCTTTTCTTTAGTTCTAGGCATCAATATTCTCCATATGAAGCATATAACAAGCAAGTATGTAAACAACTCAGATTATTGCCTCTAAATTCATAAGATACTGTAGCAATGTTATATATAGTCAGATCTGAATGTAGCATGAGATGGGAAGTATGTAGCATAAGTGAAGCGCCCCTCTTCAATGGATATCTTCAATGAATATGTCTTCTCACACTCGGTCATCGAAGGGATGAATGTGCCCTTACTAGTAGGAAATCTCGATCAACAATAATCTATAATGAAGAGGATTTGCCCAACTATGAATTACTTTGATTTGCTGCCCTAAATTGAATACGCAGTTGTAGATGTGTCTGGATCCCTACAAATATTGATGCATGTACAGTCGTATTGAAGCACGGTGATAGATTTGAATGATCTATCCTCTTGAATTGGCTAGGGTGGATAGATTTCGCCACCGAACCCAATTGTTGGCTAAGGAATTCACCCTCAACCCTAAATAGCTGTTAGAGCTCTCCAAACCTGTCTCCAAAAAGATGAATAATAACAATGATACCCTTTTGTTTCAACTAACCTTCTTATATAGCTTTTAGGGTTTGCATGCATGTCGCTTTTAGGGTTTGCATGCATGTCACTTTTAGGAACATTATAGTCATCATCCCTGGACATCATCACTGGCTCTTGTCACTTCTCATTGGACATCATCGTTGGAAATCATCTCTGGATATCATCACTGGATCTCATCACTGCTGCTGCAACTTGGTACTCGGGCCATTGACTTGTGACATCTCTCGAATCTAGACGTCATTAGAAGTTCTACATAGCCAACCCTTTTTCATGCTGGATGTAATCCTCATATCGGTGCAACACCAGCCTTGTTTCATGCTGGGTGCTACCCTCTCGGTAATACTACTGACCACATTGAGATCTACCCTCGGTGATATGACCAGTCATACTGGGATCCACCCTCGACAATACAATCAACCACACTTGGATCTACACTTGGAGATACGATCAACTATGTTGGGCTCTACCCTTGGTGATATGACCAGTTAATATGCACCAACTCAATCCAGTCCATCGCTGAGCCTACATGTAACACATGCACCACCTCAACCCAATCCATCGGGGAGCCTACATGTAACTCTGGGATCTACCCTTGGAGACATGACCAACCATGTTGGGATCTACCCTTGGTGATATGTCTAGTCAACATGCACCAGCTCAATCCAGTCCATCGGAGAGCCTACATGTAAGACATGCACTAGCTCAACCTAGTCCATCGGGGAGCCTACATGTAAAACTAGGATCTACCCTTGGTGATACGACCAACCATGTTGGGATCTACCCTTGGAGATACAACTAGTCATACCATACAGTGACCGGTCCTTTTTCATACTGGGTGTACCCATGCAATGACTAGTCCTTTTTCATACTGGTTGCACCTCCATACAGTGACCAACCCTTTTTCATGCTGGGTGTATCCATTCAATGACCAGTCCTTTTTCATACTGGGTGCACGTGTGCAGTGATCAATCCTTTTTCATACTGGGTTCACACCTCTGTAGTGCCAGTCCTTTTTCATACTGAATGCAAGTCTCATATGTCTTCCATAGAGCCAAC
The DNA here is from genome assembly GCA_001517045.1 of Pseudotsuga menziesii. NCBI lineage: Eukaryota > Viridiplantae > Streptophyta > Pinopsida > Pinales > Pinaceae > Pseudotsuga > Pseudotsuga menziesii. The sequence goes on from LPNX010991809.1 coordinate 559,564, forward strand.
CCTTTTTCATGTTGGATGTGAGAACCACAGGGACTCATCACTCCCTCTTGTGATTGACATCGATCTGAACAACTCCAAGCTTGTCTCTGAAGTAGTCAAACTTCACTCTCCCCATAGGCTTGGTCAATGCATTGACTATCTGCTTGTGTGTCGCATTATACTGGAGCTTCATTGCTCCTTGTTGGGCCTTGGAATTGTCCATTTTTCCATCACTTATTGACATATATTTCATCCATTTTCTTCCCATTATCGCCCATTTATCATTCCAGTTTCTATCCATTTGTTGTAACGGTGCGTAAAACAACATACTACTTCTATTGATGTTTTAAGTGGTCAATAATGATTATTTTCCTTTATCTTTGATGAATTGAAGACTATTATGCATAATTTTACTAATGATTGTTTGTGGAGAGATTTGTCACGTATGAGATGCTCATAGCTAACTGTTACAACCTTAACTGAAAATGCATGCCACATAAGAACACCTTGATTTGTGTCTCGATTTGTGGGCATATGGAAACGAATATTGAAAATTCGAGACATAGGTTTTGTGCGTAACAGCCTCATTTACTTGACTCGCGAGGAAATTGCCAAACAAAGCCATGGTTTGCGATATACAGGTGGTTCTTCGAGAGGGTATTTTCCAGATTTACTGTTGCGGTCGGTTCCAAAGTTGTCAGCAGTTACGATCGTGTTTTAGCTGTTACACATCACAAGTTGGGGGTTTAGTTCTTCATTTTCATGAGATAATTTTATGTATAAATATGTAATCAATCTCATTGAGAGGGGAGAAGAGAAATCAATGTTATGATGTAGGATTTGATCCAAATCTATTGTAATCATTCCATTATGATAATACATGCTGGCAGTTTCTTAATTCTGGAGTTGTAGACTTTCATTGTGGAGATCCAGCTCTGCTCAGTGGAGGAAGGGCCCTCTTCCCTAAGCAGATGTTTGTAGTGTTGATTGTAGGTGTTTTATTTTGTAGATTTGTTTATTTGTTAATTCATGCTTTCATGCATTAGATTGATCATAGTTGTTTTTATTATTGAGTTCATGTTTTCATTAAATTTATCATAGTTGTTTTCCTGTTAATTCATCTTGATAGATTGTTGGCCAACTTAGCATTGTTTCCAGGTTTATGTATTTAGATCTTGTTTTATAAGAATTGATTTTGTTGAAGCGTGATTAGATTTACAGTTTGGATTTATGAATAACTTTTAGGTTTGATTTCTTTTCAAGAAGTTGTGACCTAGTTTACAAACAGTTACGATTGCATACCAATAGATAACAGTGTCAGGTAGAAATTGTGCTTGCATAGATCTTGCACGATAACTTTGAAATAAAAGACTTCCTCGGGTTGATAATTTACGTTTAACACTCTGCATGTTAAGTTTTAATTAACTGGCATATAGTGGGCCCAACATTTTGGCGCCATTGCCGGGGAAGTTATCAATGGTGCAAAAGTACATCTGACATTGTTTTGTAGATGCATTGTTAAAGTAGGGCATGTAGGTTGCATGATTACATTTCAGTTTATTGAATTTATTTTGAGTGTGAATTTTCTGTCTTTACATTCAGTTTTAATTCATTTTCAATCTTTGGAGCATAAATTTTATCATTCCCCTTAGTGGTGTTGTAAGCACCACCCATTTTACTAACAAGTTGATAGGAACATTCGAAGGAGGAGCCTCAGAATAGCACATGAAGAATCTATGAAGAGATGCAAGGTAAGAAAGATGGAGAAGTTGTTACCTTCGAATTTCCCATTAGAGATTCAGGAAGAGTGGCGCCAACGAAAAGCATCCCCCCACATGTTCTACCAAATTTTCACGGTTTGGAAAATGAAGACCCTGATGTATTTTTATTTCAATTCGAAATATTTTGTAGAGGATATGGTTATTGTTCTAATGATCAAAAGTTGAATGTGTTTCCCCTTACTTTCAAAGGAACAACCCTCCGATGGTTCATGAGCCTCGGTGGGAATTGTATACAAACTTGGGAAGATATGAAACATGTATTCTTTAAAAGGTACCAAGATTATTGTAGGGTCAATGAAGACATCTTCGAAATGACACAAGGAGAAGAAGAGAGTCTTGAGGAATACATAGAACGCTTTCAATATAACCTCCAAAGATCCAAACAAAGAAAACTAGGGAAGGAGACCTTAAAAACACTTCTACTCAAGGGAATCCAAGCTGAATATTTAGAAATACTAAATCTGATGGGAACAAGTAATGTATTTCAGTTAGCATATGATGATATTTGTGAGTTATGTAGAATGTATTCAAGAGGAAACTTCAAGACCGGTAAGAATTCTAAGGAACTTTTATCTTTATTTTTGAAATTTGTTGCAAAAGCAAGAGTTTTACGAGCTTAAATCAGTAATGTATTTAAAAATTCTAATGCTGATATCAATGATTCATTAAATTCAGAATTGGTTGTTTTGCAGGTTAAGGAAAAGCATGGGGAATTTGAAAAAATAGTTTGCCAACGGTGTCAGAAGAAACATCTTGCAATGGATTGTCCTTTGGATAGTCCCACAATTTTTGGCATATGTGACTTGAATCATTCTACAAATCATTGTCCCTCCATACCAAGGATGAAAGAAACATATCAAAGAGATCTAGGAGTTGCATCCAACTCATTGCAACAGTCATGGCAACCGTGGCCTACATGTATGGTTCAAAATTCTATCCCTCCATTTCCTTACACTCATACTCAATCATTGAATACTCTTCCACCATGGCAGCTGTTGCAGCCTCAATTTAACTCTTACCTACCTTATCCACAAGGTTGGAATGGCCTATCTTATGATCACATGGCCTCTCTCCCTCATGCTGCAAGACAACTTGGTCTTTCAATATCAATCTCACAAATCAATCCTCTACATCAGCCACATCTATTTTCTCATCAAATTCCTTGGTATCCAACACAATTTCCTGTCCAATCCACCCTCCACCCTAACCATAATAAAGCAGTACAGTATGCTTACAGTGTTGAACTGCAAAATGTTCCTACATTTTCCTCATGTTCTACCTCATCTAAACCGCTGCAAAAAGACTGTGCGTTGTTGTAACAAATCCATACGAAGCCTGAACATGTTTTAAATCCAAGATTTGAAGATGGAGTTTCTTCTAGTCCTCATAAGCAAGCAGACAAGATCAATATGCCACATATAACATTTGATGATGAACGAACATTGGAACCAAAAATTGAAGCATCCTTTATATCAATAGATCTGAATCTCTTATGCATTGAGGAAGATCAGTTTACTAAGGATCTTCATGGTGTAACATCCATGAGCAATCAAGGGAACAAAGACTACATTGAAGCTTGGTTTCAATTTTTCATCGGTCTGCAGCATCATTCCATACTTCGCCAATTCTTGGCACCATCATTTCAAGGGAAGTTGATCTGTCATATCCTAGTATTCATAAAGTTATATTTTTTTGTTGGGAGTATGAGCATACTTGAGTCACTTCTTCGAAAATGGCTCCATTGAAAATATGCATACATTTGAACAATTTTTATATTTTCAAGTAAAATAGGGTAGGATAGAGTAATAGAATAAAACCATGCTTTTGTTTTTAGTTTTTATTTTCGAATAAGTATACTTTTTTTTTGCGCCTTGTTGTGATCTGGAAGATCATAAAGTGGAAAGATAAGGAATGGGTATGAGATGTTTTCAAGAATGTTTTGGAATTGTTGACTATTTGAACAAAATGCTTAAATCATTTTTGTCTTCAATGTTCAAAATTTAATTTGTCTCTATTTGTTAAAATTTTTTTTTTTTTCCTGAAAACAAAATTACAGTAATTAGGGAAGGTGAATGAAGGATCCACAGGAAAAATGAGCCAATGATTATGGAACCCTTCAAGCTTGAACTTTGGCATGAATTTGTTAGCTGCAACACTCAGTTGTGACTGTCAGCTATGACAGTGAGCTGCAACACCCAGCTGTGACAGTGAGATGCAACACCAGCTATGACAGTGAGCTGCAACACACAACTATGACAATGAGCTTCAACACCCAGCTATGACAGTGAGCTGCAGCACCCAGCTGTGACTGTACTGCAGGTGAGAATTTATAAGTTTGAGACACGTGTGTATTGCACATCATGGCATGTATTTGGTTTTCGTTTATATATAACACATCCATAAAAATACACATGATTTATTTCAACATTATGTCATTTTTTAAGAGTTGCAGCTGCGGCTGCAACAGATTGTGTAAGTCAATCTAGGTGCTCAATGCTTGAAATTTTTGGTATGGGTGTGTGTTATATTTAAATTTACATCATTTAAAATATTCACACCTATTCTGGTCACTTTTTGGGGTTCAAATTTCATTTATTAAATTTTTGGTGACATTTTGGCTTGAAAATTTTACTGAAACACAGTCGGGGCAGTCCGTTTTTGGGAGACCAAATGGACTTATTTTTAAAACCTATTTACATCCCAAGTAGCCCTTTGAATCTAGTTTCCAAAACAATTCGAATTTTTAAGATTGGGTATGAAACGAAAAACTTATGGCCAAAATACTAACGGGGTGTCAAGCAGGCAGCTTAGGAACAGAGTTGGGATAGTCAATTTTTGGATGCTTTTTGGACATATCTTGCAAACCTGTTTCATTGGTATATTCCCTTATGAATTTAGTTTACAACTCAATTTGAATCACTCCATTCCGATGTCGTATGCAAATTTTATGACCAAAATACCGATTGCCTATTACAAATCATCATTCCTAAAACTCGGTTTCCTAGACTGTTCATTGGATTATTTGACCCATCAATTCTTATTGGATTCAAAACATGTTTCTAATGGAGATACCTACATGAATCTACTTTTATCTCCAATTGGAATCACATCAATCTATTATCAAACGAAAAAATTAAGCTTAAAACCGTGACTGTTGGTCTAGTCTAGAATTTGAAAAAAAAAACACCTTGTCATGTAGGCTGTTACTAAGTGATTTGGAACATCATTACATATAATTTTAAAAACTTGTTTTTAATAGAGATACCTACATGAATCTACTTTCATCTCCAATTGGAATCACATCAATCCGTTATCAAACGAAAAAGTTAAGCCTACAACCGTGACTGTTGGTCTAGTCCAGAATTCGAAAAAACACCTTGTCATGCAGGTTGTTACTGAGTGATTTAGAACATCATTACATCGAATTTTAAAAACCTATTTCTAATGGAAATAGACTTATGAATTTACTTTCATTTGACTTTGGTTTCACTCAAATTGGACAAGGAACGAAGAAACTATAATCAAAATACCGTTGGTGAGTCTAGATGGACATTGCTCTCCCGTAGGTATAAAATGGATTTTGCTTTGTTCATTTTTCTTTGGATTTGTTTTATAAGTAATTGCTTTTTGTTTTTTTTTCGTAAGTGTTGGGTGAAGAGAGATCAATCACCTCTCTTCTTCCATCATCTCATGTTCTATTGCAGGAAAGTGCTAGGTTTTTGCAGGTCCTTGGAAGAAAAAGGTCAATACATGCACGAGTGACTCTTGAAGACTTTTTCTCAATTTGCAAATGGATTGAGCACATAAAAAATGGAGATATTGATGTGAAAACCATACAGAGGCCAATGTTTCCGAAGTCAAGTCTCATTGCTACATGCCAAGAATCCTTTTTAAACACCTATCATACCAATTGTTGCTGAAAGAAACCCCTCAAGAAGCCAATTGTGCTATGGTAGATTCATTCACCCTCCTCATTTTAAAACCCTAAAAATCCATTCATGTCAAAGTCCCATTTTTCACTTCTTATGTAGTCACCTTAACCGTTTTATTTTCCATCACTACTACATCACGACTTCACATATACTTTCCACTTATGAGTTTCATGTTGGTTCTATTTTTCACTATGATTCTTCACAATCATTTTATTTTGTACTCGTATTGGATGATGTGGTTTTCATTAAGGTCCAACTTCCAATGGTCTTGCCCCATCGACTCCAACACATCATTTGGGATCGAGATTAGAGTTTTATAGTGCCCTGGTATCTGCATGAATCAATGACGGATTTCCTTGTTAATCATGGGGATTCATCAATGCCTTTTAATTGACAAATCTTGCAGGTGACTCGACTCCAGCACATCCATTCGTACCTGTCAAGATACACTAAGGTACTTTAGAGCTCATTGTCATCAAAGGTGAGTTGATTCACATTGGTTAACGACATACATTAATGGCCGGTAATCCAATGATTTCTTTCCATGCTCGACTTCAACACATTCATTTGCATGGTAAGAATTGCACCTCGGTTTGTAGCAGTTGAAGATTATGTGATCTAATGGTTTCAACAGTGACTAGCAGTATCATTTGTTTCACTAGTTTTGCAATTACTTTCCATTTTCATTCCAGCAGTTGATTTTCAGAATAAGGAAGGAGCTTTCTGCTTTTGTGGCGGAATTCCTCCTCATTAATTATCTTAGCAGTTATTCTTACATGCAACCAGCACAACATCATGGATCAAATTCAGCCTCATCTAGTTTCAGCTCTCATATACATCCGTCTCAGCATCAGATCGGCCTACATAACTCCAACATATACCAGTCCATTCATGTCAACCAAGGCTTCCATGGAGGTAAAACTTGAGGTAAAATAGCATGAGTTTTTGATTTATTAAAGATTTAGGGAAATGTCATGAAGAACCACTAAGCATTAGCCATTTCTATTTTCTATATAGCATTTTATGTCCATCCATTCCCATCATTTCCCACTAAATTCTAGCACTTCATCATTCATGCACATCCACTTCAAAGTCTTACCCAACATCTCACCAACCCAACTGACCAAGCATGAAAATAATCAAAGGATACCTTATTGTTGTCACACAAGAACCATCCATAGGAAGTCTTGCTGCTGCCACACAAGAACCAACAGTAAGAAAAGAAGTCTTGTTGCTGCCATACAAGAACCAGCAGTAAGAAAAGAAGTCTTGTTGCTGCCACACAAGAACCAGCAGTAAGAAAAGAATCCTTGCTATTGCCACATAAAAACCACCACTGAGAAGAAATAAAGCAGTTGCTTGAAGGTTGTTTTTTCCATATTTGAGAATTTTTTATGCATGTGGGAACCACAAATCTTCTATGGATGCAATTTGAGGAAATGATGCATGAGGGCATGCTTTGCATTCATTTTGGGGGAGAAATGAAAGGCTACTACACTTAGTGGTATGGAGAAATGAATCCTACATTACATTTTTAGTCATCATTTCTAGCTTATGAATATGTTGCCATAAAAGAAAGGTATGAGTTCTTTGGCTTATTTTTATCATCCACTAATGCAGACAATGGTTTTAGCCATCATGAGCATTCTAGTTTTTGCAGCTCCAACTCTATTAGGTTTTCCTTTACATATTCATAATTTGATGTAAGAGTTGGCCCATGGTTATTGGCATCAAAATTACAACAAGCTCGTGAAAATATGAATAAAGGCATTCAATTTTGAAATGGATTATTCAAAAATGTGATCAATGGAATTTGTTGTGCTTAACTATCAGCCTCAACATTTTATTTTCTTCAGGTCCAGATCGGTTTAATATATCATTCCAAGGGTAATAGTGGTTTGTAGTACGACTTGTTGTGAGTAGATTTAAAGGAGATCACTGAATGTAAATCTGTTGGAGAAAATATTTTCAAAGCATAGCACAATAGAGAGCCGAGTGTTATTCACAATTGTTTATTCAAACAGAGCACAATGGAAATCATGTAGAAGCCTTTTCAAGGTCTGATGTGAAGTTTATCTTAGCAGCATTAAGGTAATGTTTACTTCCAATATTGGTCTATTGTCAAGAAAAGATGCATGTGGACATGCTCTATCTTTAGTTTGGGGGAGACAATGGTTGTTTTCATTCCTTGTCAAGTTCATAGCCAATAATTTTTTTTGATAATTATTGTGGATGCTCAAAACAACTTTTGCCATCAAGTTCACATTTTGTTTCTCATTTGTTCACATTTTTTATATAAAAGTGTAGAATTTCATTGAAGGATATCTTGAAAATGGTAAATTGGTTTTTTATGAAATTTTGAAGGAAGAAGCATTACACCAGGAAGAACAACTTTGGTAAGTTTCAGCTCAATCCAATGCACGGTTTTTGAGAAAACGACCATCATCACCTACAGCCAATTCGCATTTTTCTCGAAATCCGTGATGTGGGTTTGTCTAATTTTTGGTGTGGAGATGCATTAGAATGGTAATTACTTGCTTGCAAAATTTCAACCCAACCCAGTTTGTATTTTGTGAAATATTGGTTTAGGAAGTTTAGCTGCAACACATTTTGATTCATGTTCATCTACAAAAGTGCAGAAATTGAAATGGGCATATCTTGCAATTGCTAAGTTGGATTCTCATGATTTTTGGACAGGACGTGCATAATACCAAGATAAAAAAGCCTAGCAATTTTCATCCCAATCCAATGTACGGTTTTCGAGAAAATGACCATAATCACTTACAGCCAATTTGCATTTTTCTCAAAATCCGTGATGTGGGTTTCTCCGATTTTTGGTGTGTAGGTGCATTGGACTAGTATAAACTTGCATGAAAATTTTTAATTGAACCCAGTTCGTCGTTTGGGAGAAAATGATTTCGGAAGTTTTCTGTTCAAAAGGCTGCAACACCGTAAAATATTTCTCTTTTCCCGTTTCGTGCACCTGCAATAGCGTAAAATATTTCATTTTTCCCGTTCCGTGCGGCTGCAACACCGTAAAATATTTTTTTTTTCCCATTCCGTGCAGCTGCAACACCGTAAAATATTTCATTTTTCCCGTTCTGTGTGGCTGCAACACCGTAAAATATTTCCCTTTTCCCGTTCTGTGCAGCTGCAACATCGTAAAATTTTTGCCTCTTTTCTCGTTTTAGGCATTTGTGACTCCGCCAAAATTTTCGCTAAATTTAGCGCTCTTTGGGCTGTGACTCCACCAAAATATTCGCCAAGTGCTTTGCTAAATTTAACGATCTTTGGGTTGCGACTCCGCCAAATTCACCGCTAAATTTAGTGTTATTTGGGCTGTGACTCCGCCAAAATCTTCACTAAAACCTTTGCCAAATTCTCCGCTAAAAAATAAGTTGTGACTCCGCCAAATTTCTACTAAATCGTCTGCTAAGGAGCTGCGACTCCGCCAAATTTTTTGCTAAATCCTCTGCTAAGCAACTGTGACTGCCAATTTCTGTTAAACTCTCCATTTCTTCTGGCTGCAATTGCGCGAATGGTAAAATGAAGGAACACGTGAATGAGTTCTTCTAGTTGGATGCTACACAGGTATTGGGTTGCATGAGGACATGCAACAATCCGTGATGTGGGTTTCTCTGATTTTTGGTGTGTAGGTGCATTGGACTAGTATAAACCTGTATGAAAAATTTCAGCCGAACCCAGTTTGTCGTTTGGGAGAAAATGACTTCGGAAGTTTTCTGTTCAAAAGGCTGCAACACTGTAAAATATTTCCCTTTTCCCGTTCCGTGCAGCTGCAACAACGTAAAATATTTCATTTTTCCCGTTCGGTGCGGCTACAACATCGTAAAAAAATAATTTTCTTTTCCCATTCTATGCAGCTGCAACACCGTAAAATATTTCATTTTTCTCGTTCCGTGTGGCTGCAACACCGTAAAATATTTCCCTTTTCCTGTTCTGTGCAGCTGCAACACCGTAAAAATTTTGCCTTTTTTCTCGTTTTAGGCATCTGCGACTTCGCCAAATTTTTCGCTAAATTTAGCGCTCTTTGGGCTGTGACTCCGCCAAAATCTTCGCCAAGTGCTTCGCTAAATTTAGCGATCTTTGGGCTGCGACTCTGCCAAATTCACCGCTAAATTTAGCGCTATTTGGGTTGCGACTCTGCGAAAATCTTCGCTAAAACCTTCGCCAAATTCTCCGCTAAAAAATAAGTTGTGACTCCGCCAAATTTCTACTAAATCCTTTGCTAAGGAGTTGCGACTCCTCCAAATTTTCTCCTAAATCCTTCGCTAAGCAGCTGTGACTCTGCCAATTTCTGTTAAACTCTCCATTTCTTCTGGCTGCAATTACGCGAATGGTAAAATGAAGGAACAAGTGAATGAGTTCTTCTAGTTGGATGCTACACAGGTATTGGGTTGCATGAGGACATACAACAAGTTCAGTTTGGGGGAGATGTTGGGCCCTGGAATTGTCCTTTTTTCCATCACTTATTGACATATATTTCATCCATTTTCTTTCCATTATCGCCCATTTATCATTCCAATTTCCATCCATTTGTTGTAACTGTGCGTAAAACAACATACTACTTCTATTGATGTTTTAAGTGGTTAATAATGATTATTTTTTTTTTATCTTTGATGAATTGAAGACTATTATGCATAATTTTACTAATGATTGTTTGTGGAGTGATTTGTCACGTATGGGACGCCCACAGCTAGCTATTATAGCCTTAACCGAAAATGCATGCCACATAAGAACACCTTGATTCGCGTCTCGATTTGCGGGCATATGGAAACGAATCTCGAAAATCCGAAACATGGGTTTTGTGCGTAACAGCTTCATTTACCTGAATCGCGAGGAAATTGCCAAACAAAGCCACGGTTTGCGATATACAGGTGGTTCTTCGAGAGGGTATTTTCCAGATTTACTGTTGCGGTCGGTTCCAAAGTTGTTAGCAGTTACAGCCGTGTTTTAGCTGTTACAGATCACAAGTTGGGGGTTCAGTTTCTCATTTCCATGAGTTAATTTTATGTATAAATATGTAATCAATCTCATTGAGAGGAGAGAAGAGAAATCAATGTTACGATGTAGGATTTGATCCAGATCTATTGTAATCATTCCATTATGATAATACATGCTGGTAGTTTCTTAATTTTGGAGTTGTAGACTTTCATTGTGGAGATCCAGCTTTGCTCAGTGGAGGAAGGGCCCTCTTCCCTGAGCAGATGCTGGTAGTGTTGATTGTAGGTGTTTTATTTTGTAGATTTGTTTATTTGTTAATTCATGCATTAGATTGATCATAGTTGTTTTTATTATTTAGTTCATGTTTTCATTAAATTTATCATAGTTGTTTTCTTGTTAATTCATCTTGATAGATCGTTGGCCAACTTAGCATTGCTTCCAGGTTTATGTATTTAGGTCTTGTTTCATAAGAATTGATTCTGTTGAAGCGTGATTAGATTTACAGTTTGGATTTATGAATAGGTTTTAGGTTTGATTTCTTTTCAAGAAGTTGTGACCTAGTTTACAAACAGTTACAATTGCATACCAATAGATAACAGTGTTAGGTAGAAATTGTGCTTGCATAGATCTTGCACGATAACTTTGAAATAAAAGACTTCATCGGATTGATAATTTAGGTTTAGCACTCTGCATGTTAAGTTTTAATTAACTGGCATATAGTGGGCCCAACACTCCTCTCTGCAGCATATCCCGAATATAAAGATATCAAATATCGATGTGCTTTGACTTGCCATGGAACATTGAGTTCTCGGACAACTTCACACAACTCTGGTTGTCACAGAACACACAAGTCGTCTCTAACTCGACATCGAGCAATTCCGCAAGTAGCTTCTGAAGCCACACTGCCTCACAACTTGCTGAACAAGCTGGAATATACTCTGCCTCGACTGTGCTCAGTTCTACTCTCGTCTGCTTCTTGCTGAACCAAGAAATCATGCTAGACCCCAAGCTCAAGCAACATTTTGAAGTCCTCTTCCTATCTGTAGCACTACCATCCCAATCTGAGGCCATATCCGAGGCCATACTGAATTGTACCCTTCAGGTACCTCAACACATGCTTTGCCACAATCATGTGAACACATCTCGACTCTGCCATGTACTGACTCGAGGTGTTCATTGCAAAGCAAATATTTGGCCTCGTGTTCTTCAAGTACATCAATGAACTAATCATCTTCCTGTAGACTGTGGCATCAATTGTCTCTGAAGTTAGATCAGACAACTTAAAGTTCGATGCTATCAATGTGGCAATAACCTTACAATCCATCATCCTGAATCTCTTTAGGATCTCTATCGCATATTTTCCTTGGCTCAGGAAAATCTCATCTGGATTCTGCCATGCCTCAAGACCTAAGAAATAGTGCATCATACCCAGGTATTTCATCTCGAACTTTGCGGCAAGCCTCTTCTTTGTTTATGCTATGAGCTCCTCATCACTTGTCAGGAACAGATCATCTACATACAATAGTAGTATCACTGGTTTCCCATCCTCAATCTTGTAGTAAAGGTTGGAATCCGCTTTACTCTTGTTAAAGCCCAAGCTCGTCAGAAACCCATCTATCTTGTCGTATCATGTCCTAGGTGTCTGTTTCAATCCGTACAAGGCCTTTTTTAATTTGCACCCATGTGTCCCTCTGTCATGTGTTTCAAATCCTATTGGATGCTCCACATACACTTCCTCTTTTAGTACGCCATTTAGGAAGGCAGTCTTTACATCCATTTGATGTACCTTCCACTTCATCACTGCATCTATTGCAAGAATAGCTCTAATCGAAGTGTATCTGGCTATAGGAGCAAAAGTCTCCGCATAATCTATGCCCTCTTTCTGGGAGAAGCCACAAGCCACGAATCTTGCCTTGTGTTTTTCGATGTTGGCATCTGCTGCATGCTTGATCTTGTAGATCCACTTGGAAGACACTATAGACTTCCCTTCAAGTCTCAGAACCACATCCCAAACATCATTCTTTATGATCGATTGGTACTCTTCGATCATAACATCCTTCCACTCTTTCTTCTCGGTTGCTTCTTCATAGCTGGAAGGATCTGCATCAATGATGGCACACAATGGTGCCACATAACTGGAGTGTGTATGACTCATCTTTCTTTCTCTGGAAGTCTTGTCTAAAGCACCATACTTCTCTGCATCTTGGATTATCTCTCGTTCCCAAGCTGGTCTTTTCTTGTGTGTGTTCATCTCTTGGGGTGGATCTACCAGTCTCTATGACTCAGTCTCGTCATGATCCTCATATTCTTTTGAAGCTCTTTCTTCCATCACGATGTCTCTGACTCTGGTAGCTTCAAGTTCCTCTTCATTTGCTTAGTCGAAGTGAATCTGCCTCGATATGTTGAAGGTTGCATCCTCATCGAAGGTAACATCTCTACTAGTCTCTATCTTCTTGAAGCCTAGGATATAGACTCTGTAAGCCTTCGATGTGTCACTGTATTCGACGAATATGCCCTTCTTTCATAAAGGGTCCAACTTCGTTCTCTTCTCTTTGGGAACATGTATATAAGCTGGACAACCAAATATTCTGAGATGGATGACTTCTGGTTTTTCTCTTGAGAACACTTCTTCTGGAGTTTTGTTCTCTAGTACACGATGTGGTGTTTTGTTCTGGACATAGACTGTTGTTTTGGCTGCTTTGACCCATAAGTGCATCGATAGATCTTGGTCATGGATCATGGCTTTCACAACTTCTATTATTGTCTGTTTCTTCTTCTCTGCAACACCATTCTGCTGTGGATTGTAGGGAGTGCTCAACTCCCTCTTAATCCCTGATTCTTTACATAAAGATTTGAAATTCTTGAAAGTAAATTCCCCATTGTTATCTAATATTAATGTCTTTATTTTCTTTTTAGTATGATTCTCTACAAGGGTTTTGAATTATTTGAATTTATTAAATACTTCATCTTTGGTTTTCACAAAGTAAATCCAAGTTTTGGCATTTGCGGGAATAATCATCTATAAAAGAAACATAATATGCGTACCCGCTTAGAGAGTTGGATGACATAGGTCCGCATAGATTTGAGTGTACAATTTCCAAGAACTCCTTTTCCTTGTTGTCATTGCTTGGAAATGGCTTCTTCATGTTCTTTCCTTGTGCACATCCTATGCATATACCTTCATGCTTTGTCTGGAGCTCTGGTAGACTTGTCACCATTTTGCTTATGATTAGTAATGCCTTGTAGTGTATATCTGCAAGCCTCTTGTGCAATAGTTCACTTGGTTCTATTGCTTCATGAACCAATGCTTGTTTTGGATGGCCCTTCAATTTGTACAAGCCTCCCTCTTGCTCTCGAATTACTACTGCATCATCAAAGGTCTTACCTTTGTTAAGATTTCATATGCTAGACTAGATATCATTAGTGTTTAATCCAAGTTCACAATAGTAGCATATGCAGAATCACTGAAAGGAACACAATCACAAGATAGACACAGTATTTATCTTGGGAAACCCTCAGGGTGAAGAAAACCCAACAAAACTTCCTCTGTATAAGATGAATAAGATAAAACTCCAAAACATGTATTCTCCTTCTTGCTGATCTCTCTCTCTTTCTCTCTCTCTCTCTCTTCTATGCGCTACGCAAGTGAGTGAGTTTGTGTTATAATGAGGAACAAAGCTCCTCTATTTATACACTTTATGTCAACTGGCTTTTATCCTAAACAAGTTGGCCCCACTAAACTGTCTGGGCCGACTTCACCTAGGAAGACTCAAAACAATATTTTATATTAGTCATTGGGGTACTATTGACCCGACTTACAATGGAGGCTTTACCTCATGACTATATGATGACCAATTACAATAGTAACATCTCGACGAAGGAATAATAACATCAGTAAAATACATTTAGAATATTCTTTGAAGTTACAATATTTCAACACTCCCTCTTAACAAGAAGGGTATTATATTGACAACATCATTATCAACTATAGGAGTAACGAGAGACAGCATCTTTAGTAGTATCGAGGTAATACATCTATACGTTGTTGACCACCTAACCAACCAGGTGGCCAACCATGTACCATGTGCATTGAAGATGAGAAAGAAGTACCTAATGAAGTTTTTTTTCAAGCGGTTACCTAGAACTTTATCATTAGGGAAGTCCTTTCATCGAGTGTTTTTCCCTTAGATAATTAAAATTCCTTTTAGGTGATTTTAATTATCTGAGTTTTTCACTCAAAAATACCTCCAAAGTGGTGAAATATGTTCTAATGATCGAGTCTACGGGGCGACTAAGGCCTAGGAATGTTCTATGTAACCATGTTAGACACTATCTAGAGTCTTGCGGAATTTCATTAGGTTTTACCTATGAATTTTTAATTTCTAGTGATTAAAAAATGTCCCTTAGCATAAAAATGTTGTAATAAAAAGAGGGTGAAATGGCATTTAATGCCCACAGATTGGGGTATGGGTCCTCAAAATCAATGGCATGAGTCCCCCCACACCCTTGGGCAAAGTTGAAGTCATTCAGACAGGTCTTGCTAAGGTTTTGGTCATGTTTGCCAAAGTTAGTCAAGGAAATCAGGAAAATTGACAATTAGCAAGTCAAATTTTGGAAAAGTGCCTAAAGTCACTTAGAAGGGGAAAATTAAGTTTCTAAGTGTTATGTTATGTTCCTAAAGTGACTTTAGAAGAAAAAAGTCCCCCCCCATGCAAATGTTTTACAAGAATGGAGATGTCGCCAAAGGGGGGGCACCCTCCCTCTTCATGAAAATTGAAATATTTAAAAATAAACCAAAGTAAGGGGTCCCACTTTGGTGGTCCCTCCCTTTGGGCCTAGAATGAGGATTAAAAACATTAGATGGGAGTTTCCTCCAATTTCTATTTGATTTTTCACCCTAGGAGGTGCCCCCAAGAGAAGTGGTTCTCCTTTTTGAGCTCCCACTCTCTCATTTTGACAAGTGGTTTGCATGTATTTGGGCTCTCTCTTCACTCATTTCCTATTTATGGAGGCTTCCCCTCTTCATTTGGGTTACAAACACACACACCCACTCTCTTGCTCATGATCTCTTTCCCTTGCTCTTGCTTGGGCTATTGTAATTTTCAACCATTTGGTTTGGTAATCAAAATCTTTGGAAGAATCTTGTGTCCATTGTTCCCATTGATGATTTGCTTCCATGCTTGAGGAGTTACACAAGTTTGGTTGGCCAAGTAAGCATACTAATTTGCTTTGGTAAGATTTATGGTATTTGAATTCCATAAATTTTGTGAATTTTCATTCTTGTAGTAAAAGAAGTTCATATATTTTCTAGTTTGAAGTTTATGTTTTCTTTGCTCATTATTTGATTCTCACCTTCTAGTAGTTGTGTAGTGAAAATTTTATAAGTTGTAGGTTATTTGGATTGAAGAGTGGGATTCCTTGGTTGGATGCCCCATTGCTTCACTTCTTGAAGAACTAAGGACCAATTTTCTCTTTCTTTAAATACAAATTGCTGCATTTTAATTTTAGTTTGTTGAGTGTTTCAAATCTAATTTTAACCTTTTTATACTCAAGTTCTTTCAAAATTATTCATTTGGCAACTTTGTGTAAATTTTGTATATATATTGCGTTGCCCGCTAATGAGCACACCGTCGGCAAAAATCTTTCGAAAGTTGTTTCCCAAGCAGGAAAGGTGTGGCCTTGGGGGCAAGCAAAGAGTCAGGTGTTGTCACTTGATCCCGACTCCTCCGTTTAGGCAATTTCCTAACGAAGCCAAGGGGGGTAGTCCTTACAAAGAGTTTCTAAGGCTTAAGTTTTTTAAAGATATTTTAAATGTATGGTGCGGATGGGTGTTTTTAGGAGTTTTTTGGAAAGAGACTTTAAAACAAAATAACCGAGTAAGCACTTGCAAGTAGAATTTAAAGATACACAACCATTTGACAATTGCACAATTAAAGTAAAGCATCCATGATATGAAAAACAGATAAAAGCAATGTTTCAGATAGATTAATAAGCAAATAAATAGGGCCAGTGCCAGATGGAGTGCTTGAGATCGTTTTGCAAGTCTTCTTGGTAAATTTTATTGTAAATTTTAAAGGTGAAGTTGATTATTAAACGGGAAGGGGATCTCCAAGATATACCTTTCGGTACTGGAGATATGTCCGGATAACAATCTAAGTGGTTTCGTACAAGGACATGTGGGCTGTCCGGAGTCTCTAAAAGCGGTGTTCAACACTACACCAACAAGGGTGTAGCCTAATTGTGCTTTCAAGGTCTCGGTACAGTGGTTCCTGCGTCCCCAGGCAAAATTTGCCCACTTTTGATTATTCGCTTATGCTGTATTTCTGTAATGTTTTAGGGTCGTGAGTTTTATTGTGACTTGGATTAGAATGTGAAAATTTAAAGAATCTACAACTGCTTCTGGGTATCCCAACAAGATAGAGCATACACAGTGCAGTAACTGTTTGTTCCGATTTTATTAATTGTGAACAAGAGCCATTGTAACAAGTTACAACCCTCCGACAGAGAGCACTCTTGATCCGCCCTATGGCGAGATTCAAGGGATTTATAAAAACAAGGAAAAAACTGCGAAAGTAAAAGAAATAAACTAAATCATAAACTCTCCGACAGAGAGCACTCTTGATCCACCTTTTGGTGAGATTCAAGAGATTTTGTGTTCTTTTTCTATTAACAATTTAATAAAAAACAGTAAAACTAATCTAAGACAAAAAAGTAAAGCCTCTCCGATAGAGAGTGCTCTTGATCCACTTTTCAGTGAGATTCAAAAGATTTTGGATTCTTTTCTTTTTTAACAATTAAATAAAATAAGAAAGCTTAAAAAACGATGAAGTAAAACTATACTAGCAAACTTTTATAAAAGCAACAATACTAACTTTTCCTATTCTACTCTAAGAAATTACTATGCAGGTATAAAGCAAAGGAAACAGACCAAAGGACGATACAGGCTTCCCCCAAATGGAGGAAGTGGGCTGTGGGAGCCTTTATCCCACTTGCTCTTTATTAATTTTTTACAATGTTTTTTATCTTTTCTTGAAAGCACAAGGTGAGAAAGGGTAATGAAAGAAGAGGGAAGTGCTTTTTGTCTTTTTTGCTCTTTGTTCGTTTCTAGCCTTTGGGCTTTCTTGATTCTCCTGAAAATAAGAGCTTTGAACACTAACTTGTTAGTAGTTAGTCGAAAATAAAATAAATGAAAAAACAAACAAAGATCTAAACTAAGCTTTAAAAGAAACTAAGTTTCTAAGATGAAAGAGAAGAAATCAAACAAAGGAAGAAGCCATGAATCGAGAGAAGAAAAAGACAAAAAAGAAGGCTGCAAAAATTCGAAAGAGGCAGCGAAAAGAGGGCTGCAGAAAGGTAGAAAGAAGGCTGCAAAAGTGTGAAAGAGGCAGCGAAAAGAGGGCTGCAAAAAAGGCAAGCAAGCAAAGAAAATAAGACTGCAAAAAAGCAAGAAAGAGGGCTGCAAAAAGAGGAAAGTAGGCAGCGAAAGAAGGAGCAGCAAGCAAGCAAAAAGAGGGCGGCAAAAGTGTAAAGAGATGGTGGCGAACAAGAAGAAGAAGGTTTGGAGAAAAATACAAAGCTTGAAATCCAAACCTTGCCTAACCAATTTTAAGATTTAAAAAAAAATTACTTCAAAGATGAATAAAAGAGGGTAGAACCGATTAGACCTTTGGATCTTTAGAACAAGCTTGGATCTCATGTAGCAAATTATTGAACTTTGTGCTTGGCTTCAAGAAAAAGAGATGCAACTGAGCTCAACCTTTTGCTTGGTAAGATGGAGTGACCTGCAAACAAAAACTCATATACTTTCCAAACAAGGGATTAAATCATTTACCATTCACAAATTGAAATCAAAAGCATCATGAAATATAACTGAATAAGACAATGCTCTTTTAGATCTTTTAGAGTAAATTAGTAAATAGATAAATTGAAACTACAAATATCTATTCTTATGTTCTTGTAAAAGCCTTCCAAAGCATAGATTAGTAACCCCAAATTGACAAAGCAAGAGCAAAATTAAAATAATATCACCTCATCCATCAAGCACATGCATCCACATAACCAAACCACAATGAGCCTCCAAAGCCTTCCTTTATTCCAATGGTTGCATGAAAGCAACAAGCACTTACACAAAGTTTCACCAGAGGTTCTCTTCAAAATTATCCACCCTGAAAAGGGAGAAGAGACCCCTTATTTATAACAAAACACAGCTCCAAGGGGACACCAACTAGCTGAAGATCAACCTAGAGTTATCTGAGTTGATGTGAACTGAAGACTGAGTTAAACAGAGGAGGTGATTGACACCTCTCTCACCAAACTCCAACAACCTCTACCAACCTGCCAACACACTCCCCAAAGGCCACATCACCCAACCTCCTCACCAAATTCCACACGTGTGAATCCTCTCCTCACGTGAATGTACGGAATCCTTGGTGTGAATAATGGATTCACATGAAGGTTTGAATCCAAAGGATGTAAGTAACAAAGATTTAAAAATGAAAGGGGAGGAATCCACCCTCACCCCATTGGCACCAACCTCAACGATAGCGTGATCTCCACAAGAGTTGACGTCAACGTCACGCGAGATAACTCCCAGCCTCCACAATCGCATGTGTGGATGGGTCCACTTCATACTAGCGTGAGCTCCACTCACCAACTTTCCACACAAGCGTGGGTCCAAAAGCTTCACGTCACCCTCTCTTTTAACTTTCACCATTTCAAAAATTTAAACCATAACCTTTCCACCATTCGTGAGCTTTCTTCACCCTCACTTCACCCTCCTTTGAAATAATTCATAGCCATGCTTTTTATTACCCAAAGTTTAAGCTATAACTTTGAAGAGGGTAGAAAATCCATGGGGGACCCATGCCATGTCACTTTCTCACCATTTTTTATTAATTTTTGACTTTTCAAAACTTTGACTTTTGTGCATTTTCTTCAAATTTAGCATTTAAATGCCATTCTGGTGCTCTATTAGTCAAATGATGCCTTTCGAGGTATTTTAGCTGCTTGAAACATAATGAAAGTGGCCCCTTGGGTAAACAGGTTGCTCCGGAATTGAAAACGAGCCCAACCACGCCAAAAATAGACTTTGAATCACACTTTTTTTACATTTTGAATTTTTCTATTTAAACCATTAAAAACTGGCTTAAAAAACGGAAAAAATACTTTTTCTCGAAATCAAACGAAACTCTAGGAGGACTTAGTACATGTCCATACGACTCAATTCAAATGCCTAGCATGTTGAAAAACACTAACACGAAAGCTCTAATAACCTCTTAAGGCCGAAACATCAAGACGACCACCCCAACTTTGGAGGTGCGAGTGAAAAACTTAGAAATTATTAGTTGTTTGTTCAACAACCAATAATAACCAAGGGAAAAAACACTCTGGGCTAGTTGGCTTGATGCTTAATTCTGGGAAGCCGAGCCTTTTATAAAAAATTAAATGTTAGGACATTTTTTAAAGTTTCCTCAAGGGGGTATAAACATGCATTTTACAAAAAAATTTGAACTCACCCCCAGAAAAAGGCTGGCGGACTCCTAAACTTTGATCATGAACAAGTGTACTTGTTCAATACTCTGGCGGCTCATCGAAAATCCTCTAAGTGCAAAATTAGTGGATAACATATTGCACTAACATACTAACTTCCCCAAAGTGATTTTGGGCACATTTTATCATTTTTTTGTTCGCTGGTTTTTAGCAGGTTAGTAACAAAACAAGGCAAAACTCTGTCAAATTTCAGCCAAGAAAGGTACAAAGGCTACTCCAAAGGAAAAGCTTCAAGGCCATCACAAGAAAGGGGTGAAAACACGATTTTTTCCACTTCTTTCCTCTTATTCTTTATGCTGAAATTTCATCCATTGTAAGAATTCCAAGAGTCTCTTGGTCTTGATTCCTTGTTTTGCATTTTAAGTTTAGTTGAATCTTCCCTTGTTTACCATGCTTGCATGCAAAAGAAGTTGGGCTTGCCCACCTTTGCATAAGCAATTGTTGATTGGTGTGGGTTTAGATTAGTTAAAGTTTCATTTTGTTTTTATTTTCTTCTTTATTTTTGCCCACACCTTGCAAGTGATTTGGCTTTGCCATCCTTGCAAAATCGTGCCGACGAGCGTTCTATTTTTGTTATTTTCATTTGCCCACACCTTGCAAGTGATTTGGCTTTGCTATTGTTGTGAAGTCGTGCTTGCTTGTATCTTTCATAAGTGTTAAATTCTTTATTTCGTTTAAAATAAACCTTGCCCCAATCTTCGCCCCGTATTCACTCCCCTTGCCAGTTGGTCCGACCCTGGGTGACAAGAAAGGGAGAAGATTTGAGTTGGCTAGAATAATAGGCATTTCAATCCATTATTGCAAGATTGAGAAAAAGATGATTAGTGTGTGGAGCTAGAGGGGTAGAGGTCATTGGGGCCCTCGTGGCACTCTGTATCCTCTTGTTGAGCACCCGACTAGTTCTTGGGACTGACTTGTGGAGCTAGGAGGGAGCCTTGTGCTATCTTGTTGAGCACCCAACAATTTCTCTCAGTTGAGGGATAAGCTAAGTCACCTGACACGGGGACACGGGACACGAAGGACACGAAAATACGAGAGTCCGACATAGACATGGTGACCCCCGGAATCAGGACACGTAGGATACGTTTTATATATATATATATATATTTTAAAATATATATTAAAATTTAAAAATATAGACATATAGATCCAAAAATATTTAGAAACTAGAAAATTTACAAATATTCAATAGAAATTAGAATAAAAACACATTAATGATTTCATTGATCAGTGATTAGTAATACTAATTACACATTTGTCATTCACAAGTCACGATTCACAACACATTTGTCATTCACAAATCACAATGAGACACAGATGCATGTTGGAACCATATTTCTCATTAAGTCATCAAAATCAAAATGTATACAATGTACATATATGTCGGAATGCCACTGGGCATTGGAAAATGCCAAATAGACTAAAGT
>LPNX010991809.1:583235-595730 GCA_001517045.1 Pseudotsuga menziesii
AGAAGAACCGGTTGTGCTTGGTGGAATAGGAGGGGAGGCCGTAGATGGTGCATTTCTCCCTTTCCTTTGACCCCTACCTCCTGCCCTAGCTGATTGAGACATTCCTTTTCTTGTGTGATGGTTGGGCTTGCAATCCTCTCCACAAATCCACCGAAATGCACTTGGAACCGCTTGGAAACAATGGATAGCCTTCAAATCTCCTTCAAAACTCCTTCACCTGCACATAAAACTCACTCTCAATCAATTGCTTTCTTTCAAATGACAAAATAAAAGACAAAAAATTGAATTTAAGCAAACAGCGTTGTCTTTTTCCGTCGGTCACGTGTCTGGTTTTCGGGACACGATTCATTTTCGTGTCCGATTCGATGGATTCGCGTGTCCGGTTTTAGGATTCGACTGAAAGTCGAATCGGGTTCGTGTTGAACACGAATCGTGTTCGATTCGTTCCCCACGGGACACGGGGGGGCTAGAGGACGAATCCGGTTTCTTAAGGGATAAGGGTTGGAGGTAGACACATTAGTTGGTTTATTTTCTCATGCAAACACATTAATTCCCCTAAGTTGAAGAAATACCTTAAAATAAATTAAAATCTATTGGACCAATTGCACAACATCACGATCTTTTGTTTTATTCACTATTGCAATCATTGTTCATTTGGTTCAGTTCTACTTCAAGCTCATCTCGTACACTTTAGTTCATTTGCTTAAAGTATTTTACATTTGATGAATGTGGTCTTTTGATTATTGTGGTGAGCGAATGATTTAGAGCAATTAGTGCATTTTAACAATTTCATTGTAATCTTTGCTTATGACTCCATAGTCCGATTCAGGAAGGCACTGGTTTAGTAACATTATATTTCTCTTGCAATTATATTTGGTTTACAAAGAAAGAAAGATTTGCCTGTCATTTGAAATTATTTCATTTTTGCATGATTGATTGCCATAAAGCTTAAATTAATCTAATAATCTTTTAACTCCTAAAACACAACCTTTGAAACATAACAAATAGGGACTACCCCCCTTGACCTTTTAGGAGTTGGGCCTAAACGGAGGAGTTAGGAATTGAGGTGACATTGGGTTCTAAACTCATAGTTGCCCTTCGGAACACACCCAGTGGTTGAAAGACTTTTCCATAGGCAAGTGTATTTTGGGTAGCAACATTTTTGGCGCCGTTGCCGGGGACAAGTCTTTTTGTTTCTTGAGTACGACTTTTGATTTCCTTTTGGATTTTTCTTTGTTTGATGAATGTTTAGATGTAATATCCCAAATATTGATATTCTACTGACGCTGTGTATAGTGCTAACCCGTACACTCAATCTTGTGCAAAAATTCAGAATAACTGTGCATGCAAACTTGCCATGCAAAAATACCCTAGAATATAGCTGAATTAGGGTTTAGGGTTTGCAAAAAGGAATTTAACACTTACCACTGATAGCTCGACTGATAATACTCTTGAGATAAGTTGCATGCATTAAAGGATGAATAGGTGAAGTATCAGTGCTCCTCTTCTGTTGTTGACACCCAACTGTACCGTAAACACCCCCCAGATTGCGGGTGACATTTTTGGAGGAGAGGTCAGATCCAACTGAAACTTTGTGGTCTTGTTTGTCTGCTGATGCTGGAGAGACAGACTGTCGCATGCAGAGGTTTGGCTGACTCTAAGTACCCTAGCGAATTGATATGTGGTTCTGCTGCTCACGCCCCCCAAGCTCTTTGTTTGCTGATGCTGGAGAGACAGACTGTCGCATGTAGAGGTTTGGCTGCCTCTAAGTACCCTAGCGAATTGATATGTGGTTTTGCTACTCACGCCCCCCAAGCTCTGTGTTTGCTGATAGCTGCTCCAAATGAGCAAACTGATGGCTGATAGTCCCAGTATGTTGTAGGACGGGTCTGCTGAGAAAGAGGAAGTTGACATGCGGAGGAAAGACTGGGTTTTGTGGTCCCAACGAATCCTTCTGTGGTTTCCTAGCTACTTCCGGTTGCAAAACGTGGGTCTGTCAATATTCCTTCGGACTGTGCTGGATCTCCGGATACTAAAGTGTATGATGAATGCTGTGGATAAATTTGGATGATCTATCCCAATAGGAGACTAGGACAGATATCTCACTGCCAAACCCTTGTTAGCTGAAGACACCGTCTCCAACCCCAACTACCGCGGATGCACGCTGTGCTGTTGCTCAAAACTCCAAAATCAATCAACAATAATAATAAATAGTCTCTTTAGTCCAATAACCCTCTTAAATAGAACCTCATGCGCTTCTTAAATAGAACCTCATGCGCTTTTAGGGTTTGCATGTATGCAATTCTAATTTGTTGTTGACTTTTAAGCCTAAAGAAATAAGACTTCTTTTATCCGACTGATGACTTTAACACTGAATGAAGGTCCGGTTTTGCTCTAAGTATCAAATGTCCTCAGTAAATTCCCTCTCATGTTTTGGGGTGCTTAATTAGAAGGGGACATTACAGTCCTCCCCGCTTGAGATTGCTTGTCCTCAAGCAACTGTAAATTGGGATGCTGCAATACCTGTTCTCCCTCCCATGTGGCATCCTCCATAGGTAATTCTCTCCATTTTACCAAATACTCTCGAATCACCCTGTTTCGGAGCTTCCTTTCTCGTACATGTAGGATCCTCTCTGGAATCAATACCAACAGTCCTTCATCATCTGAGGGAGGCAACTCAGTGGATGGAGCAATGTGTTGTCCTAATGTTTTCTTGAGATTGGACACATGAAACACATTGTGAATCTTACTTTCCTCTGGAAGTTCTAGCTCATAAGCCACTTCTCCAACCTTCCAAATTACTCTGTAAGGACCATAGAAGCAAGGCTTTAGCTTTTCCGCTCCCTTTTTCTTGAGGGAAGATTGCCTATATGGTTGTAGCCGTATGTATACTAGATCTCCTACCTCAAAACTCCTCTCAATTCTGTGTCTGTCTGCATATAGTTTCTGCTGATTCTGTGCTGCCTGCAAGTTCTCCCTTAGGACCTTAAGGATATCCTGACTGTCCTATATCCAATCTTTGGCCTTGGGTTCTCTGCTGTCTCCAAATGCTAGATCTGCGAAGCTCAATGCTTCATAGCCATACAATGCTTTAAAAGGTGTCATCTGGATAGACATATGGTAGGTGGTATTGTAGCAATATTCTCCTAAGTGTAACCATTTAATCCATGTCCTCTGTTGGCTCGCTACATAATTGTGTAGATACCCTTCAACCCACTTGTTAACAATCTCTGTCTGTCTGTTGCTTTGCGGGTGATAACTCATACTTTTAGCGAGTTCTGTCTGTACCAACTTGAATAGCTCCTTCCAGAAGGAACTGGTGAATTTACTGTCCTGATCACTGACAATGGTCTTGGGTAGCCCATGTAATTTGAAGACCTCTCTGAAAAATAACTCGACTACCTGGGCTGCTGAATAATTGGATAAGATAACAAAGAAATGGGCAAATTTGGTCAACCGATCTACCACGACATATAAGCAGTCTCGTCCCTGAACCTTGGGCAACCTTGTAATGAAATCCATGGAGATACTTTCCCACATCTGTTCCGGAATCGGTAGTGACTGAAGTAACTTTGTTGGATGAATGTGTTTGATCTTGTTCTGCTGACAGATGCTGCATTCCCGCACGTGCTGCATAACTTCTCCTTTGAGGCCCTTCTCTTGGATTTGCCTGTAAGTCTTCAAGAAACCCTGATGTCCTGATAATGGGGAGTCATGTGATTTCTGTATGATCTTCCTTTTTAAGGTTGATTCTGGGACGAGGTATATCATGCCCTTGTAATAGATGATGTCATCAATAATTCTGTACCTGTCATCCTGAATCTGTTCATCCAATAACTCGCAAGCAAATTTGTTTTTGGAGTACTCTACTAAGAGAAGAGACCTCCAATCTGTGGACATACTCATAAGAGATAATGAAGCGGGTTGTCTGGATAGTGTATCAGCTACTACATTGTTCTTACCCTTCACATACTCTATCTCGAAATCATAGGCCTGCACCTTGCTGACCTATTTCTGTCGGTGTTCATCTAACTCCTTCTGCTCCAAGAAGTACTTGAGGCTGTTATGATTTGTCTTGATTTTGAATTTGCCTCCCACCAGGTACGGTCTGAATTTAGTGAGAGCATGTAAGATGGCTAGCATCTCCTTGTCATATATGGAGTAGTGGCACTCATTGTTTTTCAGTTTCCTGCTCTCGAATGCAATCGAGTGATGGTTTTGCATCGGTACCGCTCCTAGTCCTTCCCCTGATGCATCACATTCTACTACAAATGGCTGTGAGAAGTTTTGGTAGTGCCAAAACCGGGCAAGAACTCATGATGACTTTCATTTCCTCAAAGTTTTTCTGTGCTAAATCTGTCTATGTGAAGGCCCCTTTTTTTGTGAGATCGGTGAGTGGTGCGTCGAATTGGGAGAACCCCTTAACATACCTCCAATAATATGTGCAAAGGCCTAAGAAGCCTTTCAGTTCCGTGACTGTCTTTGGTGTAGGCCAATCCCTGATAGCTCGGATTTTCTCCATATGAACTTGTACCCCTTCTGCATTGATGATGTGCCCTAGATACAACATCTCTTTCATGCCAAATTCACACTTAGACATCTTCGCGTAAAGCAAGTGCTCTTCTAGAATGCTCAATACCTCGTCTAAGTGTTTCAGATGCTCCTCCCAAGTTTTGCTGTAAATTATAATATCATTAAAGAATACTAGCAAATACTTACATAATTGATCTCTAAAAGTATGGTTCATGCACGACTGGAAGGTGGTTGGAGCATTGGTGAGTCCAAATGGCATGAACAAGAAGTTGTAGTGACCATAGTGGCAACAGAAAGATGATTTGGAAATGTCTTGATCCCTCACTCGGATCTGTCGGTACCTTGAGCGAAGATCAATCTTTGAAAAGTATTTGGCACCCCGCAGCTTGTCCATTAGTTCATCAATCATGGGAATGGGATACCTGTTTTTGATGGTCTTTTTGTTGAGTGCTCTGTAATCAATGCAAATTCGCAATGTGCCATCCTTCTTCTTAACTAAGACAACTGATGATGCAAAGGGACTAGAACTGGGTCGAATATATCCTAGTTCTATTAATTCCTTGATCGTCTTCTCCATCTCATCCTTATGTCTTTTGGGATGCCGGTAAGGAGTGGTGATGACTGCCTGTGTCCCCTCCTCCAATTCAATGATATGCTCAAATCTCCTGTCTGGCGGTCTACCTGCTGGAAGATCCCGAAACACCTTCTTGTGCTTCTGCAATAAGGCTTGGATATCCGCTGGGTGTTGGGTGTTGTTCTCTAGAGGTTTCCTAAAGGTGAGTAAACTTTTTGCTGACCATTTTATATCACCCTGTCTGAGCACGACCTCCATTCTCTGTGAGGATACTGGTTTTGGGGGATAAGTATTCATTCCCCTCAAAACTACCCGTTTCCCATCCGGTCCCTGGAATTCCATTTCCATCACCCTGTAATCTGCAGTATATTTTCCTATTGAATAAAGCCATTAGACGCCCAATACTACATTTGTATCAGCCACATTCACTACATAAAATGAGTCTGTCATGTGGTAGTTGCCTAATGTGACATTTAGTTTGGGAATCCAGTAGTTTCACTCCATGCTGGTGTTTCACGCTACGACTACGTAAATCCCTCTAACTTCACTGTCGGAATGCCCCTCTTGGCAACCCATGCTGCATCAATGAAATTGTGGGTTGCTCCCCCATCAATCAATACTCCTACTCTGTGGCCCTGTACTACTCCCCTGACCTTGAGAGTATGGAACCTAGGTACTCCAGATAGTGTAGCAATAACTCCCTCTGGTGTATCCTCCTGGAGTGACTCCTCCTCCGTTGCCCGCAATTCCTCTGTTGTTTCCTGCTTGTAGTCCTCCCTTTCATTTTTTGAATATACCTCTATGTAGTGGGCTTTGGCCTTCCCTGAGCACCTGTGTCCTGGAACCCATGGTTCCTGACAAGTAAAACACAGTTTCTTCCATCTCAAGTCTTTTCTTGTGTCATTGTCTAACCAAGTTTTCTTCGGTAAGTCCAGCTGGAAATGTTTCTTATCTTTGTCTCTAACTGGGAAGTTGGTCTTGAGTGGAAACCTGTTCTTCGAGACCGAGTCTTGGAGATCTCTTCTTCGGCTGATGGCATCTTGTAGAGTGGATGGTTTGTAGGCTTTCACCCACCCCATAGTGGTTTTGTCAAGGTCTCAGTAAACAACATAATCAGCCTACTCTCCGACACATCTGTCACCATAACAGCTACCCTCTGGAACTCTGAGATGAAAGCCTTGACGATACCTATCTTCTTGAGTTGAGCCAACTCTCTGAAATGTATCTTCGGGTCTTTCCTGTCGAACCGCTCCATGAGCTTTTGTGTGAATTCACTATAGGAGCCGATGGTGTTGTGACCCAATGTCACTAATCTATGGTACCACCACTCATGAGCCTCCTCGTTTAGGTGGAGTGTAGCCAATTTAATGGCATCTGTCTTTGTCATGGGGTTGAGTTGGAAATAGGTATCCAACTTCTGAACCCATATCCTTGCTGAACCTCCGCGAGCTCCATCAAAGTTTGGGATGGTCAACCTACCCAAGGTTTTCTGCAACTCATAATTATGATTGAATCCCTTGTTGAAATTTTTGGGCCTGTTCCTACTCGTCATGTTGCAAAAATCCGAAAAAGACATGGTTGCATGAAACTCATCCCCTAAGTCCTTGTATTCCTGTAAATTGGGATGCTGCAATACCTGTTCTCCCTCCCATGTGGCATCCTCCATAGGTAATTTTCTCCATTTTACCAAATACTCTCGAATCACCTTGTTTTGGAGCTTCCTTTCTCGTACCTGTAGGATTCTCTCTGGAATCAGTACCAACAGTCCTTCATTATCTACAAGGGAGGCAACTCAGTGGATGGAGCAATGTGTTGTCCTACTGTTTTCTTGAGATTGGATACATGAAACACATTGTGAATCTTACTTTCCTCTGGAAGTTCTAGCTCATAAGCCACTTCTCCAACCTTCCAAATTACTCTGTAAGGACCATAGAAGCGAGGTTTTAGCTTTTTCGCTCCTTTCTTTTTGAGGGAAGATTGCCTATATGGTTGTAGCCATATGTATACTAGATCTCCTACCTCAAAACTCCTCTCAATTTTGTGTTTGTCTGCATATAGTTTCTGCTGATTCTGTGCTGCCTGCAAGTTCTCCCTTAGGACCTCAAGGATATCCTGACTATCCTGTCTCCAATCTTTGGCCTTGGGTTCTCTGTTGTCTCCAAATTCTAGATCTGCAAAGCTCAGTGCTTCATAGCCATACAATGCTTTAAAAGGTGTCATCCGGATAGACATATGGTAGGTGGTATTGTAGCACTATTCTCCTATGTGTAACCATTTAATCCATGTCCTTTGTTGGCTCGCTACATAATTCCGCAGATATCATTCAACCCACTTGTTCACAATCTCTGTCTGTCTGTCGCTTTGCGGGTGATAACTCATACTTTTAGCAAGTTCTGTCCGTACCAACCTGAATAGCTCCTGCCAGAAGGAACTGGTGAATTTACTGTCCCGATCACTGACAATGGTCTTGGGTAGCCCATGTAATTTGAAGACCTTCTCTGAAAAATAACTCGATTATCTGGGATGCTGAATAATTGGATAAGATAACAAAGAAATGGGCAAATTTGGTCAACCGATCTACCACGACATATAAGCAGTCTCGTCCCTGAACGTTGGCAACCTTGTAACGAAATTCATGGAGATACTTTCCCACTTATGTTCCGGAATCGGTAGTGACTAAAGTAACCCTGCTGGATGAATGTGTTTGATCTTGTTCTGCTGACAGATGCTGCATTCCCGCATGTGCTGCATAACTTCTCCTTTGAGGCCCTTCCATGAGAACCTCTCTTGGATTTGCCTGTAGGTCTTCAAGAAACCCTGATGTCCTGATAATGGGGAGTCATGTGATTCCTGTATGATCTTCCTTTTTAAGGCTGATTCTGGGACGAGGTATATCATGCCCTTGTAATAGACGATGTCATCAATAATTCTGTAACTGTCATCTTGAATTTGTTCATCCAATAACTCTCAAGCAAATTTGTTTTTGGAGTACTCTACTAAGAGAAGAGACCTCCAATCTGTGGACATACTCATAAGAGATAATGAAGCGGGTTGTCTGGATAATGCATCAACCACTACATTGTTTTTACCTTTCACATACTCTATCTCGAATTCATAGGCCTGCACCTTGCTGACCCATTTCTGTTGGCGTTCATCTAACTCCTTCTGCTCCAAGAAGTACTTGAGGCTGTTATGATCTGTCTTGATTTTGAATTTGCTTCCCACTAGGTACTGTCTGAATTCAGTGAAAGCATTTAAGATGGCTAGCATCTCCTTGTCATATATGGAGTAGTGGCTCTCATTGTTTTTCAGTTTCCTGCTCTTGAATGCAATCGAGTGATGGTTTTGCATCGGTACCGCTCCTAGTCCTTCTCGTGATGCATCACATTCTACTACAAATCGCTGTGAGAAGTTCTGGTAGTGCCAAAACCGGGCAAGAACTCATGGCGACTTTCATTTCCTCAAAGGTTTTCTGTGCTAAATCTGTTCATGTGAAGGCCCCCTTTTTTGTGAGATCGGCAAGTGGTGCGTCGAATTGGGAGAACCCCTTAACATACCTCCGATAATATGTGCAAAGGCCTAAGAAGCCGTTCAGTTCCGTGACTGTCTTTGGTGTGGGCCAATCCCTGGTAGCTCGGATTTTCTCCATATGAACTTGTACCCCTTCTGCATTGATGATGTGCCCTAGATACAACATCTCTTTCATGCCAAATTCACACTTAGACATCTTCGCGTAAAGCAAGTGCTCTTCTAGAATGCCCAATACCTCGTCTAAGTGTTTCAGATGCTCCTCCCATGTTTTGCTGTAAATTAAAATATCATCAAAGAATACTAGCAAATACTTACATCATTGATCTTTGAAAGTATGGTTCATGCACGAATGGAAGGTGGCTGGAGCATTGGTGAGTCCAAAAGGCATGACCAAGAACTCGTAGTGACCATAGTGGCAACAGAAAGATGATCTGGAAATGTCTTGATCCCTTACTCGGATCTGTTGGTACCCTAAGTGAAGATCAATCTTTGAAAAGTATTTGGCACCCCGCAGCTTGTCCATTAGTTCATCAATCATGGGAATGGGATACCTGTTTTTGATGGTCTTTTTGTTGAGTGCTCTGTAATCAATGCACATTCGCAATGTGCCATCCTTCTTCTTAACTAAGACCACTGATGATGCAAAGGGACTAGAACTGGGTCGAATATATCCTAGTTCTAGTAATTCCTTGATCGTCTTCTCCATCTCATCCTTATGTCTTTTGGGATGCTGGTAAGGAGTGGTGATGACTGCCTGTGTCCCCTCCTCCAACTCAATGATATGCTCAAATCCCCTGTCTGGCGGTCTACCTGTTGGAAGATCCCGAAACACCTTCTCGTGCTTCTGCAATAAGGCCTGGATATCCGCTGGGTGTTGGGTGTTGTTCTCTAGAGGTTTCCTAAAGGTGAGTAAACTTTTTGCTTACCATTTTATATCACCCTGTCTGAGCATGACCTCCATTCTCTGTGAGGATACTGGTTTTGGGGGATAAGTATTCATTCCCCTTAAAACTACCCGTTTCCCATCCGGTCCCTGGAATTCCATTTCCATCACCCTGTAATCTGCAGTATATTTTCCTATTGAATAAAGCCATTAGACGCCCAATACTACATTTGTATCAGCCACATTCACTACATAAAATGAGTCTGTCATGTGGTAGTTGCCTAATGTGACATTTAGTTTGGGAATCCAGTAGTTTCACTCCATGCTGGTGTTTCACGCTACGACTACGTAAGTCCCTCTAACTTCAATGTCGTAATGCCCCTCTTGGCCACCCATGCTGCATCAATGAAATTGTGGGTTGCTCCCCCATCAATCAATACTCCTACTCTGTGGCCCTATACTAATCCCCTGACCTTGAGAGTATGGAACCTAGGTACTCCAGATAGTGTAGCAATAACTCCCTCTGGTGTATCCTCCTGGAGTGACTCCTCCTCCGCTGCCCGCAATTCCTCTGTTGTTTCCTGCTTGTAGTCCTCCCTTTCATTTTTTGAATATACCTCTATGTAGTGGGCTTTGGCCTTCCCTGAGCACCTGTGTCCTAGAACCTATGGTTCCTGACAAGTAAAACACAGTTTCTTTCGTCTCAAGTCTTTTCTTGTGTCATCGTCTAACCAAGTTTTCTTCGGTAAGTCCAGCTGGAAATGTTTCTTATCTTTGTCTCTAACTGGAAAGTTGGTCTTGAGTGGAAACCTGTTCTTCGAGACTGAGTCTTGGAGATCTCTTCTTCGGCTGATGGCATCTTGTAGAGTGGATGGTTTGTAGGCTTTCACCCACCCCATAGTGGTTCTGTCAAGGTCTCAGTAAACAACATAATCAGCCTGCTCTCTGACACATCTGTCACCATAACAGCTACCCTCTGGAACTCTGAGATGAAAGCCTTGACGATACCTGTCTTCTTGAGTTGAGCCAACTCTCTGAAATGTATCTTCGGGTCTTTCCTGTCGAACCGCTCCATGAGCTTTTGTGTGAATTCACTATAGGAGCCGATGGTGTTGTGACCCAATGTCACTAATCCATGGTACCACCACTCATGAGCCTCCTCGTTTAGGTGGAGTGTAGCCAATTTAATGGCATCTGTCTTTGTCATGGGGTTGAGTTGGAAATAGGTATCCAACTTCTGAACCCATATCCTCGCTGAACCTCTGCGAGCTCCATCAAAGTTTGGGATGGTCAACCTACCCAAGGTTTTCTGCAACTCATAATTATGATTGAATCCCTTGTTGAAATTTTTGGGCCTGTTCCTACTCGTCATGTTGCAAAAATCCGAAAAAGACATGGCTGCATGAAACTCATCCCCTAAGTCCCTGTATTCCTGTAAATTGGGATGCTGCAATACATGTTCTCCCTCCCATGTGGCATCCTCCATAGGTAATTTTCTCCATTTTACCAAATACTCTCGAATCACCCTGTTTTGGAGCTTTTTTTCTCGTACCTGTAGGATCCTCTCTGGAATCAGTACCAATAGTCCTTCATTATCTATAAGGGAGGCAACTCAGTGGATGGAGCAATGTGTTGTCCTAATGTTTTCTTGAGATTGGATACATGAAACACATTGTGAATCTTACTTTCCTCTGGAAGTTCTAGCTCATAAGCTACTTCTCCAACCTTCCAAATTACTCTGTAAGGACCATAGAAGCGAGGTTTTAACTTTTTCGCTCCTTTCTTTTTGAGGGAAGATTGCCTATATGGTTGTAGCCGTATGTATACTAGATCTCCTACCTCAAAACTCCTCTCAATTCTGTGTTTGTCTGCATATAGTTTCTGTTGATTCTGTGTTGCCTGCAAGTTCTCCCTTAGGACCTCAAGGATATCCTGACTGTCCTGTCTCCAATCTTTGGCCTTGGGTTCTCTGTTGTCTCCAAATTCTAGATTGGCAAAGCTCAGTGCTTCATAGCCATACAATGCTTTAAAAGGTGTCATCCGGATAGACATATGGTAGGTGGTATTGTAGCACTATTCTCCTATGTGTAACCATTTAATCCATGTCCTTTGTTGGCTCGCTACACAATTCCGCAGATACCATTCAACCCACTTGTTCACAATCTCTGTCTGTCTGTTGCTTTGCGGGTGATAACTCATACTTTTAGCGAGTTCTGTCCGTACCAACCTGAATAGCTCCTGCCAGAAGGAACTGGTGAATTTACTGTCCTGATCATTGACAATGGTCTTGGGTAGCCCATGTAATCTGAAGACCTCTCTGAAAAATAACTCGACTATCTGGGATGCTGAATAATTGGATAAGATAACAAAGAAATGGGCAAATTTGGTCAACCGATCTACCACGACATATAAGCAGTCTCGTCCCTGAACGTTGGCAACCTTGTAACGAAATTCATGGAGATACTTTCCCACTTATGTTCCGGAATCGGTAGTGACTAAAGTAACCCTGCTGGATGAATGTGTTTGATCTTGTTCTGCTGACAGATGCTGCATTCCCGCATGTGCTGCATAACTTCTCCTTTGAGGCCCTTCCATGAGAACCTCTCTTGGATTTGCCTGTAGGTCTTCAAGAAACCCTGATGTCCTGATAATGGGGAGTCATGTGATTCCTGTATGATCTTCCTTTTTAAGGCTGATTCTGGGACGAGGTATATCATGCCCTTGTAATAGACGATGTCATCAATAATTCTGTACCTGTCATCCTGAATCTATTCATCCAATAACTCGCAAGCAAATTTGTTTTTGGAGTACTCTACTAAGAGAAGAGACCTCCAATCTGTGGACATACTCATAAGAGATAATGAAGCGGGTTGTTTGGGGGTGATTCCATGAAGATGGGTAACACTTTTTGGCCAAATTTGGCGATGAAAACCTGATTTTTTACTCATGTGCTAGATAGAAGCCCTCAAAATGC